>OX104060.1:1161615-1333528 GCA_944474145.2 Dicrocoelium dendriticum
AGCTCCTTATTGACAAAAGTGCCTTTACGTGAGACGGTCGATAATTCATTTGATCTTATCCTGAGCCACAATATGTCTGTGGGCTTGTCAGTGGAGTATTTAATAGGATATGCTTTTATTGTGCCCCAAGAACATACGGTTTGCGTCTGAGGGGACCGCACACAAACAGGTCGACGAGGTCGCTAGGGGCAGCCCTCTGGAACCAGCTTTAGCCGACATCTTTCTTGGCCAGATAGAAAAGCCAGTTGCTGTTAGCATTGGTGAAGAAAAATTTGCAAACTATATGTGGATGACATTTTCTTCTTCAGCAGCGGCGAACATTTTACCCGGCCGCTGACAATCCTACAATCTATTCATCCTAATCTGTCGGCATCCCATGAAGTGGAACAACACAGTTGTCTGGCGTTTTTGGATATACTCATTAGGAGACGGGCTGAAGGTAGGTTGCAGCGCACTGTTCACCGCAAATCGATTGGCTGTGGAGAGTACCTTCATTTTTCAAGATGGCCCAGATCGCATACAAACACGGCTTAGTGAAAACCCTCTTCTACCGGGCTAGACGTATTGGTAGCCCCGAAACGTTAAAAACCAAAAAAGAACGTTTACGCAAGCCCTTAATTTCTGACTGATATCCTGAGAAGTTCATTCAAGTACACAGCAGACCTCCCAGCGTGAAAACACCGGTTTTGACTGCTAAGAAAAGAGAGGTTTATTTGTTCTTGCCAGTCAAGGGGGACCATGTGGCAAATGATATCGTACGCAAGCTCCAGTCCGCCTTAACGGTCAACTACACGGCAGACCAGTTGTGACTCAGACATACCACGCAAGGAGTTATTCTTCATAACATTCAGAGCTTCCTGTCGGGTAGTTCGGTCTTTCATGTTGTTTATCACGTCACCTGGGGTTGCAGTGACATTTACATAGGCAGAATAAACCGCCAGTTAGCTCAGAGGGCAGCTGAACATTTGCTAAAGGGGTTAGGACAAGTGATTAGGCAACAAAATGGGAGGGATCTGAGAATTAATCGGAGCCCGATAATGTCCATCACTTAGCACCTCAAAATAACCCGTTCTCACGTGAACCATGCGACAGCGTTCAAAGTGTTCTTACGTAACAAAAACCCGATAGTGTTTGCAACTAGTGTGGCGTTGTTAATTAAGGTCTGTCAAGCTGTGCTATGTGCCTCAGTGCTCTGTAGGCTCTGTTGTCAACACTACCAAACGAGCGCACACCAACACGCAGCTAATGAAAGTGTAGAACGATTCCACCGGCAACTCAGAGCATCACTCTGTGCTTAATCTGGCCTATCATGGCACGAAGTAATTCTGCCCATTACCTTAGGCTAAACACACTATGAAAGTGGATTGGCAGACCACTCCATCTTCGTTAATTTTGGATGCACACAACGCCTTTCTGGTGAGCTCGTCTCAACGAAAGCACCCACAGCTTTCGACTAGGGCAAAAACGCAACTCGTCTATCTCATAATTTTTGACAGCTTCAGCCTGTGTAACCCAGAGCACCGAGCTTGAGCACCAACGCGGACGAACGACAAACTACTTCATAAACGTAATTGTACACACTGGCAGCATACGTCGGCCACTCCAACCGAATTATGCAGGCCTTTACAGTGTTTCGCCGAAGCGATAAGATGTTTATTTTCGATCACAGTGGTAAAACTAAGACAAACAACGTCGAGCTACGCTAGCCGGAGTCCTCGAAAAGTCTAGCTCCTCTTTGTAACAAGCACCTTCACAGCTAGCACCGCAGCCTCAGCCCAGTCATTTCGCTCCGGCGAAACCTACGGTTATATTGGAGGTGCGAATACGCCATCACCCCGTGTTTTTGTGAGTTTTGCCCCACTCACCCCTACTCACCCTGCCGTCTTTTCCGGTTCTTTGCATAAGTTCACAATGCATCACATTTGTGATTAGATTGTATGGACATTGAATCTTACGCTTATTAGTTTTTCTCTTACTTTGTAATTTCGTTCTTTCATGAGGCAACTTCTCAATCCACGCTCATTGAACTGAGCAGCCTTGACAGAGCGAATGCCAGCCTTTCCGCATACCCTGTGATATGCCCTAATTTAAATGTCGTGATTGAGTTGCACAGGCAGCCGTGCTTGCGGAGGGGACAAATCTAGATGCTTATCCTCGATGGTTACGTCGCCTACATATGCCATAGACAAGCGGTCCCCGTAAGCTTTCTCTGACAATATGGGGTTCAACACACTTGCAATGCATGTTCAGGATGACAGATCAACGTGCAAGTGTAAGAGCAAACTCGTTAAAGTTAAAAGTATTGCTGACATTCGGTACCCTTTAAGAGGATGGCCAAATAAATCGGAATCATCCCAGTCTCCATACATTGATAACAGACGATCGTAGAAGCTTACGCACAATAATAATGAATGGTGAATAACACCGCAATTTTACTGATTTAAGGCCATTCTATTTTGGCCTAACAAGACGGATTCTGGCGAATCACACCCCAGATGCTAGTGAGTCGCCACCGCGTACCACCACCGCAACCAATTTATCCACGGCGAGCACAACCATTGATAATCTACGCAGCTCCTTTCAGCTTCATTGGAAACTAGGTTACTGCGTACCGTGCTACATCCTTTAGACGTATGCCGCCGGTCCAGCTACATAAGCCCAATAGTCTACTGCTTCCTACCCCTAAGTTGCACATTTTTAAACCATGTGGGAATGAGCCGCGACAATTTCATCCCGGCACCAATCACTCCGTCGCCCAAACGCCCAATGCAATGTCTTCTCACTCACTTCATACAACTACTGCAGATAGCGAAGTGGCTTTCAGCAGTTTCATTTCATCATCCGTAAAGCAAGTAAAGCCATGTTATCTCAGTTCTAAGTATAAATGATAAATCCCTAAAAATATACGAGGCATATTCTGCCTCCTTTGTCTGTCCTTGCTGATCATAATGCAACATAATACACGGAAACATGGTTTTACCCTTATGCTTCAGATGATGTTTATTTACTTCCAGATCATCAGCTGTTTATGCGATCTCGTGTGTGTATACGACGGGGCGCGTGCGCCATTTAAGTCAAAATTACTTACGTAACAAATATGTCCGAACGTTTGAACGCATCTGCGTTGATGGCTTTAGTTTGGATAACAACTGACATCCTGGATACTACGGTATATATGAGCGAGTCTATAGAATACCCGATACTTAAGCTACTGGTTCCAACGCATTTAGGATTACTTTTTGCGCAAGCATCAAGTAGTTTGTGCAAATACCATTTCGTATGAGTTGAACAGGTTCCGACCTGTTGCAACAACATAGTACACAGACCTACTAACGTGTAGCAATATAGGCGGCTGGCTGCAACATTTGTCTGCTCCAACCAGGGCGAAGCATATTCTTGACTTACTATTCACTCTCGGCATCCCATCAATGCAAGCGTCAGTCAGCCGGGATTTTCCGGGTAGTGCTCACACATTAGTGTATGATTAGCTTGCTTTAAAGCGACATAATATCTATCCAACAGAAACAGCGGCAGTCTTAGGATGCCGCCGGATGTACATCGGTAACAAGACAAACGTTGCTCTATGATTAAAAGCAAGAAATTTGGATGAATTATTTACGTCTGATTCTGTGGATAGGTAAGCTGATCTGTTTTATGCGGCAATACTTTACTGTCTCTACCCGCTATCACCCATGCCACATATAATAAGGCCATCGTCTAAAAGTTAATCAGACCCTACAAGCATAACAGAATGTGTCAGGTTAGACGATTCTACAAAACAAAATATGCAACTTCGTCCATATCCTAAGAAAGATTGAGAAGGACCATCAGATTCCTCTCAGATCTCGACAGCAGCAACCACATCAAGAAATAGCCGCACCATTTAGTGCGAAAAGAGATAAGGATCTCAGCTGGATACTGCGCCCCTGGACTCAAAAATATGGACCACAGACTTCTAGCCTAAAGTTTTGTCCCAACCGTACTTACAAGCATTTCACGTAAATTCTGCAACGCGCGCACTAATGCATCGCAGTACTTTTAAGTAGGTTTTATGTTTTAGGCCCTGCAAGTGCCCGTTAGCCATCCCCAGTCCCTGACCTGTACAGTATGACCTGAATAGTGTCCCTTCTGCGCTTTCAACCATCAAGTCATCCCTGAACCTTGGTGCATACGGAATACCGCCAGCATAATTAGGAATGCTGGTGCAGATATCCAGAAAGTGGTATCCAACCCACGGACATCAATCGCTTATTCTCACATTCCTGCCGATAAAAAACAGTCAAACATTTTGCTGCACATTCAAAAATACAAGCTACATTCATAGACAATTACATACGTATTTGCACCCTTACACGTACATTCACTGTTATGCCAAACATGTACATTTTGTACATTTTTATCCCACTATGTTATCTAAACATGATCATGCCTGTAAAGGTGTGCCTCGCGTTGTCGTGAATAACAAATTATTTATTTTTTTACTTATTTATTCTAATTTCGAAACTCTTTACTTTATTTATGCGGAAAGGTCAATACCCGACCGCTTGGTAACATTCTACGTTTATGCTACACATAAGGGTGGAAGCCTACAGGTAGTTGGTAACTAGCGCCAAATTAACCACGCTTCTATTATCTCTTGAGAGCTGAAGAAGTTGGGTACTAAAGCCTTCATGAATTACCTTTATGCATGTGAGCAAATAGATAAATCACAGCATGCATTTCTAAGTGCATGGTCATGTGCAACCTGTCTGCTGCACTTTTGCAATTTCGTCACAAAAGCCATTGACGTTTAGCTTGCACGTAACATTTTTTACCTTGATATGCAAATGGTCTTTGAGAGGGTACCGCACATGCGCCTGATGCGTAAGGCAATGGCTTATTTGTTAGGCGGTCCTCTATTAGACTGGTTGAGTTCCCCCCAAATAGGCGGCACGCAGTATGGTAATTTAGAGCATACTGTATCTACCTCAAACGTTCGACCTCCTTCCAAGGTGGCGTGGCGCAGGGAGCGTTTTTGGTCCGATCCTATTTTTGCTTTCTAGCAATGACCTCCGCAGCAGTTTGCAGCACAGACGCACCTTCATCTTTGCTGAAGACCTAACAACTTTTTTACGTCTTTTCCCCTGTTGAGGGAATATCCGAAATTAATAGTCGCTGTGACGATCTTACAACAGTTGCAATTGGTCCGAATACTGGCAAATGACGTACTGCGCTAAAACATCGAAGGTCGTGACCCACAAATGTTCTGTACCTGCAAGGTCCCCAACAATAAACGGCAACGATATCAAACAGAGTGCCACGACAACAGATCTCGACTTGCCCCAAGCTAGGTGTCACAACTTTTCAGAGCAAGTTCATTATCAAGCGTCAAGGGTAATGGGACTATCTTTCTACATACACCGTTACATAAAACCGCGGATGCAAGGCTAGAGCTTTATAAAATTCACGTTCCTCCCCATCTAGCTTACTGGTCCTTCATATGCAGCAAACTATGAAAGTCAGACCATGTTCTGCTTGGAAAGCTCAGCAGCACAGCATGCGCTGCGTTATTGACAAAAGCATGAACACCTTAAAATGCATCCATTTTGGCAAACGCTAGTTATCCTTATCCTGTTCTTGTCACCCAAGCTAAGTCATGAAAGCTGCATATTCATAGCACTTATTTTATAATAAGGAGTGCGTTTGAATCTGAACTAGGAAACAAAGACCGGTTTAGTACCCCGCTGAGGGTACAAAAGAGACTAAAGTCTCGTTTTTTCTTTATTGTCTACCTAAACATATGGAGCGGGTTGCCTTCCAGATCAATGACCATCTTGACCTGCTTGACTTCTCCTAAGACGATTTCGCCATATGACTGCACTATGGGAACTGTAGACGTTACAACAAGAGCATCCGTTAAGAGCTAATCGTTAGACTAACCCCCATGAATTGACTCCCATAATGACCTCCATGTTTCACCTTATCCATTCCCGCAATCAAAACACCCGGAAGGTCTCAGTCGGATAAGTCGCACCCATATTACAGGCGCTAAGATTAGAATTTTGAATGCAAATGTATCAAGCCATTTCTGCTTAGCAACTGACTTGTTTCGGTTCCATCACTGACACTTTGGTACAAAGGCTGCATGGACAAACAGGTATATGCGACACTCCGGCAAATTTTTTAATGATCCTTTTGTGAATGTTTAAAACATTCAACAAACAGTACAGGGTACCTTACGGACTGGCAATTTCGCAAATCCGTAGGCACCTTTCATTCAGGACATTGCAGAGTCATAAGTTAGCCACCCGAGCAAGCAGCCGTAATTAATTTGAGGCATAGAATCCGTTAGTATAACTTACGGTATCTTGCAACCAACTCAGAAATACATGCAGACATAAGGAAAAAAATCGCACGTCCAGCTGTTGCCACACAACTGTACGAGAACCTTCGTTTTCTAACAGGGTGAGGCCATGCTCTACCTCAAAGACATACTCCCCCTGACTCCGATGTCTCAGCTGCTATAAATCACGTCGGTTAATACAGATGCTATATTCCGTTAACAAGAAATTGCTGATTTCACGTGTCTGACGAAAGGATTTCATCAATTTTAATACCGCTGCCTCCTGGATCGTATTAAGTCGCCGATGAACTGGAAAAATGTAAGATTCCATCAACCAGAACACATGCGATTGCCTCACTCAGGCGGGGCCAATTTCATAATACCTGTCTGTCAGCATCACGGAAAATCGGGCTTTGCAGTTTTAGCACATGTAACTAAAAGACTCAACAGCAGTGAACATTAGCATACATATTACCATTTTCCTTTCACATTCTTTCGCTTGTGGTGCGCACATCGATACTAAATGAAGCGAAACTAAAAACCATCAGGGAGATCGTCTCCAGTCTATAGCCAATGATTCGCCGTAAGAATCACGGTGCAACTATAAAATAAGCTGGAAATTTCGCTTTGGAACCGCATCAAATTGCGTTGGAACTCGTCAATTTATTTGTAACCACTCGTTAGCATGCAATGAAAAGCAGCGGTATCACACTGCTTAGCGGAATACACGAAACGATCCAAAATATAAAAGCTAAATAACTCAATAAAACATATCACGTCCACTGTCTTCCTTCCTTATGATGTGTATTGACATTACCCCAAGCTTGCCCTTATTGTTTACAAGACTATACAACCTCTTAAATTACGTGAGCATGCTTAGACTGACTGTACCAGGCAACCTTCACGAAGAATATTTAATCGCTTATAGTTAGAAGGTAGCTCCGGTCAACAACGATACACTTTGCATAATATGCATTTAGCACTCATTCTCTAAAGCAAGGTGTTTATATTGCTAGGAATAATTACTGATACTAAAGATTTTACACGACGAAAGCAATATATAAGTTCAGGTATTAGTACGTTAATAGAAAACTTATTTACCCTGGTCTCGAGTTGGATAAATTAACATCAGCTGATACTGTGCCACTAGGTCTCATCGCCAAGGGTGGCTACATAATCGTGGTGACGACGTCAAGACCTAGGATAAAATCCAAGTTGCAAATCAGTTAATAAGCCATTTACTTGATCTGCAAGTTCTAGTAACTACCAGTTACTTTAATGCAAGCCTACTTTTGTCAATGAATTTTAATGCGTCGTTATCAATACTTTTACCTAAACCGTGATACATCATCATCATTCGAAACTGAAACTTAATTAGGCCATTTTATTTGGGATCGCTGCTGAAACTGGAATGCGGTCTGCATTGTCACTGGTGATTTTAATAGAACTAATGCAAGGTTGGCAGATATAGTGACGTTCCCGCTCAGGGAAGACATACAGCTTGCTATTACTTACATAAAATAATTTGCTTGTCCTCCATGCAAAAGCTTGTAACACAGAGCCATTTGGCACTTTGTATGCTAAAGATCTCCTCTATCATTTATTGTAAAATCTCGTATGCCTCAGTGAGGAAATGAAACTTCAAGCCTGTCCGATGACGCAATGGTTCGGTGGAAAAAATCTTGCGAATTCAAGCAGCGTTTCTTTCAACTAATTTTTCAGTTTTATGGATGAAATTCAATCGCTTCAATACAATAATTTCTCGAAGTACATACATTTCTGCTTCAAGCCATGCTGCAATATCGACACTAACTACCCGGTAGCAAATATATTTTCTTCACCTTTCTAAAACAATTTTGAAGAAAAAAGCAAGCGCTTACATGCTTCAAAACAACAAACTAAGTCGAAAGCCTACCTTTAGCAATTAAACATGAATTAGCAAAGCTAAACCGTTAGTACATGGAAACGGTGCTGGGAAACCACTACTAGAGGGAAATCTGTGGATAGTTAAATTAACTCTCTTGTACCGGTACCATCGGAGGTGATGGAATCGTAGATGGTGATAAACTCTTAAGAAGGTGGTTCCTATCGGTCGTGTGTACTTCCATCACCCTCCTTCACTAGCTCATACGTGGCCGCTTTATTCATCAAATTGACGTCCACGGAGAATTCAGGGAGCTAAATTCATATAAAGCTAGAGGTCTAGAAGGCATATTCACATTGGTTTTGAAGTAGTGCACCGTTTCCCTTACATTACTCCTGACTGTTATCTTTATCAAGGGTCTTACGAACATTGTCATTTCCGACATCTGGAAGTCAGCCAAAATAAGGTCAATTACCTACAAAGGAAACACACATGTATCGCTAAAATGCTTGTATTCTGTGCTCTCAAAGTCCTTAAAAACAGCTAGTTCCAGAAATTTACACAGCTCATCGTGCTGATTTCTTCTACTAGTTTGCATTTAGACATCATCGCTCCATTTTTGCTTCTATCCCATACTTGTACATGCAATAGACTTTGTGCTAGATAAAAAATGCAGGTCCGTACGACTGCTTTTCTCTAATATTCCAATGTGTTTGGAGTCTCAAGCAGTAAGTTCTGCTTAAGTAATTTTATTTCAACGGAGTTTCTTTTGATAGTTGTACCTAGTTGCATGACTGTTTCACTGTGCTTATGCTTGCAACCCAGTTACACGACAAAAGTTGCTATATGCTCCGCGCTGGGTGCGGTATTTCTCATGGCGCGATCCCCCTGCCCTTTATTCTGTTTAAATGCCGAAATGCTCCCCATATTATCAATATTATTGTATGTAACTATGCTGACCATGTCACGTTGGGTGCAGATTTTCATAAAGGTGCGGCCTACCCTTTAATGTGGTTTAGACAAATCATTGCGTTTTTTCTCAATCAGGTTAATGAGCGTAAAAGATTTAAAAGATTCGAGTGTACTATTTGTATTTCTCCGCCCGAATAGAATGCTAATTTTAGATGGCTTTCCTCTATTACCTTGGAGGAAAAAGTCATTCCTTTTTCATGCACTCTCATATATATAGTATTCTATTTTTGCAAAACCTCTATTGGTCCATGCAGATTCTGGAGGCGTGTTACAAGGTCAGAAGGGTAATCTTTTACGCTTTCCATCTTAAAATATTCTCCCTGCCGCAGAGCTGCATTTTGAGTATAATAACGGCATGTATGCTTCTGCATAAGTTGTACTGTTCCCCTGTAACCTTTCATGGGCCATTAAAGGAGGACTATCTTCAGAGTGTGCGATCGATTAAAAATATTTCCATGTGTGATGTCTTGCCTAGAGATTATATATTTGATTTTATTGCTCTTAAGTAGGTAGATGCTTGCATGTATGTTTCATATAAATGCCCATTTGACCGCTTCCATGCTCCACATGATTCTCTCCTAAAAACATTTTCTCACTTTGCACAAGCTCAACATTTGGAATTTGATTATCTATTAATTATTGCTGTCGTAGTACAACCTGCCTTATTTGTGGTGCATTAGTTTAGACACTACGAAAATCACAAATGCTTTGCGCGTGACGTTGTTTGAATGTCATTCACATACCTTTGGCTAATTGATAATTCTATGTGTGCTTATGCAATGTTAACTAGTCCTATACGTTTATAGTATCGCAATTATAGGGTAAAGAATGACAATGCACCTAATTAGATGTGTACAGCAGTTTTTTATTTGTGTTGACTTTGTCTCTGAAGACATTTAACTCATATGCATTCTAGCACATCAAAAACCAATTTTTCAGTCTTTTCACTTATGCTTGTGTAATACTAACTTGCTGGCTAATCACAATAGATAGTTTGGCAAGTAACATTCCGGTAGGCTAATAGGCTTGGGTAGGTCGTAGGTGACAAACATCAAATTTACTTGGGTACATCGTGACGGGAGGCGCAAAAGGATCTTTCGACGGTAACATTAAGGTTGTAGCTGAATAAAAGGTTACGCATGGTATTTAGCTATGGTATAATTATAAGTATTCTACGAACAACTCATATTGGTAGAGCAGGTTGCTGCAGTTGACTAAGCACCCATCAGGGATTTAATGGATGTGGAGATCATACTCCAGCTTTTTCATGGTTTCTTCTACGACGGTAAGTTCAGCAGTTGCAAAGGGTTGCTTAATGTCAACGTTCTAACCTGTGTTTAAACCACAAAACATTCCGTTTACAGACTCAACTTTTTGCAGTAAATTCGTGGAAAATATTTCTGTAACAAATATGGCAGTGCCTCTGAGCAAGTCAAGACGTAATTTGGATTCGAGCCTATGAACAAGACCCTTGTCCTTTTCCATTTTTGTGGCTTTCTCATTTCGATTCCCATGTTATTGGAGCATTACCCTCCCATTCCTTCATCCGCACCATTCATCTAACTGCCACTCTTACTAGGAGGTTGCCGTGCAATTACCCATCCGCCAACATGTATAAAAGTGTTATAGACCTACTCAACAAAGGCGCTGCCTTAAAGCTACGACATGCATTAGCAGCTTGCAACCTCATCACTTTCACGGATACATAATTACGTTGTGAGATAACAGATACCAAAACAAAAGTAACGACTAGTTTCTTTGTCCCTGATGATGCAGCCAACACAGGAGGCAAGGTAGCCGTTTATTTACGTAACAGCTTTCAGTACCAACCAATGCAATATTCAGAAATCGGAGTGCCGGACTTCATTTGATGTAGGTTACTGCTGAAAGGAAACGACGTCGTTCCAGTGGCTGTTGTTTACCGCCCTCCAAAGTCTCCACCTGAAATAGACTTCAACTTGGTAGCTGCGCTGCAGCAGTCAATGAAGGTGACAAACAGTCACGTTCTAGATCGCTTCAACTAATCTCTAAAATCATAAGTTTCACCAAGTAAGCAATTCAAGGTAGACATACAAGAAATTCTCTATGAAATTTTCCGCTTAGTGACTAGCTTACTGCTTTCCCTAGATTCAGGAGAACAACAAGAATATCATGGCGACCTGAGATTCAGTAATGAATAACTCGTTTTTATGAGCGCGATAATTGTTGCTCTTCATTGACGCGGTGATCATGCAACATGTACTTCTTCAAGTATTCCTGATAAGCGCTGGGCAACCTGGGGACAGACCTCAAACAACTCAGATCATACCTCGACAAAAAAAGCGACAAACTGGAGCATCTTAACGGATAATGCGCTTGGTATTGCCTGGAATGATTCGTCAATAATTTTTACATCCAGGTTAAGGTGATATCGGAAAAAAATACTAATATTTCTAGTAGCATGGCATTCTTTGTACGTAGTAGGACAAGACATGCTTGGCGATGCATTGCTCGGCGTGGTTTGCTCACAAAAGCGATACCATTCCGGCTACCTTGCTATGCTTTTGTTATTTGGCTTAACTATCGCGCACTACTAGTGCCCTGGGACAAACTAGTATATTAATATCGTTTAGTTAAAGAATTTATTTCAACTCATAAGCTTCTTACAAGCAAGTGATAATCATTCGCGAAGTGAACATTTGTGTTCCAACTAATTAAACAACAGATAATCCAAATGTGACTGGTAAATTAGCGGCGAATATTTTGAGACGACATTATGCACCAACCTTTCATATTCATCATTAGTATCTAGAAACTTTAGAAATGGTGCTTCCACCAAGACTCACTTATATAACTCTTACTGCAGGAACCTGTGTGAAGCAGCGACTATCCACGAACCCTTACCGGAATTGAAGAATTAACTCAAATATGCTCTTTGTGACGGCTACGTGTTTTGCTGAACCCATAACCCTTCTGTTCCTGCGCCGCTTTAATAAAAGGCGCTAACCTGCCATGTGTAAACACGGGATGTGATTCTTAATATGAAATGCTGTAATTATTTCGATCCAGGTACTTATCGAACGGTGTCTGCTTTGCCCGTTCGTACCAAAATTACGTAGGCTATCTTTGCCGACACACATATACCTTGGCTAGAACGTTATGGTCTGATTGACCACCAACAACACGGCTATTGACAGAATTGGTTACCTGCCACCAACCTATTTATAACACGTGACCACTGGACAGAAACCATGGATGCTAGCAAAGGACTTGAGTTTTTATAGCATTCTACCGTTTAGACTATCAGATCCTTCTCGTACAAATTCATGGATACAACATTCTAAACACGCTCACCGGGTGAATATGCAGGTTTTCTTCGCACAGGTGATTAGAGGTGTTTATACGCTAATATATAACAGGCCATATTTACTTCAAATCCGATAGTCCAAATGGTTCTGTAATGGCTCCCCGACTATTCTTGGTCATCACGAACGGTCTCCTAAGCCAAATCACATTAAACTGTTTACTCAACTCCGACGACATTAACGTTTGCTGAGCGAGTAGAGCTTCAGAAGACCGTATCCAGCTTCAAAACTACCTTGAGTAGATTTATGGACAATGGGTCCACAATCGTCTTTTACTTATTTTGCTAAATTTAGAGTGTTTCAGAATGGTTCATACCTATAAGCTGGATACCAGGAACTGGAGGAATGTGCTCAAGGGAAGCACCTCTGTGTGCTGGTCCAGGAAGATCTAGGCTGCTTGGTACCGTCCAAAAATACATGGAAGAAAGGTATCCAAATCTTGGCCTTCCTAAGGAGCGTCTTCTGACAATAAGGACGATGCATTTTCTCTAACTACATCCCGCCTACCTACATCCTCATACAAAACATGCAATTCAAGCATGTCTCTAATGGCTAAAGCGAGCTATCAATGTCTCGGAGATTCCGCAACTTCGAGTAAAAATATGTGAAGAGCGGCGCTACTTGACATACGAACAGCGCCTCATATTGGTAGACATTGACAATGCAACCTATCGGCCTTTTCGTGGTGACCTAATCATCGTTTACCGAAATCTCTAAACTCCTGCTCACCCGCGTTATCACCTGGTGAATCTGCTTTACACCAACACACTCAAAGTACATCATCTCAACAGGGTGGTGCAATACAGTCGGTTGAGATGTCTAAGAAATTAATTCTTACTGCTTGTCCGCCCCAATTGAAGTACGCGCAAGGTAGCTGTGATTTTAGCTCCCAGTTTAGCCGTGTTCAAAGCTCGTCTCGGTGGTGCATTAGCCGTATTACAACATTTCAAATATTTCAAACGTATAAAAAACAGCGGCAAAAGAAAACCAAGTCAACCTACCCCAATGTTGCCTGGAAACCACAGAAAAAACCTTGGATAGTACATAAAACCAATCATGGGCCGCTCAGACTTTAAAAGCGGCAGCCGACAAATTGGACATTTGTGGGTGCACACTATCACTTGTTGAGATTTTTGACCTTTCTTCATCCGTAAGGCAGCATTCAGCTAGACATGTTAAGATGATGCATTTTGTACAATATTCCGTTGGCCATTGACAAGATTCTGCTTTGTATTTCACGTAATTTAATTTAACAACATCGCCGTAAATAGGGTATACGAAAAGTCATGGAACCCGCCATTAGAAGCATAGCGCATTCCTGTAAATATCTCGAACCGTAAGCAAAAATTTGCATTATATTTTGCTAACATTACTGTAGAACCAATATTAGCTCAGTACAAATTTTTCTTTGCGCCAACCTTAATAATCACAGTCTGGCTGTTGTGCTAACTAACATCGGCAAATAGTTACATGGCAATATATGCCAAACCTGTGGTACGGAGAAATGAGAGCACAAGTAAAGTCAATGATATCGAGTATACTTTTATAAAGGTATACTGATTCCATTTTGATTCCTTTTCTGGTGAGGGAGTACCACATGACCCTACACAGGTCAAAAGTAGGTGAAAGGAGGTGAAAACATATACTTAAATTTCGCAATACAGACTATCCGTTAATCATGCAGTGAGCATTGCCCTTTATAAATAGATCGAGATTCATCATTATCATCGGGCGATTTGCGCGAAACCGGCTTCAAAAGCGTAAAAAGCGATTTGAACCTTGACGCGCGCTGTAGCGATTGCTAGTTGCGGGAGGACTAGTAATGTGATACTAGCTTTATGTTAGGAACGGTACCGGGTGTTCTGCAGGTAATAAAGAGGCGGTGTCGGATAAGTTCCCTTTGTTTAATGGATGCACCTCAGTTAAATGTCAATGGAGTTTCCTGGATTGACTGTACCAAAGATTATGTACCATAAGAGTGCCATTTAGGCATCCACTTTCAGACGGCGTTTATCAAAAGTACTACAGCATATGCCCAAAAAATGCCTGGTTATTCTGCTTCCTGCGTTTAAATTCAATGGGCATTGCTATCATTGCGCCAACTTACCTACCCTGATGGATAATTCAAGCGGAAGGCTAACCGTTTCGTTTGTTTAATAGTGCTTTGATGCTCCTCGCCAGGGCCGGTTTAGGTAACCCACCATCTCAAACTCACAAAGCCAATTGCAACCGACTTGTCCAAAATACTCATCGGATGCGAGGAAACAATGAGTAGAAGTAGCTACTAAACGCAGAGCAATCTTAACTGCGTCTAGAACATACGCATCCTACTTATCGGATAAAGAGGTAAATGATTTCCATTTGATGTTTAATGTCTTAAGCTCAAAATGTGTTAGAGTATGATAGTTCATACGTTGCTTCCAGGAATGTTACCGAATTGAATCCTTGTTTTTCGGCTAACAGTTATAAAGTATAGATAACACTAGATCTTCAGAGGCAAACCTCCTTTATATTACTTGTCAGCCAATGGCGAGTGCGCTTCCAATTCTACGTTTTAGGCACTGTACGGAAGTTAGCTAAATAACCAAACCATAACCATACATGTGTGTATTCTTTCACCATTTGTCGTGGCATATACATTAATAAAAAGATTTAAACTTCCACAGAAGATTAGTTTAGCAAAAATTAAATTAGGGTGCACTGACGAAAATTACTTGTAAGGGCCGCTGACCAACGTAAATGCTCATTAATGTTAGTCTTAATCTGAAAGCCATCATGTCTAATGTAGAACGTTTTATGCACTTTCAACTTACCATTATTAACTATATTACTCTAAAGGACTGTGTATTCGATGAAAGAAAACAAGACGCCAATATCAATCATAATTCGTTGCATAAATGAACAGATCGCAGAAAGTTTTAAGATGATACGCTTGATCCAAAGTAATAAAATAATGCAAAGTTGAATTTGGAGAATCCGCTGGTGGCTGGGTTGCTACAAGCAACCTCAATTGAGACCTCGGTTCACTTGATGTGGACCTCGGCCATTCCGATCAAAAAGACCGTTCCAGCCCAACTCTGGCTATCTCCAACTGATGAGTCCCAACAGGACGAAACCGCGGTCTTGGGGTGCCGGTGTTGGGATGAGCAACACTATAATTTTCATTTTACTTACGGTCTTTTTGCTCGGAATGGCCGAAGTCCACATCAAGTGAACCGAGGTCTCAATTGAGGTTGCTTGTAGCAACCCAGCCACCAGCGGATTCTCCAAATTCAACTTTGCAATCTTTTCTGCTGGACCAAGCGTTGCTCGTGGATCTCAGTGGCATAGTGCTTATGGCGTCAACCATGAGCCACTAGGCTCTGAGTTCCAGCCCAACTCAGGCTATCTCCAACTAATAAAATAATGCTTTATTGGTCGCAAACCGAGCGATTTGATGCGATGCTGCTAGACACCATAATTACCTATTGCGGACATTTTAACAAAAAGTATATTGCTATGATGAACCCTGATGACTTTAATTAGGATGTTTGGTCCATATTGCGAGTTTCCAGGAAGGATGTTGCAGTATTTGATAACTTTTCTGTCAACAATCTTAGGAAGTTGGATATTACGACAGGTATTTTATGGAACGTTCAATAAAAATGCTGCCTGATGTTAGTAATCTAATGGTTAACATCCTCATGAAGATATGAATGAAGTCAATGACGCAATCAGCGACCATGGCTTGACGATAACACATATATTTCTCGTTTAATCTAGAGACCGTGCTCACAAAGGAAATAATCGTATTTACATCTGAGACATGGGCACGCAAGCAGCATTGTCGATGTTAAAGAGTAATACACGGATCCACTCTTAACGTTTGAGAAGGCTTTTTAGGTTATTATTTTCGTTTCCTGTCAAAACACGAGAAATCTCAGATTGCCGGTGCAGCTCGCGGATATCCTGGAGGCGGCTGTTTGGTAAAAAGAGAACAAAAGTAAAAAGGAGATATAGCCGTAGTCATCATACAAAATGAGGCGAGCAGCACATTTTCGTGCCTAAAATTTCAGAGTACCGGTGGGTAAGAAATCTCGACTTGATGCAGTTTTGCTCATATTCGAAAGATGAGAGAAACATAGGACTAGTGTATCAACGTAGCTGCCTGCGTATTTTCAGTGTTACAGTTTGTTGGCTAATTAATTTAAGGTATATAGCACATAGGCGCAGGGTAAAGCTGAGTGAAGTGCCTGGGCGTTTCTAGAGATGGACCTCAAATGCCCCGGGGCAAACTGGATGTAGTGGGTGTTATGGAGTTGCAAGATTAGTGGGCTCAGTTGTTTTCTTTTCAGTCTTCACTTTCAGGGGAAAATTTATGGCTTGCTCAACCGCGCATTCAAAGAGTGGATTAGGAGATATGATAAATAGATACAATGATAAACCAATAAATGTATTTGTTCCTTGCAATTTTAGATAAGCCCATCAAAACATGATCAAAAAATTACAATAATGTACAAAATAACGAAACCTATGGGATAGGGAAAGCACATGGATAGTTAATCGGCTTTTGACATGGACTTATATGGAAAGGAAAGGCACCGAAATTACACCAAGGACGCGGTCTAAGGAATAACGTAATGGTTGAAGTCGATGAGACAATAAGTCTGTATAATGGATGTAACCTGAAAAAACAGCCTGAGAGATTTAATGCAGATAGCGCATTATGACAATAATGATCAAATGAAGTAATACGACCAACCCTGAAATTCGACCAATGAAAGACGGATGATGCTGAAATTGGTCATACCAATCTGCACTTCAATAAAAATGCAACGGCGCAAGATTGTTTTTCAAATATTAGTCTTAAACACTGGTGTAATCTGTTGTTCCTCATTTATTTACGCATGTGTTTATTTTTGTTTATGTTTATTTACTCATATGTCAGAAGCGTTGAGACTGATGGACCACATTGACCTCGGTTGTCAGGTGGTCACTGTCATATAAAGACGGAAACCTGGTTAAGGCCGCGGAAAACTGAGGGTTTGTATTTGCCTCCTTTGATTCTTCTACTCAGGTTGTAATGGCCTGATCACCATTGCTCAGTTAGTAGCCAGCAGGAGCTTGTTAATTACTTTGGGAATGCTTCGCTACAGTATTGACGACTTTAAATCGGTCCTTGATCCAAATAAGATGCCAAAGCAATGTCAATCAACCTAATGCAACTTGAGTTTTGAAATAAACGAAGACAAACACTAGCTCTCAGTTTACCTTGGATGTACTGAGTATTCCGTCTGTATCTGAAAATGACCCCGGCCTCTATATTTCTAGTTCCAGTTTCTCTGCGACAGACGCAGCATTGGGATGCTACGCACCTGACGTGGTTGACATTATCGACCGGATTCACTGATTTTGTTACAGGCAGTGATCTTACCATTAGCATTCCAGCTTTAGTTTTCTTCAAGTTTTTCGATGTTCATCAGACCTATAAGTACCTGATGACAATCGTCGTAAAGGAATCGCTTAGCAATTCTTCTACTGATGTGCAAATGGCAATAGCGCAGGATTTAATAAGTTGTAAGTGGTCCTTATAATGAATAAAACCAACACAATTTGCTTGTTGAGTTACGAAACACAGGACTTTTTGCCGTACGTTAGCTGATAGGCTTTTACCGAGCGGTAGCATTTTTATAGATACTTCAAGATGTTTAAATAACATTCTAACATACTCATTTGAGACAACCCGAAATGTAGAAGGATAGGGGTGAGCTTCTGCTTCATTACCGTATATACCGATGTGGTTGCGCTTGTGATTTATTGGATTGATGGAAGCGACCATATAAGCGCAGTAACTTCAAAAGAGTGGTATTAAAATCTTTCGGTATTATTGTTAAAGGAAGGCGAACTAAGCGCACTTTGCCTAAAATAACAAAAAATAAGTGCTAATTGTGGGACTTAAGCGAGGAGAAACTGGTTTTCCGAAATGCTCACTGGCGCATCGTAGAAATGAACATGAGGTTGATCATTCATTATTGTGCATAGTTGCAGACAAGGACCGTGGTTCTCCTTTTGCCAAAGATCCGGTGTTTGTTCCAGCAAAGCTTAATTAGAGGGCTTAAGTAAAGCAAATATAAAGACAGAAAAGCCATAGGGTATGGAAAAGAATCAACGCATTGTTAATTCAAATAATTCTGGTCGCGTTAAATGTTCTTGGTAAGCGAAATCCGAGTGCCTATTATGTGGCAGCCTTGTTCGGATACTCACTTGCAGATTTATCGGCATATGAAAATATCTATGATAGTTCCAGCATCATTTAGTTTCATTGCTAAATGTGCATTTCTAAATCTCGTTTCAGTTATTATCTTTCCAAAGACATTTATGTTCCGCCTTGCAGCATTCTCGCGGCCATTTTATGTCACCTCTATGCCACTTTTAACTTTGCCGATGAAACCACCATGCGGTTCCTGTTTGAATGTTGTTGAAAACACGGCAACTGCCTTTACGTGCTTCATTACTCTTCTAGATAAACGATTTTGTATGCTGGGCTACCGTCGATTCTCCTTTCAAAAGTTTACATCAGACAGTAGTGCGGCAAACGCCGTGGTATATTAGAGGAAGAGGAGCTTATAGGATCCATCCACATCATTCGCAACTAAAAGCACTAAAGTGTGAGCGCTTGTATACCAATTGCCGCGGGAAGAGGCCTACATTTCATAGAAGTTGCAACACCGTCATCCATTCATTGTCCCTCTCTGACATATTATTAGCTAAACATGACAGTTATTCCAGAAATACTACACAAAACTGGGCACATGAACTACTAACTTTTGCACTCTACTACGTAAAAGCACTGGAAAACAAACTCCATGTTTGCGGAGCCATAGCAAAATGGACTGATGAAGACGCAGAACGAGGAAAAGCCCTCGACTGCTGACAAACAGTAGGCTAGGTCTGACAAAGTTCCACATATCGCAGACTGCTTGAGCTCCTAACCGATTTCTGAGACCTTACGATCAAGCGCGATGTACTTTTCACTCTGTTGCTTTCGATTGTTCAGATGTAATTTGCTTCGCGTTGACGCTGTTGAAATTGGTGATCATCAACCAAGAATTTGAGCTTAGTTGCCATTGGATCTTTCGTTGTGATAGAATATCGGTGGCCTACCGTGGCGTCTTTCCTTACATTCGGTCTTCTTTATATGGGAGCCTAGTGAGCGCGTACCGAAGTGAAAGCATCACATGTTAGCAGTTGTGGTACTCGCTCCACCTCAGGCACCGAGAGTTCCTAATGAGTGCATTTTAACGTAGTCTTTTAAGCCTTTGCTTAGATTAGAGGCCGCCTTGCCGGGACCATATTATTTGTTCCTATTTGCTACGCATAAGATGCCTTCAATTGTCCTCTAATACGCTGGCCTGAAATGCAATTAATCGTTGGATGTTTTCAGGTCAAAGCGTAGTGTGCTGTTATGGTAATAGAAAATGTGGTGGCATGACATATCCGCCTACCGACGCGCATCGTGCTTAGAATGATTTCGTGCAGTTCTGAATAACATTTGTATGGCAATGTGCTTTTTGAGGCCCTAAGTGCAAAAGACAACTTCGTGCATTTTGCAAATATAGAGCTGTTGCTGCAAAATATCCATACAACATCACCAGCTTACAACAACTAGAAGATAGATGTCGACATCATACCTCGCGCAGTCAGCTAGGTGGATTAATTAAGGCCATAAAGTATATCCGTTGAAACACGCATGCCGGTGATACAGCATTGAGTAAACTCATTGTTTTACCGCTTTTTACCCCCCAGTTGGCGGAAATCCCGACCAGTCAAGCTACATAGGTTCGACAAGGAATCTATCAAGGTGGCTCGTTAGTGATGAAGGAGGCATGACAGGGTCCTTATTACGGGAGTAGACGCTCTGCGATGTATCTAAACTAGCGAGATATTTGTAACACTATTAAAACCCGCAAGTCTCAATAGTTGGGAAAGCAGTTACCGGCCCAGCTATTACCGACCAAACGTGCTCTGGGTTAGTTGTATTTGCAGCGATAAGGCCAATTGGTTTAGCATATGGTCAATTCATTTCGCCTTATCTCCACGCTACCAAATCACAACAGTTTCGCAATAATCTGGATCTACAGCTGACGTACCGTAAAACTGATGGAAAGGCTATTATACGGTTCCTAGAAGTTGGTGTCTACGATGCTCTGCAAGACAAATTGTGAAAAACGTGACATGCGACAGGTTCAAAATTTAATGTCGTGCGTTGTCGAATAAGCTACCTTAGCGCAAAAGCGCGGCTGACTGCTTAGATGGATGGTAGGTGTATTTTATGCGTTATGTGGGTGCAGAAGGTTCGAAATGGTATTTTGTATAGGTTAATTTGTATTAATAACGTAGGATATAAATCTGTTGGAGGAAGACTGTGAGCAATCAAAATTGGTTAGTAAATTCTGACCATCTGCTCCAATAGTGGCAAAGACATTAAGAGACGATTAAGGGTAACCGATGGCTGTCTTAAAGACATGTGTGGGTGTGCGAATAATTGAAAAGTGCGGTTCCGACCGCATGGACAGAGTCAGCAGATGCTGCTTAGGTAGAGCTGTCTGTCTTAAGGTCATTAGATCCCCTCCTTGGCAGGTTCGGGACAGGCCCTTCATGGGGCCTAATCCGCGGCAGTGGAATAGGGAAGGTGGGTGTTACGTGTCGTAATTCAAGTGTGCAGGTTATTAGATCTGCATCTAAGGCGACGTGCGTATCCGGAGCTGGTCATTTGGAAGACAAAGCAAAAATAGCCTTATGTGCGATTTACGTGACTGATATCATTTCAGAATGCTCTCTGACACTTCAAGTAGAATTATGTCCATCAGTCTTGGATGTACTATTTAGTGAAAGCTGAGACCTGCTTTCATAAATATTTGGCAATTGCATATTTCACAGAATAATAGACAATTTCTGAGTGTAGAGGAGAGGCTTCTTTTGGAACGAAAGCATTTGAAATAAATGGTCGTGACTGGGTAAGGAGCATCGCTACGGAGAGTAACTCATGATTCTGTGAAAATCTAGCGCGCTGCAAAGTGGGGTAGTATGAAGGTAGATATGGTGAGCGCATTTTTACTCGCAAATAATGGTTGTTGCTGACTTTCTTAGGGTAGAGAAACTGGACACTGAAGCGACCGACAACCAGCTGTGAATTATGGTTTTGCGACGTTGCGATATGATGCCTTTGAAAACCTTTATTGCTAGAGCACGTGTTGCACCCTGTTAATCAATTCTCCTTACGTCTTTGTCAATACACATTGAAGCAGCCGTGGCAAGAGGTTCTGTAAGTCCCTGAGTTCCTGTACATTCAACATCAAGTACGGTAATAACAAGCAGCTGTTTAACTTATGAGTCGTCCTTCGAAAGTAAAACGTAGCATGCCCCAACTAACGTTAGTAAACGAGCGTACTTAGAGCACCCAGGTGACAGCCAACTTATTTTTACGAAGTGCTCTAATACTTCGATGCAACGTTAGTAATTGTCACATACTTGTAAAATACCAAAATTTTCGGAATTCTAGATGTAGCATTTGTTTAAAACACCAATGATTAATTTGCTATACTTGTACACACATATTAATCGCTGAATTGTCCAAGTATTCCTAATGTGCTGCAAGCGGTATTTGTGGGGGTAGCCGAGCTACTATTGGAATTCATATAGGTAGGTTTAGTAAACAGGACCGGGTTATCTTTATTCTGCTATTGTTAGCTGTTATGATTTATATACAATGACTCATCGAGCAGCGATCCTCATCCTACGGATTTCAAATTTAGTTGGGTCAGTCGTTGCCGTGACATCAAGTTGTTACTTTTAGTGGTTCGGGATCCTACCATCAGAGCAACACATCATCCTTTAAGTCTGTCACGCATGATGTATCTACTGATAGTGGGTGACAAGTGGAAGGAAATGGTCGCTATTTGGTACGGAACCGAAATCGTCTAATTTGAAATTTCCAAATTCTTAGACCGATTGGGTCACCGCATTATTTTTCATATGGTTCAAATAAGGAATTAAAAACCGTACCGTCGTATAGACCTTGCACTCATTTTAAACAGAAAGTGCAGTTTTGGATTAAGGGCTTGCTGTCCTTTCCGCATAAGGTGATGTTCAGTAATCCGCAAGTCAGTGCTGGTGCCATGTCTGTTAATATTCTTCAAATAACCATTCTAGTCGATATTTTTGCTTTCTCCGTGTGATCTAAACTATCTTACTATCAGTTGTGAGCTGGAGAAGGAATTTTAGAAACTATGCCGAGCATCTGGGCGGTCACATCCGTTGCAGCTAACTGGCTTATATAAGCTGGGAAAGCAATACTTTAATTAAGCCCACAATCAAAATAATTATGCGTCATATTCAGCTTGAACATTTCTATTGGAAAACGACAGTGATGGATCCAAAACTCCGGATTAGACATGTGTCTCTAACGGAAGACTTTTGTGAGGTACAGGACTTAACCATTTTCAAGTAAGTGATTAATGCTTAGGTAATTCCCTTGTGGAGTAAGCCATTGTGGCCTGACGGACGTAGCGAAATGCGAGCTGGCTGCATTTAAAATCCGGAAGGATGAGTAGCAAAGAGTTAAATCCCTCAGACATGCTAAATGAAACTGAAAACCCCAGTGTATGATAAAATCTATCACGGTTGGTTGAATTGCCATATTCTGACATATTCCAATTTGAAAATTTTTCGTCCCGTGACCATTAATGACTAAAGCTAAGATTAACAACAAGCAACAGAAGACAATAGTTGAAAATAGCCGTAAAATAAATCTTTTGCTCTATACGACGTTAGTGAAAGGAGTCTTCAAATCCCTTACGATTAACGCCCTAACGGTTGGTAGATTTTTAGCCACTAGAAACAAGATATTCCATTCATATGCAACCAAATTGCGTAAGCAACTTCACTCTCACACAACGTATCCCTCATGCTTGCTTTCGTTTTGATCAAGTCCGGATTATTTCCCTTTAGTCTTTCATGTATAATTAAGTTTCTGCACAACTCAGTGATTCGCTTTTTCACAGGGCAGAAAATGGAACATAGCTTACTTGCAGTGTACATACGCTTGGTAAAGCTTTTAACGCCAGACTATTACTTCTTTGCAACCCAAGTAACTAGACAGGCAAG
This sequence comes from Dicrocoelium dendriticum, assembly GCA_944474145.2. NCBI lineage: Eukaryota > Metazoa > Platyhelminthes > Trematoda > Plagiorchiida > Dicrocoeliidae > Dicrocoelium > Dicrocoelium dendriticum. Next base: position 1,185,263 of record OX104060.1, read on the forward strand.
TATCCAGCAATTACGTCAAGTATCCACACCTGTGACTATACTAGACGTTAGCCTCAGTCAGCTGGCCTCGTAGCCAGACGGCAAGAAACAAAGCGTGTAATAAATATCGTAAATTCAATATAAAACGCGAAGCGGTTTACAGCGTAAGAATCACGAGTTGGCGTGCATACGTGCACATGCAAGAACAATTTGGTTTGAACCAGTGTGAGTCAAGGACCGTTAGGCGACACGTGACAACATGTCTTTAATGTAACGACTTGTTTCACTTGCCATTGGTCTGATCACTCTAGACGACGGCTGCTGTGAATAAGATAACGTCTGAATTTTGACCGAAGCCGATTAAGCAGTGTATCAACATGTCGATATGGTTCAATGTGGTGCGTTTTATACCTCAGTTTCCTTTGCAGTTTTTCAGTATTTTCAGTTGGGTAGAATATGTGTTAACTGCAGTGAATTTTTTGTGTACTTCAGCTAATGGGAATTTGTGTCGTGACTTCATTCGAAGTCCGTAAAGGCCCAGGTTTGAGTTGTAGAGACGAGTGCAATGCCAACTGCCACAGTGATCCACTTATGCAAACTATGCAATTTCCCTATAATTATAATTGGTTGGATCATTGCATAGCAAAATGTACAGCATGCCGGGGTTGTGGACCAAGCTGATTCTTCTGCCTACATTTCCGTTGTATATTTTACCGCGTCCTTCAATAAAATCTTGCCTTTTGCTTTTTACCTTCAGTTATCTTGGTTGGCGTAGTCCGAGGTGTTTAATTTGAGGAGGTTTTACAACCATATATGCAGTGGCTGTATTGTTATTTTAAGGGAAACAACCGGCCACCAGGTAGCATCAGTCTAAGGTGAATTGCAGTCCTCAGCTTTACATAAAGAGATTATGGAGAAAATCTTCACATATAATCGCAGATACAACATTCGCAATATAATTGTCAACAAGGACCGGGGAGCGCTTGAATAGCTTCCAAATTTCAAGTGCACCATAGTCCTATGAACAAGTAAACTTTAAGTGAAACGCAATAAGCAAAAATTTTGTCTTTATGATATCAACTAACATGTTGCTTACTATCAAAAGCAACCTTGCTCGTAGCTACTTTTACTGGTAGTTAGATAACAGCATATGAATTCCGTTGTGTCCGCAGCCAAATTGGTTCAACAGCACCATCATCATCAACATCAGCAGCAGCATCATCACTAGCATCAACAGTGGTACATCAGCCACTTAAACTGATGCTTCATTGCCATCCAACTATAACGACCTAAGGAACGAAGAATAATAAGAGGGAGAGAAGGTGCACTTCCCGGCGAACCTTAACGGCCAAAGCAATCATACAGCATCATGGCGCCTACATCTTGTAAAAAACATACTTTCACAGACAGTTTCTATCGTGCATAGATAAGGAGGCATCAGCAAGACAGCTTCCTTGCGGCTTTTACTGCCACGCGACATAATCAGCCATTACCCCGCAGATAACTCTGGATCAAACACACGTTAAGCTGACAATCCGGCTAGGAGACGGCAGCGGCTGCGCCACTGATGCCGACTTCGAGCCATGTCCTGTAAACTCTCGAGCCAAACACAAAGCAAGACAGGTGAACTCCAGTCTGGAAGGCGAAACGGATCGACGGCACCAAGGTTGTTCCTCATTGACTACATTTCCTGCTGCCAAGTCAACTTCAGTCCACCTCGAGTCCTGTGTCACTGCGAAGCTGGCGGACAAAACGAGATCCTTCTCGGTAAAAGGTGGCCGGGTATACGCAGTACGTGCTCAATTATGCAAAGTTAATCAGTGTTAGCTGTTTTTATAAGCAACTACTTTGTGTAGCACTGTTTAGTACTCGCCTACGCAAATTATCCTTGCAGACACGTTGGCGCCAACCAAAACCAACAATGCTCCGCAGACAGAAATGATCAAAGTCTTGAATCCACCTTAAATCTTCAGACCTAAGAGGCCATCCCACTACCAGTGAGTAGGACGCTGTTAGTGTGGCCTCGTAATCACGACCTATTAGACGGACTAAAACCTCTTTTTGTCGTCATAGATGTAGCAGATTAAAGACAACTCTGACTTCTGCAATACGTGAAATTCCATTAGTAGCTATACAAGCATTGTTGCTATAGCAGCTTCCAAGGTAAGTGAAATGATCAGCCACCTCGGGTTCCTTACAATCTAAGGTCAAGTGGTCACCAACTGGCTGGAGGTCTTGCGGCAACGCTTTGCACTTTTAAGATATGAAGCGCTTAGCAAGTAATAGAAAAACTCTTGCTAGGATATCCATGCTTGAGTGCTCTTTCCATACATCGTTAAATAGTAAGACAATCTCTTCCGCATAATCACGATCAAGTAGCCTGTCACCAGGCGGAACATAAATGCCTGCACTGTAAGAATCCGCTGATGAATATGATATGATGCGGTCTACGAATTAATTAAACAATATGGGGACATTAGATAAACCTGACGAACGCCACTTGTTGTCGGAAAGCCATTAAAAATGTCACCGTTGACTGTGATGCGGCCTGTGGTGTTCAAGTACAGAGCACGTAAAATGTTCAGATATTGCAAGGGAACACACTTCCAAGCAAGTATTTGTAACAGAATGCATCGACGGACTCAATCGAACAAACTCTTGCAGTCGAGGAACAGGGATATTGTCGGCCTGCTATATGTGCGGCGTTTCTAAAGCACCAGCCGCAACGTAAATATATGGTATACACAGTCCCGCCATGGGCGGAAACATACCTGTTATTCCCTAATATGTATAACCCGTTCTGAATGAGGCGACACATGAGAGCAAGGCCATCAATTAGGCCGCAACTGGCCTTAGGCTAATACCCCTGTGGTTAGCACAGTCGGTGCAACTGCAATTCTGGTATAAAGCCAGTATGATCGATTCACCCCAGTTCGCCGGGACGGTTTCCTCATTCTACATATGTTCAAACATTGAGGGCATTGTTTTGCAGAGGGCCACCCCTCGATCATTAAATATGCAGGTAGCAATGAATCTGCTGGGGCCGCACGAGAACGGCTGAGATCTGTGACGGCGTCCCGGACCTCAAACTGTCATGGCGACTGTAAACCAAACGTTCATGGTTCACCCTGCATCATATAATTAGGAAGTACTCCGGTATCAACGGACCAATTGAACTGATGTTAAAAGTGTTCCGCCCATAGAGAGTACCCGCGCTGTCTCTATTTTCTCATTGACGTCTGATTTCCTGTGACTAGTGGCGCGCACCAACTGGAAAGTTTTCTGATAGTTCCCTAATCCTCACGCCTCCTTCAATTCCTGAGCCTTATTGGCCCGCCAAACTTCCTTAACAGCACAGAGGCTCGGCTTTAGTTTGTGCTTAATTCTTCGTCTGGTCACATTGTGCACAGAGCCAGCCGAAAGTTGCCCCCTAAATTAAAATATATTCACCAACTTCTCGGCTATCCAGTGAATGCTGCGGTGACGATGGCTAGTAGCACAGACAGATGCTCCTGGGTCGTGTCTGGCGACCGTGATCATATTCCACTATAACGCAGTGTCATTAGAACAAGGAAGCGAACGTTCAGTACGAAGTACAGGTAGGTTCATTTGACTGACCCTGGGCTGAATTAACTTCTCAATTGCCGATTGTGGGAGACGCTTAATGTGCCTCCTCGTAAATTTTCTGGGAAAGCGGTGGCGTACCAAGACATGATTAAGGTCAACGCAAGACTCCAGAAGGAGCGACAATATAGGAAGGAACTATACCTCTAGTAATTTATGAAAATATGATTAAGTCCTGCCCATCTTCGGCCAGCTACAAGAGGGCACCAAGTGGAACTTCTTTGCCCACTGTGTCTGAAAGCAGTACCACTAAGCAACAGCTGGTGGTGCGCACACATAAGCAAATGACGCTCAGCTTTGTCCCTATAGATGGAGTTCAACCCATACTTAACACCTAGCTGAGTTTCTGAAGTCCCCAGGAGACCTACTCAGGCATTCATATTATCTGCAAATATTACGGTATATGAACGGTTAGCACTGCGCCGTATCGTGTTCAGTTGGTGGTAGAATGTGTACTTGAGAGCGTCAGATCTGCCATCAGTGGGAGCGTAAGGGAAACAACACAAACAAAGCGTCTTTATTTATTTTTGGATAAACCTTGGTTGTTCACGTACCACATGCTGCACACAAACGAAAGTTCATCGGAATCCAAACCACTGACGATTACTCACCCTGGGAGTTGAGTACCATAATTACCTCCCTCTTGAGCAGAGGCTGCCCCAACCGTATATCCGGTTGATCTCAATCAATAGCGCGAGGATAAGCCGGGTGTATTTAAGTCTACAACGCCATGTGGGTCGTTGCTCTGTTTTGGATACGAAACACATGTCAATGCCCAGCGTGTCTAACTTACGTTCAAGTGCAGACTGTTGACCTAATTGCCTTAAAGTGGGATGGATGAACGTCGAAAGTAAAACGCGACAGCAGGACGTTATAAGGAACTGTTACCGATAGACATCTGCTGTATTGCGAGAAAGTAGCTGCAGATGTTCCGGCTTCAGTGGAAGTGGGTCTGATGTCAATTTATCTAGGAACTAAAGAATAAATGTTAATAATGTGGGTAGGGATAGCGGTAAGAGATATGGTGGGAAAGAAAGAAGAAAGGCGCCAACTGTAGCACGTTCTTGCTTATCTGCCATGATGTATGCAGCAAATAAGGCATCGTCATCACCATTATATCCTGCATTTAGACCTAGAAAACACTTCAGCTACCGTTGCGCAATACACAACAAAAAAGGAAAATAAATACAACAGTTGCATGCCAACTGAGCGACTAGCAACGGATAGGAATCACTCCGGTAAGCTACCAGCTAGCTACAAGGCAAAACATTTATTAGTTGTTAAACTACGAAACGATATCGTAGATGGTGGGGTAAGTAAGAGGGTTGGGGAACGATAAAGTAACCCACAGCAAGTAGGCCACTGTAGTCGGCTCCTTGCCATGTCAGCAAGTGTACCCAGCCATAAGTGTTCATCGTCTTTTGGACTCCAACCAGGGAGCCGTGGCGCTCCAATCGAGGCCAGCTCCAAAGTGACGGACTTCATTCCTATCGACAGAATCACCGCTTGGCCACCCCTCCGCATCATCCCACCACATCCCCGGTGGGCAAAATCCCACTTCACGGAAGTCGGTGCGCTGACATGCGCAACACATGGCCCAGCCATTGGATCCTGGTGCTTGAAACGCCGGTGCTTAACGGTTGCTTTCCTTCTACTGTGTCGTAAAAATGGCGTAGATCACGGCTGTGGCTCATGCCTTGTTTACACCAGATTTGAGCCAAGCTACGAAGGCACCAATGCTCGAAAGTAACTAGCTTCTTCATGTCCGCCGATCTTAGGGGCCAGGTTTCGCAACCATACAGTAAGGTCGAACGTACTGCTGCATTGCGCACATTACACTTCAGGGGGAGAGTAATGTCGCACCAGCGCCATAGGTGCCGAATGTTAGCAAAGCATTGTGCCTCGTACAGTCAATAAATACGAGGTTTATTCTTAGTTGCTTAGTTAAGTTCGGTCAAACAAATAAAGAAACGTTTGCTTTTGAGGAACCCTCCGCATAATCAAAATGTAACTTACGTATTTTGACCGCGGAATTTGTATATTTCCAAGGTTTTCTTCTATATTTGGTGCGGTTTTGACATACGTACAAAGTAAGTTGCGCTGCAGGTTCCTTCGGTCCCTTGCTTTGGTGCGTGTACACTGCTCAAATATGAACAGATTCCATTCTCACTTGTTTCAACCATCCTTCCAGCTTTCTCCTGTTTGAGAGCTTTATGCCATCATTCTGTAATGATACAAACGGTTCTGTTCTTTATCTAGTTTAAACATTCCATCATCCCTTACCTGGTAGGTTTTATTTTATGTTAAGCTACTAAAAGAGGCACAGATGAACCCTTCTAGATATTGTAAAGCAAAATGCATACAATTTGGACCGATCGCGCCTTGCAATTTAAAGGAGTTCCAAGGAAAATGGTGAACGTCGACACAAGCATCCGAACTCAACGACTTTCCAAACAATATACATTGGAATAAATATTTTAGTTAGGATTTCACACTAGCAAATCGCGGAATGTCCAGACTGCTATATATTGTGTTCCCATCTTATTGCTCAATCAACCCTGTAATTCGACCAAACGAAAATACTACGTGCAAAGAACGGTGCTCGAGGATAGACGATAGGGGCATCTTCCATCTACCCTAATTTGCAGACGAATAGTCGTATTTTTGGACAAAAAAATTTATTGCGGGACCTTGTCCGATTCTCTGATCAATCACAAATGCTTCGTCACTAATGGAGAATAAATACTGCTCAGGTTGTTTATTAGAGGTTTTGGAACTGGTGATTTTGTTATCAATATTTTTGTTGACAAATTAATGACCCAATTTTTGTACATACATTTATCCCCGTAAGAATCCATGTTTCCCCCATGGGAGCAATTACCCCCAGGATTCGAACAAATGCACTAGATAAACGTGCATATAGTTCAGTGTGTCACAGATTTACCCTATTGTTTAAACACGCATGGAATCATCCAATTTCTTTTTGTCACAACACTTTTACAATTAAACACTTCTTTTATTTGCCGTTAATGATAGTGATGAGAGTTGGACATTATATCCGCGTCTGCAGACGTATCAATCGACACGCCCTCAAATGAGATACGAACTTGCCAACTACAGACATCTTATTAAAAGTCCACTTGCTCCAACCCTTCTAAACTCCTTAAGTATCCAATGACCATGACGATTTTTGTACTTCTGCCCTCAATATTTAAAGTGCTGTTAACATTCTTTTCTCGTTCTTCTCCCGATTGTCCTAATTGACTTTGTACTTTGTGTCTATTGCTTGTACCGCAACCGCCGAATCTTTTAGTATGACAGTGGAAACGGTTATGATTCGCGTTGGACGCAAAAAGTGCATTTAGTGTCCTGCAGTCTTTGTACAGACCTCTCTCAAACTTGGGTGTCTGCAACCCAAAAACACTGCACTACTATGAGGCGTTCGTTGTTATTACATCTTATTATATAGATTTGCAAACATCGAACCAGGGAACGCTGGGTTGTTAGTTGAGACCGTTACCCCTGAGCAACCGGGTCACTAGACGGACAACGATTGGCACACCGGTTTGCATGAACGAGGTTGTGGGTCATAAGCTAGGTCCTCGTGATCAAAAGACGAAGTTTCCCTTCAATGATAATCTTGGTTAACCTTGAGATTGACCGTTGCAATCCATCCACAAAATGTATACTTCAAAATGAGCCACAGCACCGTCTCTCAAACTTGTTCATATATCAAAAGTGAAATGTATATATAGTACGAGCATACAGGAAACAATCGTTTATCATAAAGCAAATTAAAATTTCATAATTCCTTTTGTAATCTATGCAAACTATTCCATATTGATGCTATTTGTTAACAAGAGCTTTTAGTAGCAGAGGCATCTAAGTGCTTGAACCATACACATCAGGTTATTAGCACATTAAATCACAGTTTTCACCACAATCATCGTGTCAAACTCGCCAATCATTTGGCTTTATTCCGGTTATATGCTATCGCTGCCACAAAACAATTGAGAGCAAGATACAGCACTTTCAGCATACCAATAACTTATTTTTACTTTATATCTCATTAGTTGAAATATGTAACTGTGCCTCCTAACACTTATCTCTTTCCCCATAATTAATTCGCAGAATCACAGATACTAGGTTAATCTGCAAGCGATTAGTCACGTTTTCTGAGTATAACCCTCTAATCGGAATGTCCACCGTTCCTGTCATTTTCGTTGCACTGTACTGTATTGATCTTGCTTTCTGACTGACTAAAGAGAAAACGGCATTTGGATGTACTCATTTACTATAATTAACAGTCGCGTGCTTCGTCCTTATTAGGTAACTGTGTTGGCTATAATCCTGATGGTAAAGCATTAGTTTAGCATTTCAAGTTAACCCTAATTGTTTCCTAAATTTAGTGCGCTAACCATGCTTTAATCTGATAATTTACCTGCTAGAATTCACTGAAGTTATGGCACTGAATTTGTTTTGTCAATAACAGTAACTTTAGCGCAATGTCCCAGTGCCGTTGCATAACTCAAAGAGTGGTTTCATGTGAACTGGAACAATCTACATCCCAGCCACCGTCTATGGTATATCTGGAGCGTATGATTTCGTTATAAGTAGACAGGAATGGTGCAGTTACTGTGCAGTTAGACGGACTGTGGGCCGACTCCGTTGATAAAACATGGCTGACATGCACGTGCTTCCCGGTCTTATGCATTGGAGCTTCATACTGGATAATGGCTGTGTGGATGGAATTGCGGGTAAGCAGCGCATGGTAAGCACGTTTCCTCGTTATTCGCCGTCGACGTGTGGCAGTTCGATGGAGGTAGCAATTACAGCCGAATCCGCCATGCATCTGTTTGATACCGGTTATATCCGCGGAATTGCAGATGTTACATTGGTTTCATTCGGTTACTAAGGGTTTCTGATCAGAACACACAAGTCAGAATTTCCAAAAGGCCTGTCAGTCCCGTTGCACTGTAAGGTATTGATGGTGTTTTCTCCTTGAATAAAGCTCATTCACTCATTTACTGTGATCCCCAGTCGCCTCTCTCATCGTATTAGATAACAGCGTTATATCAAATTATGTAAATCTCTGGTTTACCGGAATAATTAAACCAAGTTTCTCTTATACATCTAACTTCGCCGACCGTGGATTGATTTGGTAATTTGCTTACTATTATTCACCGATGTGGAAACAATTTGCAATTATTTTGTAACTGGCAATTAATAATGCTCCCACCACAAAAACAGAGTACACCATTTTACCTTGAATGAGTGATGTGAGACAATTAATGCAAATTATTTCTTCGTTTGTGCAGAAATTACCTAATAAATGCACACAATACTTTGAAGACGTGGAAAAAGTGTGACTCCTAAATTATGGATGAACATATATGAGAATCTAATGATGGTTTTCGGAACGTTGACAGTTTGGTTTTTAGAATATTAAGTTTGCGTTGTATTTTACCAGTATTCTAGTGTGATCCACTCGTCTTTATTCTAAAAGCCAGTTGTGAAATTCCAATACGAGATTTGGTTAAGAATATTGATCTATCATTTACCACACAGCTTGTCATGAGCAAATTCTTGGCAACAATTTCCTAGTTATTTTGAAATAGAGTCAAATTGCAGTTTTACTGTATTGCTACCATCAAGGAGGACATGACGCGTTTTCCGACCTAATGGATAGACAAACTGAAGTGTGCACTTTGTTGTAAACTGCTAACCGTTATGTCTCTTAAGTCCGAAGCATGTAGTTATTTAAAACTGCGATAATTAACTTTGTTTAATACGTGTTTTGTTATAAGGTCCTGTGCATACACTGAAGGTTTGCTCAACCGAGATTTTGGAAGCTCGTGGTACGCCAATTGATAGATTAATGTATCGTTTTAACAATGTTTCAACCATCTCGCTTAAATGAACTTGACCAGCTCAGAAGTGCACTCAGTTAATTCACGTCTGTGTAGAGCTTAAATCTGCAAACCGCGCTGGGTGGTGCACACGGCATTCCCCTCCAAGAGAAGAGGCCAGTGAGCACAGCTTATTGTGAAGTTTGTGAGAAGCGACTACTTCAGATAGGAATAACCTGCAACTTGCTAGGCAGTTTTGTGCTAGCTTAGATGGATCATACCTACTTGGACGTTTGATCCTAATTCCTTCATATAGACAAGTTTTAATGACTGATTTGCGCAATCTATTCTTTATACTGCGTCGTGTTTGGCACGGCTTGATTCAGACTAATAAATATCTTCTATATGCCAGAATTCTATCTGAAGTAATGCAGTAGATAACGTTGTAAACCTGCCGCATGGAAATAACTGTTGTCAGATGCAAAGTCCAATTTCACCGCAAACCCATACTTCCTGTTAAATGATGCATAGTTAATCTATTGTTCTCACAATCAATGGACACATCAAGTTCGTCTATAGATTTGTTTAAGTCATCCGGGTTACAGTGAAGTTAAAGCAGAGAAAAAGCAAAGCTGCAATATTAATTTCAGCGGCAGTGCAAAAGGTCCACGGACTGCAAGCATGCCAAAAATCAAGTAGTTGTCTCGATATTTATGCGGTAAATATAATCCACAGTTTCGCACGTTTATGTAAATAATAACATATGCACCCTTGTTCAAACTTACTAAGGAATAAAAATTATATTTGTGTTATATTTGTGATGTAAAAATGCTGCATAACTAAATATGTTTGATTCAGATCGGTGTCTACATTGCTACACGTCACGTGGAAGCTTTCCTGTGATAACTACCGCGCCACCCGTTTACTTGTTGCTGCTTTATTCAACGCAGCTTAGGAATAACCCAAATCCGATACGTTTCCTCTCGTGATGTCGCATCTATTCGTCTCTCCTACTTCGCCTGGATTAACTCAACTAATTATGCACTTGTGTAGCTACACTCCTTAGAGGAAGTAGGTTAGACGCATTTTATTGCAGATTGTTGATTGCATTGAACATATGAGAAGTACATTTAACCTAACTGGGATGCTAATACATCATCTCGCTGAAACACTACATGCGCGTACACTTAAACCTCCTGAGCACGATAAAAATATTTGTGGTCTTAAATATAACTAAATGCTGAGACATATACGATGGGTTAGCAAACTAATTTCCAAACTTAATTGAAGAAGCCATTGGACAAGTGTTGTTCTTTATGGTTCAGTCGCCTTTATTCAGGCCAAAAAACAGCTTATGAGCGTCTGATATATTTGCTTATTCTATGCTGAAAAGCCCTGTAATCAGTTTCATCTTATACCAAACAAAGCGTACAGACAAACAGCTAGACCTTTATGCGCTTGAAAGTTTAGCTGCATTCAAACGCCTCGCCGTTGACCGGGGAATCATCGACGAAAATCACCATGCAGAGAGGACCATTTGCAACATTCTCCTAATGCAGACTGCGTCAAACATGTCAAAATAAAGGAAGTCTATGCAGTGGGTATTTTTGAAACGAATACTGACAGTAATTACCTTTAGTGAAAACCTTACCTAAATCCAGTCTTAGATAATTAAGCAACATTTAACTGAATAGCTGTGGGGCACCTGAGCAAAATCGCTCTGGTTTTAAGCAATGGGTATTGCAATCCTATGTTTCAATATAGTACTTGAAATGTCTCGGAGATACAGACGACTTGCTGCTACACCGTCGGCTCCCATCTGGTGCCCAGGCGCCGCAGTTGTGACTAAATGCCGGCAGTGGCTAAGTATCTATATTATTTGAGTTTTACATGTATACGCGCTCTCTAAATAAGTAAATACCTGGTTTTGAAACGTTGTTTGCAGCGTACACTTGTATAGGTTTGTAAAAATTTCGCTTGTTTGCTCCAAATAAATGTAAGTTTGAGAAATGCACCATACTATTGGTTCATTTCTCAACTCTTTCCATGCGTGCACGAAAGCTTAAGCAAGGACATATATTAAAATGGCTTCTATCCTCGAACGTAAAGGCATGATACAAAGGAGTGGTGATCAAAACGCGGAACTACTTCGTCTCATGCGTTTGAATGTAATCAACGTATTATTCCAAGTCACTCTTTTGCGTCAGCGAGATGAGGCTGATGCATCGATATTGCGTATAATGCACGGAACGAGTGTTCACCATCCTGTTTTTGCTAACACAAGCACAAGTTGAAAATTATCACAAGAAGCGACAAATGCGCCTGCAATGTTTCCTTCTTCCAACGCAAGCACTGAGGAAATTCCTGCATGCTGGAAGCTCCGGAAGGTTAACCGTAAGTGCGAAATGTCCTCCAATTACCACGTCTGTCGTGTGCCATCACTGAATCCACTTCCGAGCCATTTGACCTGATGCATATGTCGTTTCAATACCTTAGTTGCTTTGTGGGAGGTTAATCTATTATTGCTGAAGCACCCCGACGACACTGTCATCAATTCGTTTGTATTTGTTTGACTCACCGCAATTGGACCTGACGCGGTCGCATCCTTCTTGTCACTACAGGAACGGGCTATTCGTGCGCTTATAGGCTTCTTTGCAGACTACAATTGTAACCAAACATATTTGCTTGTATCTGCCCGGCTTTGCGCCATTTGTTTTGTAAAGACTGCATGTCACCAAGCTTATCACTGTCTTTCTAACTACCATTGTTAGTTGCGATTGCTTTTGATAGTTTCCTGTGCTTGAAGTACCCACTGACTGACGCAGAGTACATTCCCTTCAATTGATTTGGTCACTGACGTTTCGCGACATTTGTGTCACTCTCCGAATGTTATTCAGTCGCGGTTCACCTCTGTATGCTCCGTTGGCCTGCAGCAGCGCAGAGCAAGTCAAGCGCGTTTTCTCACCTTGCTTCGGCCTTCAACATTTGTTTTTAAGCGTGCCTGCATTTTTGCAGCAAAGATTCGAAAACAAATTGTATCGCTATGCGGCAATCACATTCTGGCAAAGCGTCCATTTCTGAATCGTTTTCCAGTGCAATACACAGTGGCGACAAGCAAAGCCCATCTCCCTGGCTTGACTGGAATGCATCGAACTCTCGCGTCATCGTGATATCATGTAGTCCACAGTCTCGGTAGTCGGTTGATACAGCTTCCACTCTTGTGGATGATTATGGCAGCCTCACCGTACCCACTTAATTGTGCATGCTTTCTTCCTTGTTGCTCATGTTACACGACAAGCTCAGTGTTGGGATCATCGGTACACCGTGTTAGCTACTTAGAAGTTTTGGACTTGACCTCGACCGTCTGAAGAACTTGGCTTTTTCGTACTGGCTATTTATATTAGCTTGTCTGTCTGTAGAATGGAATTCGATCCTCAGACAATGCCCCATCGAAATGTGGTAGAGCTTATTACGGTGCCTGGGTGGTCCTAATCGACATAGGGTTAATGGACCCCATTGTATGTGTTTGTTGCTGTATATTCCCTCCGCCGATTCCCTGTACTATCACATCAAATCTCTCCCAGATTATTCTGTTCGTTATTGCCCATTTGTGCTACTGAATTTTGTGCTCGATGTGTTTGTAGTCAAGTGAATGCTTCATAATTCAACCATCAAACACTTCATTCTCCCTTCTGTCAGAATTGTTTCGTCACTTTTGTTACGCTTGCCATCTCACTATATATTATTCTTTCATTTTGGGACCTAAGTTACCTCCAAATATTCCTCCACCGCACTGTGGTCTAATGACCTTTTTATCATCCGACCTCTACCCGATCCGCGTCATTTGATTAAGTGGGCAAAGCTTGAACTTCAGATTTCGGTAATTCCTTATGTGCTCGATTAGTGAATTATTCGACCGGCTGACCGCACGCATTCATGCGTTCATTGGTTCAGCAGCAGTTCCGTACCTTTTGCACACCGTAAACCAGTGAACCCCATTCTTTTTCCTGTGAATATGTAATCCTCTGTATAGTGTTTCGGCTAATACAGTTACTTAAATCACCCACTGGTTCCGATCGTAATTCAATTTTCAGTGTGGGTGCGGCTTACATTTTACAATCCTGGTATCTTACATTTGGGCGCTGCCGAAGGTTAGTTGTGCTCTGTGGAAATCGATCGACTCAAACTCAGGCGGTTTGTGCATTTACTAAGCTCCAAGCACTGATTCAGGTGGTTGTTTATCTGTTTTGCACAAGTCGCGCTCACCTTTCGGGTGGTTCGATCAGCCACGCTCTACTGTGGTTTCCTACTGCTTCCTTTCTAATACTCCTTTCGCCTCGAGTTGGAATTCCAAAACCGTCAGTTCAGAGTGCCGATCAATTTTTCAAGTGACGAGTTCATTGTTTGTTTATTCCTCTTAATTTATTGTCGTCGTCAATGGTGTTAACTTAAACAATTTGACGACATACATCTAGGCACTTGGATCGACCTCAACCCGATACTTGGCTCATGGTTGCGAAACTGAACTAGCTGTTGTTATGAAACTGACTAAAACTCCGTCGTCGGCGCTGTTTTTCATCCCTTGGATGTTCCACCTCCTCTGGTTATCTTACAGCGGTAGAATCCGTCTTACTCTTCTTTGCCTTCATCGTATTGTTGTGCTTCAGTATCTGCGTATCAATCATCGAGTCCATTCTGCACTCTTTTAATATAACTGTGGTGTATGTAACTGTATCAATCCAATGTCGTTGAAGGCTTCTCTAACTGGTTTCTATCCTTGGGAATCAAGTCGTTACATTGCCGCTGTATTACCTCCCCGATTGGGCATCCAAGCTGTTTCGGTCTGTTTTCATGGTTGATTAGAGCTTGGCGGCCTATCCGGCTAGTTCCGGGTTTCTATTGTTCACGGAAATTAGAGGTATGATTCTTAGAGGTCCACTAGAGATGCTAACCATTGCACCAAGTATACTGTAAGTAAAGGCAAAGTTTATCATACCTCAGCTAAACGCGATGCAGCATATGATAATGTCAAACACAGCTTACAAACCATCGATCAAGTGAGCTCAGAATCACAGATTGATAGTGAACGCCTTCAACTCCACTGCTCAGAGTGGACGAGTGCACTAGCTTTCTGACTACCGTAAGTTAGCCGACGACGTGAAAAAAGCATGCGGAAATCGACAGCGAGACTTGGGCATGCCAGCGCATGTCCGTTCTAGCTACTTTAAGCCCGGCGAATTAGCTCAGTCGCAAATATAGCGTCGCTGCGACATTTTGAAACATGAATCAAAAGCAGAAACGTTCTGAGTTAATAATTCTTTTGGAGTAAACACTCTCATCAGATCCAGATGCTTACCTAGCAGGAAATATTTGCTTTATCGAAGATCGTCAGCATTGTCCGTGATTTTTACTTTAACTTTTGTTGACCGTTTCATCTGACATGTATTTGGCCCTTACTGATTTCATTGGAGATATTTCCGTCTCTTTTCATGCTCGTTAATTTTGTATCAGCTACCTGAGCCCTGGAAACTGGATATTAGTTGATTAACTAGACTAACTGAAACGGTTACAACAGCCCGTTAAATGACCTCCCGATCACATTTATCGAATCACATTCCTAAGTGGAACGCTATCTTCGGTTTGATTTGTCTTGCAGACAGACTTCAATTTTTCTTAATTCTATTTTTCGCTTTCCTTTGTTTTATTCTACTGACTTACGACGTTGGTGGGTTTTCATGTAATCCATCATGCTGAATACTTTCCATGTCTAACGGATGTCTAACAGTTACTTTACTGAGTCGCTGACTGAAAGAAATAAGGTCATGTTTTCGGATCCGGCGGAGGCGCGCCACTGACGAGTCTCAATACGACTATCACCTCCCTGAATGTGTAGTGCCTCTCTGGCTTAATGTAACTGCGATGAATCGCCACACAAAACGCCAAACTTATTTACTTTGCCTGGATGAGACCGATGGTGATCACGCAACTGGCTCCCTCAACTATGTCATCCTTCACAGCGTCTCTTCAGCTCGCGCGGTTTTGTCTTTCTCGTAGATTTCACAAGGCTCCCCTGAATATCGACTACTGCTCCACGCTTGTCTTCTAGTTCACATTCTGTGGGCTTTCCGCTGATCTGGGTCATTGTCTGGTGTATCAACTCTCTTTGCGTGATGTGTTTTCGTAGCTTTGCTCTGAAGTACCTTTTGACTAGGTGTTTGTTGCTAATGCCATTATCGAGCAATTCATCTCCTCAATTAACTTATGCATCTACGCCCCATTCTAGTTGCATTTTATCCACCCACTTAATACTCTTTGCTTCCACCTTAGCCTCCTACGTCTTTTACTCACTTGGTGTTTTGTTGACCCACTGTTTGTCTGGTTATCAACCATTGTGTGGTCATACAGTCTACTTTTTGTGGAGTGCACCTCCTTTTGTTCACTTACATACGGACACCTTTATGCACAAACCACTGCCACCATTGTAGTTCCCGGCCTTCGAATTCAGTTTTCTTCCTTCACACTACCACATTTTGCATTTTCTCTTAACTGTATTGATGGGTCCTACATATAAGGGAGGTCACTTCTGGCGCATTATCGCTCTTATGTTGATAGTTCAGTTAGAAAGATTGGACAAACCAAAGGTCATTGTGCATATGACCAAACCGATATCAACTCTTTGTTAGTTAATCGTGGTACAACCGCTTATCAGCGATCACCCGGGACTGTACAGCCGACAAATAACTAGCCATAGGCGGAGTGACAGCATGCACCCCTCAACTATGGTGGCAGTGTTAATGGGCGGCCAACCGCCACATCCCACGTCTTCCTTGAATAATCTGAGCGTACTCTCACTCTATGATTTGAAGTCTATGGACAATACGAACAAGCCATATAGAAACAGAGTATGCACGCTTTGTGTGCTCAAACGCAGCTTTCCCACTTGCTTTGAATAGGTTACCACTCTCTTCTACTATTCCATCATAAGACCAATGTTTGCTTAGCACTCATTTGCCTATTGTCTGATCACTTGTGGCGAGGTGCAGAGACTGGAACGTGTTCAACATGTGGCTATCAGGCTCTTTCCCAGTTTACGGGGTACGCCGTACGAAGGCCGATACACCCTGTCGTATCCTCCGTTATGAGTGGACCTCATAATGACGCACTGGGTGACTTACTTATGTTAAGGTAGCTGCTGTTCGTGCGCGCACCAAGCAGCACTCGTAGGCACCAGTGCAAACTTGTGGTATCGGATCTGAAGCGGAACAGTGGAACAGTTTGCCGGAGAAATTGGTGTCGGAATTCAAGAAAATCCTGGACGCCCACTCTTCATATTGCATATTTCGAGTACATCGCATCTACAAATAGTACGTCACACAGCCGTTGACAATGCTCGGTGATAAAAAATCTTATTCCTCGTGCATGCCCGCTAATGCATCGAAGGAGCAACTCAAATGTGTCTCTTCTAGCTCTCTGTTTTCAATATTCAGTATGGAACCTGAAGATGTGCTACTGGCCCATACACTATAGTTGAGACGGAACCGCGTCCGGCTCACGGAACTGTGTCACACAAGAAGACATGCCAGTCCCAGTCTGCATCCATGACAAAGCATCGTTACAAAAGCAAATAAACAACGAACCAACAGGTCATTCTTTGGGCACTCGTTCTGTCTACATATTACTATTTCACGATAGAATGCTCGTTTGTCTGGCACTCATCAGTTTTCGGCAATGGTTGCACAACCACATTGTTCTCCGAATGTCACTTACTCAGTGACGAATTTATTTCATTTGCTACGTCAACATCCTGTAGTGCCTTCCCATGGAGATCAGTCCTCTTATCATACCCCCAGCATTTTCACGGCGTATTTTCTTGTGTGGTGTGGTTACACCGTTGCCTGTTAGGGTCAGAGTAACCCGAACTCACGCCGTGTGATCTATCAACAACATCAGAATAAACCTGAACATTGCTCAGGTCGAAGTGCAAAACTAATTACTCTACTGAATGTGCGGCTGAACCCCGTTAAGGCCAATAAACTCAACTCAGTGATCATATTGCTTTTGTGTTGTGGATTGTGTTACATTTCTTTCCCTTCTGCATTTCCTACATATACTTTGCCCTGATTGCGTGACTACCAGTACGTATGTGGACGCAGACGGCGAATTTGCTCTTCCGGTAACACATAAAATTGTGCAAGAGCTCTATAAACAAGCAATTAGAGAGACGCAACCTCTTTGTGAAGCAGTGTTTCTCCATTAACGAATTCCTTTTTCCCTGCATAGCTGATCAGATACTAGTAAAGTTTAGCTTCGTCATCATACGAAGCGCTTTTCCTCACGTTGCCTGTTTGAATACCTTGTGCCGCTCCATCGTGTGTTGCGTTTCTCAACAAGTTCACCTTATTGTTTTCTCCCCAGGCATGGTGGCCTCGGTTGCAGTAATTTCCAAACATAAGGGATAAATTAACCCTGAACTTGATCACGCCGTTGGCGGGTCCGGAAGCAAGTTGGTCAACGCAGTAGAACGGACATACTCAAAAAATATTGAGCCACGTGGATGTCCGTATGGTCCAACTGACCGTGCATATTGACGGCAGCTAGCGAACCAAGGGCAAACCAGTACTCCGCAGACCTTCGCAGACGGGTGCGTCGCATGTTCAAGGTAATCGACTGTTCAACCTTAACCATTAGGTTTTTCTTATTCAATACATAGGTGCCATCAACGTATCACTCGATGCTTTGCGCATCTTAAAGTGCAAAGTGTTCTGCAATGCTACGAGCCACTTGATTATCCCTGGACCCTACATAGCGTGAAGCTCAAGGTAGTAGAGCAATTCCTTCTGCTAGGCTGCTTTATTAGCGACTATGGGCCATAGCAACTGAACTCCCTCTTTGAACCTGCGACATCCTTAGCGACAGGAGGTAGTTTCCATCCGTTTGTAAGGCCGTGTTTACGAGGCCATCGTAAGAGCCGTCCTACTCTATGAAAGTGCGAATCGGCTCCTTCAGTCTGAAAATCTGAGAAGTCTTCAAGTCTTTGGTCCTTGCTGTCCGCAGAGCATTGTTGGTTTCTGGTGACACCAGCCGTGTCCGCAATGCTTTGCGTAGGCAATAATACCTACACTAGTTTTTATAACAACAGATAGCACTTATTATCTTGTGTTGATCTGGGCACCTATTACATATGCCTTGCCACCGCTTGCCGAGGAGCGCCTAGTTTAGTCTGTCAGATGTGGGGTGGCGTAATGCTAGCGGTGGAAAAGAAGTTGACATGGCAGCTAGAAGGGAAGTCAATGATGACCAAACTGGGTGCCGTCAGTTTGTCTTGCTTTCCTGGCTATGGTCCACTTGACTCTCCCTGTGCTTAGCTTGAGACTACAGAATGTGGTTCACAGTCTGCACCAGCGGGGCGTTTGTTGCCGTCCCCTAGTCGGGTTGCCTGTTTAGATTGTGTTTGGTGCTGATTTATCTGCGAGCTAATGGTTGATTATGACTTGGGATAGTAAAAGCCGCAAGGAAGCTGTCTCGCCAATGCCACCTTATATTTGCTCGATTGCCATCTGTTTGTGGTGGCGGGTTGTCAACACAATGTAGGCGCCTTGCTTAGGATATTAGGCTTTTCCGCTATGTCCCCTTCTCTCTATCTTATTATTTCTCGTTTCGTAAGTCTTTATTCTTCATGGCAGCGAAGCATCATTTCGAATGGCTGATAGGGCTGATAACGACGATGCCATAAACGGATGCCCGTTTGCTGCTTCTGATGTGTAGATTGTAAGTAAGATGTCGGCCGTGTGGTCTGCGAGCCTGGTTTGAAAACAGAGGGTCACCGGATCAAATCTACGTCATCTTGGTATACTTCGCCCAAGTATGGCTGCTGGTGGTCGCTTGGCAGCGAAGTGCCGTTACGGCGCGCAGCTGGTTATTTCCGTGAATGTTGTGTGGTCATACCCATCATTTACCGTGGCTTTCGTTTCCGTTCACACCTCAGGTCGGTAACTTGGGAGCTACTTTGTTGGTTGGGACAATGTGGCTTTGAAAACTTTGGTCATTTTACTCATCTTACTAGGATGAACGAAAGGCGGTTGATCCGTGCAGTCGTAGTATCGTTCCGCTCGCTCCTCTTTTGTGATCCGACATTTTCTAGACACAAAGACTGGGACTTTGGAGTATGTCTATCTCGGGTCGACTACTGCACTCTCATCCTATATGGCTTCGTTATAGCGAAGGCTTGTGTTAGATAGCGGAGTCAGAAGCAGAAATTTAGAGTCTAGCTGAACAAATTATGCGTTCGTGTTCATGACACCTACAGTCTATGAACACTGCTGTACATAGTACGAAGATAAGGCAATATCCATATGACAGTTTCCTTGAAACAGTGATAGTTTCGCCTAACATAAATCCTCTGCGACAGGAACGTCACCAGCAAAGACATCATATATACATAGACCTGCTAAGAAAGGACAGCGAATGCACTACCAATGTCACTAGTGTGTCAGGTTGCGTAACGTTCGCGCAAAATATATGGTAGGTTGCATGAGCCTCAATTTGAAAAATGCGAGGCGGACCAGTAGCACACATTTCAGCCGTTAATGTCCTCATTTCCTGCTACCAGGTTATCTTTCCCCGTCACGCTTTTCACCATTTCGCCTCCGGCACGGAGAACATGGCTCTGGGTAACCGATGATGAGCTTCCATGTCATGTGGTGGACATATAACTCGACGAATATTCTCAAAGGCCTGTTTTGTTCTTTTAGCAAAATAACATGACCATCACCACTAAGTATTCTCATGAGTACTACATCGTCTCAACGGCTCTCCTCTCTCCCGAAACGAGCGGTTCCCATCATTCAACAGTACTGGAATATTTGGATGTGTCATAGGCCCGAAACAATTAGGTCTAGCTGTAGCGGGGGATGGTCGTTACTGTGGTTAAACCCATGTAAATTCCCGTACTTCTGTGACTGTAGTGCGTGATTTGACGACATCACTCGGTCATCTATCGCCCATCTTCTCCTTAGCTTCGCTTCTGTGTATGTACTAATGCAGTTTTGGGCATCAACATTGTGTCGTGGAACAGACTGGTTCCGCGCCGACTGCTCGCATCCCACGGCCGCAACGAGGGCACGGAAGACAAGCCAGGACAGAATTATGGACACGCGAAGTTTGTCTCAGTTAGAGGGTACAGCAGTAGTTGGAGCCAATCATCAACATGGGAGCCACTGAATGACACCAGCGAATGAGAGAATACCAATCACACGAATTCGTGGAAATCGGTCCATGAGCTAACATCCATTATGGACGACGTAATGCTGCCAAGCGAAGCAAACGAAAACAAACGACAAACGAAACCAGGCAATTAAGGATAGTCACTTTATATACATATGTATATATATATATATATAGTATGCATCCTCCAAAGCATTTCATATTCATATTCATATATTCACATATATTCACATCAAATTCATATATCCATATTGATACTGGAAGCGGGTTACTTTATCCTTAATTCTAGTGCATTTTTGTGACCTAATCAACCACCTTCGGTTCAACGAGTAATGTTACCCATTCTTCGTCACGGGAACCACCATCAAAGCGACCTTGTTGTCTCAGCATCCTTTCTTTGCCGACTACAGGTTTCATTTAGCTTTATCACAAAGGGCTTTAATGAGGTTCGCTTGGCTTTATTTGCGAGTCCTACCGTGCCACACGAGTGTCATCTAAACACTGCACATGTCATCAATGGCCAAAAGTTGGGTTGACGGCTCTCTTCAGTTTATTTTTGTGGTCGGCCGGTGGCCGATTGTTGCAAAATTTCCCCTTCGTAATCCGTTTGTCATTGGTTTGAATCTGCACAGGTGACCTCCTAACAGCCCGAGCCCACTTACGATAGTTGGAGGTCGCGTGGCAATTAAGCATCGGCAGGACATACCACCGGCTTACTGACGATACGGATGACTTGCTTCGCCAATGCGAATCCAATCTTTTTGCCGGATAGGTTCGCTGTCGCACCTAACTAACTTTTGTCGGCTAGATGAGTTTAGTTTCCTCTACACTAATCGTGACTTTTATACTCTTCGGCACATTCGTGCGTGCACCTGGGTGCATGCAATTTTGTGCACTCCTTGGATCGACACAATTACCTTCCGACTGTAGCAGCAGACAACCTCTGTGCCACCGTGTGCTTTCACGGGGCCCTCACTTCAAACGCAGACCTACACCACCCTACCTCACTGCACTTTTCATTGTTTCCGTTCTTGATGCTGAAGAAATTATGTTTATCTACCTAATGTATTTGCAATCCGTACAACCACGTTACCTTGCGACCGTCTTCCACCATGGCCGTTCGTTCTTTGTTTATGCTTTGCAACAAGCGGTTAAAGTTGCAGAAATGCTTCACAGTCAATCTACTATGCTTGCACGCTTGTATGACGCAAGGGTCACTCGTGTGGTTTGCACCGGCTACCACTCTGCAATTCGACTTGTCCCCCTTGCGGTACACATGCACACATGCCCGGACAACTTTAGCGTAGCTACTGGTAGGGATGACGAGACTTTAAGTTGCACGAATACAAGTCATTTCCCCTCATGTAGCCTAGATGAGTTCGCACACCCAGCCGGCACACCCCAGTAACATCTGAACGGGCTTTCTTGTGACTATGATTATGAGACGTCTCATGGTGCTCTGGCGACCTACTTTTCCAACAGTTGAGACGAATCAGGATCAACAACCAGCCATCTCTAACTGGGGCACTGTAATGTCTGGGGGCACTTAGCATTCGTGCACAGGTCTAATTCTGCACAGTTTGTTTGCTGGATGATTGTATGGTTGCTATGCTACGCGTTTACTAGCGGTATTTTTTGAGTGCCTTTACGGCCAGTAGCCAGGAGGATTGCACACCTGCCTTGTAACCGGAAATTCACAGGCTCGAATTCGCGTGGGTGCAGGTGACGACGTGGTACACTCAGTCCACACTAACTGGCTGTAGTTTGATAGAACTGAAGTATCAGCGATATCTGTCGGCGTAATGCTGCTACTTCTTAGTGCTATATGTAACCTGATTGCGAACCTGATTTCTCTAATTTACAGTCATGTGTAGGCCGAAGCTGCCGTGACTGGACAGCATGTATCATCCTACATATAATTCAAATTGAGCTCACAATGTAGGTTTGTAGTTCTAAGTTCCCCGAGCGAACTAACCTATAAGTCTTATTCAGCCATATGTATGACGTATCTGCTGTAAATTTCTGCGCGAGCCGCTCCACTTGGAACATCCGATGACCAAATATAATTGTCGACAGAAAGGCTTTAGTATCCGGAATGTTTCTTATATTAGGAGTATTCAACGTCTATTTATTCTTCGAGGGAATTTTTAGTACATTAAGGGATTGAGTTTGGAAGGGAGCACTAGAGTAGGCTTTCCACCATTTTTAATACTGAACGACTCGCCATCAGATTGTAACTTTGTGCAAGGGTTTGTCCGGGCCTATCGGGTTGTACAGGTATTGGGACGCCACCAGCGAATCTTGTGCTTGTGTTAATTGCGTGACTTGCCTCGTTTAATAGAGTAGCTAAACTGTTGTTTCCCCTTGTGCTCTTTTCTGTCCCGGATCACCGTGCGCTTGAATCTCAGTGTTGCCAATTCTCCTTCATAGCGTGAAGTTTATTGTGTTGCTTCCCCAATGCTCAGCACCTGGTTTGCTACGAAATTCCCATCTACATCTTATGTTATTATTATTATTGTTGTTATTATTATTATTACCTTTATTATTATGTTAACGTGGAAACATACATTTATTACTCTCCTATCTCTTCCCATACGTTCACATCGCAATGTCTCACCACTTCGCCTTCATGTTGCCTAATTCTCAGCTTCCCATGAAGAAATACACGAATTCGTTCAACTCGCACTAGGTCAACACCAAGTCACCCAAGCTGCTTTCGGCGGTGATGGCACTCTTCCTTTGGGATGCGCCCTTTCGGTCCCACGTCCCTCTCTTTATTTGTTCCCAGGCGGCGGGTTAGGATCACCGTCTAGCGCCTTATTCTCTCTTTGGGGCCTTACCATGCTGTTTGGCGGCTCGTTTAAATCGCAGCATCCCCAGTATGGTGGTCCATGGTCAGAAACCTATCTAAGTGAGTCCTCACTTTTCCACGCGGATTCACATTGTTGTGTTCTCTTTAATTTTAGCCCCTGCTCTGCCTGCGAAACTCGATCTTACCAAACTTTTCTTCCACATACATCATCATTGTACTCCTGTGCATCCGAAGAAGTTAGCATCAAGGCTGTTTCACTCTTCCGCTGTTTTCGCCTAACAAGAGGTTGCCTTTTCACTGCGGAGCAATTGGGTAGCTTGTAGCCCAGTGCGCAACTCCGCACTTACTGTGTCCTTTTCAGGAACATTTACGCAAGACCTATCGATTAACAGAAGCTAGGTAAATACGCCGAAGTTTCAGCATAGTCTGAGAAAGCCATGTGAGATAAAACCCGGCATGATCCGTGTCAGATGCTGGCTTCCCATGGTAGCATACCATCAGTCCTCGGCGCAGAAATTCAAATAAAATAATCGGTGGACAATACTATAATTCCCTATGTATATTAGAGGTTAAAGTCACTTTTGTTGAAATAGACAAGCATTTAGGTTATTTTGCGGAATTTTCACCTTCAAAATGGCTCAGAATGCAGTTCAATTAGAAAACGCATTTTAGTCTATAGAAGCGAGTAAAAGCTCCGTTGCAATGGAGAAAAATGGTACAAGTTGAATTTTCTGACACCTGAACGGCTCTCAAAGTTAAATATGTGGGTGCATATGGCTGCAAACAACTTGATAGATATATATGCTGCGCTCTTACAACTAGCAATTAGTGGTTACCGCAAAAAACAAGAACTGAACTCTTATATGCACAATTGTAAAAATCATTCACAAAATCAACGGTGTGGTGGTCTCGATAATTAGAGGAAATATTAGGGCAAAAAGCTGTTGTCCAGATTCTGATTCTCAATCACATGCCTTTTCACGGAATTTTATAAAATGACCTTCATGTTCACTGGACATACAGACTGATGGAACACTGCCGTTTTCCGTCTTCTACTTTAGGCTATATATCCTCCTACAAATAAGTCATTCAACGATCTAGACTCAAGTCTGAATTAACATGGTTGTTTGGGATTGTCCCTGTAAGTATTCCAACGGGATTCTAAGGACATACCTCTCACTTCACTGGTTAACATTTATTTTACTTCTTACAGAGTCCTCTAAAAGTAGAAATATTTTCTCCTTTACCCTTACAGTTAACTTAATAATTCGCCGTCGACATCCGTTTCTGCTAGCTAAAGAACATATCACAAATGATAATCAAGGAGTTGGAATATACCGGTCCAACTACTTCTCCATTGTTTTATCCTCTTTAATTGTGCATCTCGAACCTCGGTTGTTCTAACCTAGTCTCCTCTTGCTGTCGGATTCCCCAACAGGTGCTGATACTTGCCCTTAGTCTGCCTTAATTTGTATTCGACTTGTGCTTTTTCTCGGACGCGCAAACCATGACTTAATGCATCTTCGGTAACTTGTATCACTGGTCATCATCATCATCAGCAGCAGCAGCAGCCGAAGTATATTAGTTATTCGAACCGATGCTTCATTGTCACACGATCGCAATGACCCATGGAGCGAGAGGAGAGGGGTAGAAAAGGTATCCGCTGTGTAAAGCCTAAATGCATTAGGCCAACATTCATGGTCAAGACAGCCACACTTTGTTGACAGCATACGGTCACAAACAGCTGTATATCACGTGAAGGTAAGGCGACACTGATGACAACCATATGCTCTGCGTTTCTGCTAGCGCAGAATATGTTGGCGTTCACATGCAGCTTCTGTACTGAAGCGACAGCCACGCGCTTCTCCTCTTCTTCACCGGCCCTTAGCCTTAAGGTAATGAGCTTGTCTTGCAATCTGACGGTGCGGCTTCGAGCCTGTGTAGGGGAGCGACAACCCTCGCAGTATCCTTAACCCGTGTGTGACCGTTGATAACTGCGTGGCAGCAAAGCGTGGGTACTGCGTGCCGACGTACTGCTGATGCGCTTTTTCTCATTTTCCTTCATAAGGCCACTGCTCAAGTCGGGCTCATCCACCCATGGTCCGATCACCCTTGGTATATTGCAGAGGCAGATGTTCAGCGTGTAAGTACCAGACTCATCCTCCGTTTGCAGTGTGTCGTAAGAAGACCGATGGAAGAGACTTAAGTTATGCACCCTGTCCCATCGTCGGTTTCCAGCGGACCTCACTGTAACGCATCTGTGTCACATTGGGACCGCTGCTGCACGTGCACACACCAAGCAACACCCGCAGCGACGGGTGCGAGCTCATAGTGCCCGAGCTGAAGCTTGTAGCACACCCACTGTTTCGACCGTCGGATACTGTAATATTAGAAGGGTGCAAGTAGAATCAGTGTTGGAATTCAAGCAATTCCCAGACAACCACTTTGCTTATTTCAGCTTCCCCTTTCAAGGTGTCTCTGATGTTGGGTTGCGCTCACACAGTTGTGCTGAGATTACTCGACCCTAATAAGTCTGGGCTGGGCAATAATGGCTTTCAGCAACAGCGGAAGCCCTGTTTTTCTGTCCTCCAACAGAATGGACTACGGCGGTCATCTGTGACTATCTTTCCACGCGTACCCAGAACTTTACTTCTAACCCGAATGCTCAATTGGACAGCCTATCATGGTCAAAACACTATGGGACAGGCAACGTCGTGTTCGATACACGTCACACGCATCTTCCAGGTTTGAAAATCCACTCCGACGCACTGCGACGCTGGCACACTGTCCACCAAGCCCCTATTCGGGGGCTAAACTTCTGACTCCTAACAACTGAGATCGATGCGACTTAGCCCTGCTAAAACTAGTCAATACTAGTTCTCTAGGATTTTGTTGAAAAATGTAGGAACACGATTGTACGTGACTCAGCTGCTCTGTTCGGCCTTACTAAATGCACTGGGGAAGTTCTTCCAACCATCCGTAGCCAGCTGCCGTGGGCGACATAACATCAGCTATCGGTCCCTTCTTCAAGAATAACCGCATTTTATCATCCATGATACATTGGGTTATTGGCCTCATCAACATTGCTTCCAAATAGCTCAAAGGCGTTTCCTAGAAAGTGAGATCGGCGAGATCTACTTGGCCTCCATCCTATTCTTCTTCTCTCTAGCCTTAAGATTGGAGTCATACAGAAAGCACTCTCACCAAATATTTTATCTTGAATGCTACTCACTTGGCAAGCATGTGGTTTATGAGCCATTTCCAATACAGGCTTTGTAACACAGCGTGGTGTCCTTGCCTTTGCCATCATGGTAACGGTAACCATAACTCGTGGATAGCTGGATCGCAGTTAACCGCTCAAACTGGACAGGATATCGAGATAGTCGGTCTTTTGGGCCTCGTTGTACCGCAATAGGGGCCGAGAGCTGTTAGAATTGGCTGTCGCAGGCTAAACAATCCGGAAAATGATACCAGGAAGGCTGCGAGTGTCAGACGCACGCGCCTCAAGTTAGCTGACACGGACATTTGGGTGCAGACGCGCTTGTGCAAGACAATGGGCTCTTGCTGGGCGCCCATTAAAGTCCCGACATCAGCGATTGACTCATCGTGCGCTTTTGCTTGGTCCAGCTTCCGAAAAGACGTACTCATCATTATTGCTCCGACGCAGGCGTGTGCATCGTTGTATTTCCTATGTGCTATCTACGCTGATGTCTAACAACAGATTGTTCTATATCGCGAGATCCTGTGTGTAGTGTTTTGGTGTTTTCGTTTGATTCTGCAAACATGGCTATATGGAATAACATCCACCGAACAACTGTAGGGCTTACGCGCGTACTGGTTGTGGCATCGTGTCATTTCTCCGGTTAAACTCGGATTGGGATGCGCAATGTAGTAACTCTCCAGTGCACATCTGTACTACAAGACGACCAACGAGCTCTTCTCGCAATAGGAAGAAACCGCACATACTGACTGCAGCTTAGTCGACAATTCCGGCGACTGTACCGCTCAGACCTTAGATATCGGAGTCGCCTTTCACCGGAAGCACAACATGTATACGTTCATCATTACTAGAATCAAAGACCTTCGGTCGAAGGTTGGTTATATACTGTTCTGAATGCGTGTCTCGAAAATATGGTTCTAAGTCTACTTTTGGGAGTACAGGAGTTAGTCTGCGAGCTTGTCACATATAAACCACCTACGTTAAAACATTGTTATTGAGACACTAAGCTTCAAGTCAAGTCAATGCAGGTTTTGTCTATCCAACTGGGTGTATTTTCAACATTTTAAAATAAGTACCGCGGATGGACTAAAATGGCAACGTTAAGGACCTAAATGGAACATGGCCTGGAGTGCACAGGTGTCATCCGAAGTAGCGAGCCTTTGTGTAAATAATAATTTCCACGGAAGTAAATCACCGGCATTTGTTTTCTGTTGAAAATACAGTTTTGGTGCAAAGTTTGTCAATGGAGACGAGGATTCTTCAAGTTGCTTTAACTCCTTTTGGTAACTTTTCGTGTAGCACGCGAATATCTCAGTTCTTTTTCAAAGAATTCAAAGAAGCAAAGAATCAGAAATAGTGTAACCAAACATGCGCTCCGCAATATCTGTTGTAAACTGTTAACTCCCCGTTTGGAAAGGAAACCCATGTTCTCTTTTATGAGCGGAGATCGTAGGATGCCGACAGTTTCCATCTCTACACTCCTACTGCATGGTCCGGCAAACCTGGTAACGGAATCGTTGACGCTTGTTCGATGAACTCCTCTAGAGCCTTTGACTCAATATCCTGGTCTATATTTTCTTGGGGACCAAATTTAACTCCGGAGTGTGTTCGCCGAATCCTAGGTGGGTCACTTTGGATCATCCAGTCTCTTCCTTGCTTGCTTCGAGAAAATTGATTACTTTCCCTGATATATCGACCATGGTCAACAGCAGATAGTTTTGACGGGTTTACCCACTTTTGTCCAAGAGCTGTACGGCTCAGAGTGCCTAGTCATTCATTGTTTGTAACGCCCTGCGAATCCTGTCATGCATTTTTCCGTATCTTTTAGTTGATTGAATAATTGCTGCATTTTCAAACGGCGTACCGTTTATCTTGTCTAAACTCTGCCATGAGCTGTTTTCTTGGACCTTAACACCCAAGGAACCAACCTCACCCCTTCGTAAATGCTTCGTTTTTGACACCGCGTCGTGATGAGATGAGCTATGTATTAGCTACAGTCTAACGAATATACGTAGAATAGATGTTACCAGCGAAATTGACTTGTGCCACTAAAGTAGTGCCAGTTATGTACCCAAGATTAGCTGGCATCCGTGCTCGCATGTTTTTGGCGAGGGTGTGCGAAGTTAGGCTTTCTGCTTGGCCTTGCTTCCTTCGATGGTAAGTCTTCCGTTGCTATACCTGTGTAGCTTGTTCCACTCTAACTGTATCCATGTGCACAACGTTCCCACTCCGCGTTGCTTTCTCTTTCACCAGGTTGGACGCTGTCATGTTACCAGATGGTTCACCCAGCAAATTACTGGCTTACTGCTTTGTCAATGATTTGATCTACAGTGGAATCAACGAAGCGCACATTTTTGTGAGCTCATAATCCCACCCAGTTTAACATCGGCGCCTTCTGAAACCGCGACAGGACTTCCGTTGACACTCGCTTTCAGTACTACTGGGTCGCAAAATTCCACGTGGGCCAACAACAATTTGGCATCGGAAACCCTGCCAACCTACTTTAAAACTTTATTTCAAACGTTGATGAGACCTTTTTGTCATTCCCACCACTCCCGAAGTCACCCTACCTCAAGGCGTGACGAAAAACATTGCTATTAAAGTCAATGAGCAACTTCGGGATTCTCTGGGCTTGGCTCCCATAGATCCTCTCATGTCTGATTGGCGATCAATGAAACAGTCTCTCTCTACCGCAGCGCACGTGACATTCGAGACATCAGAACCAGATGACCAGAAGGTCCCACTAGTCGATTACCCTACAAGTACTCATCAACTGGCTCATCCGCTGCAGGGTTACGGAGAGGTTTACCAAGTCCCCATTGCTGAACACTTCCATGAAGCCGAGGAATCAGATACAATGGATGACATTCCAATACCGTCTCTCGATATTGAATTCCCTTCCATTGAACCGGTTAAGACACTGCCAACGTTTGCTGAGCCGACTGCCGTTGAGTTGTCGGCGTCATCTCCGGTGCCTACAGCCTGCGTTGATGGAGAAAGTCTGCTTCCGGACGCGTACTTCTGTGCAAAAGAGAAGAAGGAAGAAGATGACAAAGTACATGCATCACAAGGAGACTCCAGACCTTATTCAATTCCATCTTCCTTGCATCCCGGTTTAAATGCATTCTCTGTTTCAAAAGCTCTCAAACTCATCGATTCAATTGTCAACTTTTCGTACCGCGACGGCCTTCACTTAACTGAGTCGGGGGTCGATACTTCGTTGTTCCGTCCAACATGTTACCCCATCCTCCGCTGCGTTAGTTCTACCTGTCGTATTGGGGAAGGCTTCACCGAGCGCATCGGATTATCGTCCTGATGAGGTAAATGAGCCCATCTTACTAAATGAAACTGACAGCATCGCCATGAGCCGTCCACCATTTAGTGTAGGTGACGAAGAAGTGGAAGGGGTTCCACACACTTGTGACTACTCGGTGACTGAGTCAACACCAGGCATTTTAGCGGACACAGTTCCCAACTTCACACCATTCATCTTAGAACGAGAGTATGCTTGAGGTGACGGACTGTCGGGTCAGTTCACCCGCGCAATTCCCCTCTCACCACTTCAGTTCCTATCGATTAAATCCATAAGCGGACTCTGTTGCCACATTTTGGCGTTATGAGCCATTTTGCGCAGTGGCACCCTTAAATGGTGTTATCAAAGTGAACTATGCAAACTCTGTTCAGTCGCTTGATGAGGAGAGTGCATATTTCCAGATGCGGCCCGGAGCTAACCTTCCAAAAGCAAGGGACTGAATTCTACAAAGGATCCCAGATGCTTCCAAAAATCAGCAAGAGTACTATCAATCAACCACGAAAGCTGTTCTTAATGAGCTTTCTTCCCGTATTGTAACAGGCGTTTAGGGTCTTGAGGTGAAGCTTTTGAAGCCCGATGCTGAACTTGTAGAAGGTGAAGTCACCGTTGGTTCGGAAGTATCCGGCTTGTGTATCATGGACAGGGATCTCCCGAAGGACAGTCTTCAGATATAAGCGACTTTGATGTAACTGATCACTAGCTGTGGGCCTCTTCCGCTTACGGCACTTCATCCAAGATTACGCACATGCACAGAAACACTCTGCGGTTGCGGTGAGAGGCATTTGCGATTCGAATTCGCGACACCGTATCTACAGGATTTTCTGAAGTTGTTCACGAGAGCGGTGACGTCAACAAGACTAATGTGATGATAGGTGTTTCACCCGGGACTTTGCACCACCCACCGGATTCAAGGTACGACTTAACTAACTGACATCAACAAGCAATCAACTTGTCCGCGGATTCCTTTGAAGAGGCTCAACGTGAGAATTTCGTCTGCGATTCCAATGATCCAGCTCCTCCGGCGGAGAATTCTGTGGACTTTACCACATGTGTATAAGCTTTACACGTTTCTTCCGTCCCATTTACCGCTGCAAACGGCTGATTCTACTATTTGGATGAGGCCAAGGGAGATTGTGTGCAAGAAGAGGATGATACTCGCGGTAACCCCATGGGTTTTGATCACCTGGTCGTAAACGCCACCGACGATTATTCAAGTGACGCGTTAAAGTAAGTGAACCACATTTGCCCTTGCAACTTCACTTTTCTAGCCAGTCTTATACTGCACTCTTGGCGTCCAAATACCGCCTATCTTTGAGTATTTGGTTTTCATTTCTTCCGTAGCACTATGTAACCTGTCCCCGCTGCCCATCAGTAGCCTACGTACCCGCGTGCCGCACTCTAGTTACCTTCTTACTAGGTCTGAATATTTTTACCTTTTCTGCTTCTGATGACTCGCTTATTACAAATACGTTTTCTTTTTCTTTTCCTCTGATAAAACGCTTATGCACGCTTATTGTGCGTTCCAGTCAGTCAAGCTGGCCACCGCGGTTGTCAATCATGGTTTCTCACAGTCCTTCAAGGCAGTACGGCAATTTTTTACCCTGGTTTGGTAAAAACGACGTTTGTGATCTTGGGCCCTATGTTTTGTTTCACCACCTTGTCCTCTGCAGCTTGGGCATCCCTATATCAGAGACCTCTATGGACTCGGTTGTGCATGCTGGGAACGCAGATAGCGACTAACATTCTCCGGAGGACTTCTACGATGATTTGGTTGCTTCATCCGTGTTTCCTGAGGACCACATAGGGTGACCCCACTATTGGTGAGCACCGCACAAGCGAAAACGGGTACGTTCTCGAATAATTCATGAATGGACATCACGGTCTTATCATTGGTAACAACAAAGGCAACGGTGAACGGAATCGCATCAACGACACTTACGGGTCCCCGGACCAACCTGCTTCGCTCTCGCTTTTCACCTCGCCTGCGTCCAAAGTGAGAATAACGCGTAAGCTTTTTAATGTTATTTTGGCTGGCTCTGCGTCAAACCTACGCTTTAATGTGGGGTCGCGTTCCGTACTCTTTTGACTAATCCCTATACATTGGTGTTGGCACTGGGTATATGTCCTCGAATCGAGTAGCCCGTGGATTCGTATGACCCTATAATCTTGGCAACCGCTACTGGAATGTGATACCGTTTGCCTTTCCTTTCTGCAGCTATTCAAGGTTTCGTTTCCTCGTCAGTTAAGGATGGCTGCTAAAGTTGTTGCTATATACTCGTCTGGGATGTCTCCTTGTATTTAGATGTTCATACCGCACTGTCCGTCCTTTGAAACTCTTTGGCCCAGAGTAATTGCGCTTACAGAGTCGGATACATTAATGTTTGACTGGGACGGCACACTTTAAGCTTCAGCTTCGAACCAGCGCTGCCACTTTTTTTACTCCACCATGTTGGTATCGCCAATGGATTTGGTCACATGCACTTTGATGGAGGCTGCATCCTCTGCATGTCCACTGTATCGCTCTGGCTTTTGGGGTTGTGACACCCACAGCTCAAGAAACAGGGTTTTTCATGACTGACTAGTTACCGGCATCCACATATGGATTGCGGTCACACAAAACATGTGGTGCACATCGAGCCACAATTTGGTATTTTATAGAAGCTCATTAGATAATCAACCGTCAGTGTTAGCAAATATATGTTTTAGATAATTCGCCTTCAGGTTAGTACAATTAGATCGCAGTTACCTCAATTAGACGGGTTGCTGGGGTCGTTAAAACGGAGGGAAATCCGTTTAAAGCAGGTCAGCTATCGCTATTAATTAGGTTGATATCGGAGCTTTCACGCGATCCGTCTGATTAAAAAGCACTATTCGATCGGGCCAGGACAGCTGTATGACCTGAACAAATCGCTTCTGAGTGCACAATGTCGTTAAGCGCAATTGGTATTCCCAGAGTCCTTTATCATTGGCACTAGTGTATGCTGACGTTTTGTAGCTTAAAGGTACCTAGCTTGTCTAGTTATCTTGCGGTGCGGGTTCGAGCCTGTGTAGAGATGGGCGACCCTCTAGCCAACGTGCAATTGGTGGTGGTTGCGCTGCAGCGAAGCGTCTTTACAGCGGGTCGGCATACTGCTTGATACCTTTGCCTCATGTCTGTTGCACCTTGGAGTGTTCGTCGCTTAACTGAATGGAAGTTTGATTCCCAATCATACCCGCAGTCGCTGGCCCCGCAGAAAAGGGAGAATGTTGGACAGGAGGAGCAGATCAACGGGGCTCAATTAGCAAATCACACAGTTCAATATAAATGTGAAATGGAAAGTTCGTGAATGGTATTTAAGGCACACATGAAAAGCTCTGGAAGGGTAAACCTAGAGCAAATAAAAGAACGCTGCCCTCGTGTTTATTGGCCGCTTCTCCCGGTTGGCTCTCTGTTCGCCCAAATCAGGGCAGAGGGTTTTAGTTCACCTGCCGCGGCGATGTGGTCCTGGCTTGTTCGACTCGCCTCTTCTTTCCTAACACTTCCCCCCTTTGAGTTGTGTTGTATGATTTCAGCTTGGGGATGTCTTGCATGGGTGAGAGGAAGTTACGTCGCCGCTTCGGCCTCTGTGCTGCTAGGTTTCGGGGCGAATATTTTGGTTGCTCTGTTGGGGCATGTTGGGGAGGCTTCGCTTAACCCGCGTCGGCCAGTATGTCCAGAGGTAATTGCGTTGCTGATACTTGTTGTTGCAACTGTTCGCCGGTCCCTTCCTTAGCAGCTGATTGGCATGTCTTACCCAAATTGCCGTCCCAACCTGGATACCGTAGATCATGTTACCACGTTTGTATAGCACTTGGCCCATAGCCCATTTAGTATTGTGTATTCGCTAAGCTTTCCCCAGAAGTTGTTGTCCAATCTTAAAGGTTCGCTTTCGAGCACCGCGTCGGATGTTGCACTGACGTTCCATCTGATTGTTGCGGGACAATAACTTATCCTTCCTGGGTCTAAAGGCACCATGAGACACACGGCTTTACCTTTGAAACAAAGTTTCAGCCTGAGATAGTGTTCGGTGTCTGCTGATTCAGAGTTGTGCGACACTTCAGAAGAAATGGGTCAAGAATCTCCTCTAATGTGCATTCCTTCAATTTTAGCTAAGCTATTTTGAGTGTATCCAATTTGTATTCCCACAGCTTACACTCATTGCGCCTATCCAAGTTATCCTCGTGTGCATGGTCTCATTCGCTCTGAGCTCGCACCTGAGTATTGGCGGCACACGGACCATTGCTAATTGTTGCTTGACTAGTACTTCCATTAGTATGCTTAACTTACCACTCTTCCTATTCCTATGCTCTTCACTTTATGCTCGCACTGGTATACTATTGAGACCGTACGTGTCATAACGACACCCAATACACGGCAGTTTGGCCCCCTGTGACCATTTTCCCTGGATTCTGAAGGCATTTGGACTGTGGAATTATGACCGCTTTAAAGTAATTACTCTTATGAACTACTCCTCGTATTGCCGTCAGCATTCATCCGCTCCTAGCCGATTCCTTGAAATTCCTTTTCGTCTTGGAATGTTGCTCTACCTGTCTTGCTCCCGCATTCGGTCTCAACCTAGTTGTCCTCAGTTCCACCTAAGATGCCTCTCGCATTCTGGCTTCTGCCATCATCATCGCATCATTCGCTTAACTTTTGTTAAAACGCTTTGTTATACCGGTCTTTTGACCCTGCGCGTGCAGAACCTTTTTCCCACGCAGTAGCTATAGTCTGAGTCACACCAGCGACGTAATGTATAGAACGCGTTTGCGAATTATGTATACTAAACAAAATACATAAGTTTGAAGGTATCAAAGGCAACAGTGAGCGCCACCAGTCTGTGTTATTGCTTCTTGATTCATTGATGTCTCTGTTTAGCCACCTCTTTTCCCTTGCCCGTTTTTCCCGAGATTCCCACAGGTACATCCGCCAAAACAAGAAGGTTTATCCACTGGGACTGGCCGACCCATCCTCAAAACGCTTGGTCCTTTCTCCAGGAAATGGAAAACCCACACACTGGTCCAAATGGAGCTCATTCCGCCATTCCGGAGGCGCTACCTTCATGGGGTCTAAACAAATGGGTTTAGCTTGCCTCGTACTCAGAGAACAATTTACTCACCTGGAAGAATATATGTACATGGATCCCCCGTTCCACAGTCAAAGACAAACAACTCTGGCGTGATTACCTTCACTGCCTCAAACATTCCTATTCGCCAGTCACCTGGAGCTATTCGGATGTCATTTTACGGACAGAGTTGCGCACGTATACGTGGTTATTACGATGGTTCCATGGAATTTGCACTTAGCTACGGAAACAGTTACACTTACTTACATTTGCAGGAATCCAAAATCCAATTTGCGGAGAATGGCGTTTTTACCTATTAAGGACATATTCAGCCACAAGAAACAACTTCACACATCAACCCCATGACAAGTCCAGCGAGGATAGTTGGACATGGTTTGCGAGCCGAGCAAGAATATAATAGAAGAGCCGGCCTCTATAAACAATGTGTTTACTCACCTGCAACATTATCAATCGACTCTTCGAATCTTGCATCATGGACCAGCTTCAACGACTGCTGGCGTATCAGATCTAAGCCATTCGGCCAACCAACGAAGAATTTTGGATGTCAACTGACTGCGAATAATAGAACCCAAAATCGGTCTATACGATGCATAACCGACTTGCACTACTGTTCACCGAAAGCTACGGCAGTGTTCCAGGACGTGGTGGGTTTTCGCCTGGCAAGCGTTCTCCTTATAAAAAGCCACAAATGTCCGCTTAACAACACTGCAACGTGGCGGATGTGACTCGCCACAAAATAAAGTCACAGCTATGCATTTCACACTGACGCAGTCCTCAGCCTTCTACATCGAACCTGTGCAACTAATCCTGCTATGAACAATGCTTTGTTGGAGCACAGATCATCTCTATCTCGGATCACTACCTGGCGTAATTACCCCAACTTGTGTTTTGACGGATTTTTGCGCGCCACAGCACCATAATGTCCCTGGGTCTGACCATTACCTGACAGTATGCTCACTCATACGGACAACATCTTTTCTTTTATAACTTTCATAAAAACGAAATGTTTTAACATTCCACAGAAGCTATGCTTGTATGCATATTTGATCACGCCTTTACAGGTGTGTCTCGTTTTACCGAGAATATATTATTTATTTATTTATTTACAAAGCGTTCCGCTTTCCCGTTCGATTTTGGGTGGAAAGGTGGAGACCTTACATGGACGACTACATTTCTGCGACAAAAGACAACAAATTCAGGTAAGGTGCATTGTGTACCATGGTACAAAACCAACGTGTGGGGAACACCGAGACGAGAAAATATCTGTCGGAGAGCGAAGACAGTGGCTGCTGCGGTAGTTCTTACCATTGGAATCACCTCCGGCCATTTACTGTGGGCGTCGACCGTGATGAGAAATGATCATCATTTGGACCTGTAAAGACGACGTGTACCCATGACCATGGTTCCGTTGCCATTGGCCAGGATTGTATTTCGGTCTTCCGTGGCTGTTTAGATTCACTGGTACATCGGGGACAATACTTTGTTAAATTCTCGTTCAGGGAATCCAAATAGGGCCAATACACATAGCTTCGTACCAGCGAGTTCATGCGATGCATTTCTGAGTGACCAGTATGAAATTGACGGAGGACTCTCTCTTGAAGGTTGAGAGGAATAACCACGCGGTCTGAGAACAGCAGATAATTGCGACGACTGATAGTGCTTTCTTTAGTTTGTGGAATTGTTGAAGTTCCAGCGTTGTAACACTAGTAGGCCTATCACTGAGGTGGAAAGGGATCACTTGTTGTAAAGTAGAATCTGGCTGCGTCGCTTTCTGCACCGCTTCAAACGTTACTGGTAAGGCACCGAAAATGTCAGACACAACTTGGTATACTTGAGGTTCTACGGAGATTTCATCAACTACCAAATACTCTGGTTCTTGATGCCGTGTACCAGTTAAACGAGATAACCCATTCGCTTGACCAATGTTGTGTGTATATTGATATTTGACGACGAAATCGTATCCAAGTAGAACCGTTACCCAGCGTTGGAGAGGAATAGCCCTGCGGACTGGAATGCCTTTCTTTGATCCAAAGATTGCGACCAATGGTTTGTGGTCAGTGAACAGCGTCAATTTTCGTCTATAGAGCATGTTGGAATATCGCTTGACTGCAAACACCGCAGCCAAAGCTTCTTTCTCGATCTGTCCATAGTTGATTTCCGCTGGGTTTGAGTGATCTGGCTGCATGTGCCACAGCTTTCTCCGAATCTTTGGGTAAAGGTGGGATATGACTGTACCAATTCCATAGTCTGACGCGTCAGCAGCAACCATGATCTCCAGCTCCGGATTGAAATGCTTTAGAAATAGGTCAGAACATAATATAGACTTGACATAAACAAATGCGGCTTGACATTCAGAAGACCACACAAATTTGCGCTCATTTACTAAAAGTTCATTGAGCGGTCCTCGTAGCCGATGCATTTCAGGCACAAAAGATCTGTAATGACTGATCAACCCCAAGAATGGTCTGAGCTTTGCAACATTGTCAGGGGGAGACATCTGTTTTATGGCATTTATGCTGGAAGGATACGGACGACGGCCATCGTTGTAGATAAGGAATTCAAGGTACTTTACACAATTCATGCCGATATTGCACTTTTCTGTTTTCAAGTGAAAACCTTAATCGTTAACGCGGCGGAGAACAGCTTCCAGTCTTTCCGTCAGCTCTCAAAAGCTAGACACTTTGATTGTGATGTCGTCCAAGTAAGCTGCGACTCCTGATAATCCAGCTAACCTCATATCCTTAATTTGTTGAAAAATCACGGGAGCTGATTTGGCACCAAACGACAACCGGTTGAACTGGTAAATATCTCGGTGCGTATTACTTGATAGCAGTTCCTTTGAAGCATCGTCGACTTCAATTTGTAAAGAAGCATCTGATAAATCCAGCTTTGCTAAGTGTGCGCCGCCACTGGGCATAGCAAAGAAATATTATGGGGCTGGCAAATGATACTGGTACATTTCCAAAGCAGCATTCAACTCCGTAGAATAGTCAGCACAGATACGAACCGTTCCATTGGTCCTCTTGACGACAGCAATAGGTGCTGCCCATGCTCAATAGGTCACAGGTTGGATGACCCCGGCGCTCTCCAAACGATCAAGTTCCGCATCAACAATCGGAAGCGCAGCGTACGGTACCGGTCTTTTTGGTCGGAATACGGGTTTAGTACTGTCTGTAGAGTAAGGTTTGCTTTGGTTTTTGCGCTCTTCCTAAGTCGTTGCGAAACACAGACGGGAATTTCCTTCGTGGCTGCTCGATCAGGTTGTTGTTTGGTTCGTCACCTACAGAAGTGGGTATCGTATATCCGAGCCAGAGCGTAGTACAGACTTGACCCAGGGGAATGTCGAACAGGTGGAGCTTCTGGATCCAGTCGAGTCCAAGAAGATTCAAATGTGACAGGCCCGCTTGCCCGCACAGCGCCAAAAGCCATTTCACACTGCAGCTCACCTATGAGAGTAAGTTGACCTCCTAAAGCGTTCGTAAATGGTATTTAAGGCGAAAGTAGAGAGGTCTGGAAGGGTCAAATTACAACTCGTAAAAGAACGCCGCACTCGCGTAAATTGGCTGCTTCTCCGGGTTGGCTCTCTTTTCGCTCCAATCACGGCAGATGAGCTTGCTTCGCCTGCCGTGGCGCTGAAGTCCTGGTTTGTTCGACGCGCGTGTTCCTTCCTAACACACCGGATGACAAAATCCACATGGATGATGGGCGTTGTCCAGTCTGTCTCCGAAAACAATCACTTATGGGATCATGGGTTAACAGTTTACTTTCGGCCCTACGTAGAACCAATTGGTGGATCACAAACGGGCATAAATTCTGGGGGCAGGGGGAAATTCCTCCAACACCTCTGGACTTGATGTTTGACACTGACTTAGCACTAGGAGGACGAAGTGTCTAACATTTTCGAAACTCGGAGTC
The DNA here is from genome assembly GCA_944474145.2 of Dicrocoelium dendriticum. Taxonomy (NCBI): domain Eukaryota; kingdom Metazoa; phylum Platyhelminthes; class Trematoda; order Plagiorchiida; family Dicrocoeliidae; genus Dicrocoelium; species Dicrocoelium dendriticum. The sequence continues at coordinate 1,224,300 of OX104060.1, forward strand.
TATATTTTTGCTTCTCTGGGATTACATTTCGCGGGTGAACTAAAGCATTACTTGGGAGATGTTATTGTTGCTCGGATTAACACTGAACTCACCACGTGCATTGCCGAGGTTTATGTGACTCTTCACACTCCATTAAATCCCCGATCTGTGTCATGTATATCAAAAGCCACCGATTGTTTGTTTCTGGATAACCTTACTGCTTCCGGTTCTTTTGATATGAATTTCTTTCGTGAAATGGCGTCCCTAGGAAGTTTGTTTCCTTACTATGTTCGCTGTATTGTCGGATATGAAGCAGAGTTAGTGCTTATGTTAGGCTTTCGCTTTGCTTTGTTGTCAACAAGTGGGGTCTGTAAAGAATGTTCCTCTTCAAACGTCTGTTAAGGTCGTCTCAAATAATGACCTGCACCACACGTAAAGCCTTGACGTTGAGCTCCTCGTAGGTCGACGAGTTTTTGATTTGGACTAGGTTGATGATGTCCTCTAGCTGGTTAACAGACCACACGACATCTAACTTCACCATTTAACCACTTAGCGATTGAGACATCAAAGTATGTCATACACGTTTTTCCATCCAAGTACAAAACTCTCTTTTAAAACTGGTATATTTGTGCCTGTACTTATCTTTGGTGCTGAGACACTGGTGCTTGAATTTTTGGTCTATCTGGGAAGATGTATCACTACCTGTGGGGCTGTTTGAAACGTTATTTCTGTCTCACGAACGAAGATGTCAAACAGGCATCTTCCAACCACGGCTTCATAATGCTTGTGCATATTTCTTTCGCATGCATTGGCTACCATAACTCATGACTCAGTGTGAATGCTAAATCTTGCACTTATGTGATCAAGCTTAATCCCTGTCACCAATGATGTAAGCCTGGAGACAGTTCGCAAAAACTTGTTGCTAACCTCTATGCAGGGAGAAAAGAACATCGTTATATCTTTTGAACTCAGTGGTTACTAACGCAATTTGGACAAGATTGCAAAACTAGTTCTGATATTTTTGTAACTTGGCTGTGAAGACTGGCTTCATGGTATTTGCACATTAAGTCGAGTCATCAGCATGACCAGTTTCTCAAGAGCATGTATTGAGTTAAACTATTTAACGAATGACTAGCTGTCTCCCCAAAGAACAGCGGAATTTCTATGGAGCTGAGCTGAGCTGTTCCTAGTCAAAACTATCGGATTTACATGCTTACCAAACTTGCGGTCCTATGCCACCGGCCAGCGCCTGTCAGAGACGGTCGCCACCCGTGTCCACAATCCGGACCTGTGTATACAACAGCAATTCACTCGTGCCCTTTGCGTATGCTGGTCACAAGCCGCACCGACTAAGAACGACGATCACGTCAACTCCTCCTACTTAATCTCGGGCAGCAGAATCACATATTTCTATTGATTAAGTGAACCGTTTCACTAAACCACTCGTTTTACATATTTTGAGTTATTTCCAGTCTCATCTATCGTAAGGTGCACCGGGCCAATGAAAAACTAATGAAAACATGTATATTTGCTCATTTTAATTATGGAAAGTGTTGTTCGGCGTTCCATTTACCTATCGCAGTCAGAACCACAGGGAACGCTCGGCTTTGTGTTGAGTGACGGGCAGTCAGGCTCGGATATCCAGCCAGATGGATAGGAGAAACACAGTGTTTGTGCGAACGTGCAATGTTGCGACACGTGACAACGAGATAATAAGTCGCTAGGTCATTACGCTAACTGTAGACTGATGGTCATTTAAGAGCTTGTTTCAAAGAGTGCCAGCTCCCAGTAAATGTTTGTATGTGCAAGATATGGGATGCAATTCACAGAAACGTTGCAATGGCTAGTATCTGGTTTGATTTGGGAATATCAATACACTTAACTATTTTAAACTATCACCAGTATGAATTTGTGCACGACGCTAGTTGCGGAACCAAGGGAACAAAATTTGAATCAACATAGAGGAAGGTTACATGGTGTTGATCGTTCACAGCTGTGCATTTCCCAACCGGCTTTTTACTCGCCTGTTTGAGGTGGTAGAAACACAACTCGAACTAGAAAATTGGGATATTTTCCGACTTCTCTGACCCTTATTCACCGTGTCAGATACACATGATATTATGCCACTTTGGAATGAATCTTGGGGTACCTACAAACTTGAAGGGAACTACTGGGTTCTGTTTCACCCATCCCCCTATTTACAAAACGCCGAAGAAATGACAAATTCTCCAGTTGTTCTACCCATCTCAATTGCCTACGAACTGCTCGAATGCATCATATTACATCAGCATCGAATCAGTGATTGTCAGACTGTACTTCATTCGGTATATATGATGTACTTGTAAGGTGTTTTATTACTATACAATCTCTACGTCGATAGTTTTGTGGCCATTGGAGAACCTACGGCACCTTCTTCCTTAAGATGGCGGCGACAATTAGATTGCACTTGGACTAACTGATCTTCGTTTTTCTTTTCCGTTTTCTGATTTGTTTGGTCATGACTAATTTTTCCCATCCATTCTTCTGGAACGAAGGTCATACTTGCTGTCCGACTACTCGACTTGTTGTGCTCGCCCGCATGGCTCCCTTTGCGTCTGGAATAACAATTCTCAAAACAACGCTGGACAGGCTGACGGTTAGCACCACACTCTTCAACGTTTGCTCTATACCTTCCATGTGCAGAGCACACATGCGGGACTGGGCGGGCACATCACCGAGCCGACTCCGGGGGTTGTTCCAGCTGCTTTCCTATCAGGTTGGCTGTGATGCCGCACGCACTGCTGCGTTTCACGTTACTTTTGCGAAGCCAGTCAGGGCGACTCTATCAGCGTTACTAAGTGAACTAGATACATGGCAGGTGCTGACCGTGCTTGAACGCACAAACTTGCAATCCGGCTACTTCGGCACATATTGGCTACCAATACCACACCTAACTTCGAGCGCTCAGTGGGAAGATTGCCAGCTGTGTATGATATATGTAGTGATGCGCCAACCGGTTCCACCCCGCACGAAAAGGGGGACGTAAAATGTCATTTGGACTAAGAATTGTAATGCGATGGAACACAGCGACATAAATCGGATGAAGCCAAGCTACTAACCACATCGTAACAAACAACAACATCGAGGATGCTGATTACCCTCAATTACCACTACTCAAATCGATTCAGTTCTGATTTGAACTTTTCTGTCAAACACCAAATATATTCGCATTAAACCTCATATTGAACGCAATATCCCAATGGTCGGTCGATCCGTGATACACTCGCCTCTATCCTTAACAATGTAACTTGCCTGAAAACAACGCGGTCAGGAATTCGGCGCCCCCTTTAACTTCTTCTCCATTTACTGACATAGACTTTGTCGTTTTCCATTCCTTTTGAATAGTTTTTATCATGTCCAATACTTTCACTTCTTTTTCGATAAAATGACTCATTCCAACCGCCAGTCTAAGCTGACGCAACAGTGTGCACTAGTCGGACCGAGCAACCGCTGTGACACTTTCTTTTCCATCCATATATCCTATGCTGTATCAATTTCTTTCAGCCGCGGTTCCTTCAAGTCTTCTTCCGCTGCTCCTCTTTAGCCGAAAAACAACTGTCAAATAGACTACGTTCCTCGATCTCAGCAGCGTTCAGCATGCAAGTGGTTGCATTTGGGCACAATTGTGACAGTGGCCATAGACCTTCACGTCTGCTATGTTGGATCACTTGTCTAACAGGAACTTCGGTTGCTTTTCACTGTAACATCTCAAGCCGAGCACAAGGCGGGTCATATGGAAGGCGAGACCGACAACGGCACCAAATTTGCCCGTCAGTGACTTCATTGCCCGCTGCCAAGTGAATTTTTGTCCACCTCGTGTTTTGCACCACCCTTCGTCCGGCGGACTGTGACACTGGCCAGCCAGTCATCTGAGTTAACCATTAATGAACCGTATAACTCAGTGGTTATGAGACACTTGCTGGACTCTTGACTCTTGATCTCGTGGTATCAGTATTACCTGGTTATATCAACCGATCTAGCCATTTATCCACCTACTTGGAATAGCTCAGGTCATATCAACTGGAACCGGAATTAGTAACTGAAATAGCACTGAGGCGGTTTTCTCTCAAACGTTTCACCACCATGCGAGGTGGCATCCTCAGTGCAGTGATATATAGCGTACAAGCTACGCTATATATCACTGCACTGAGGATGCCACCTCGCATGGTGGTGAAACGTTTGAGAGAAAACCGCCTAGCTCGGAGAACAAATGAACAATTGATTCATCAACCCGAGCTACCAGTATTTCGAAATATCATTCTACCATCAACGTACGATTCTTCAACAACACAGACTCAGTTCAAAGCTTCTAAGCTCCGCCCACTTGGTACTTTGACTCGTGACTACTCGATGATTTACTAGGACAAACCTCTACACGATGAACGAACAAATTTGGAGTCGATTGTTTATACAATGCAATTTCTCCGACATGATGTTTCATTTGGTTCAAGCGCTATGCGGATATATTTCGGGTTGAGTTCGGTGACAAGGTGGATTCATGGCGATCAAGAACACTGCTTCGTAAGTTGGGGGCCACAGAACACGAACACGTTGTAAGTAGAAATTTGCCAAAACACTCATGTTACTTTTAATTAGATAACACAGTCCATTGTCTCACTCAGATATTTGACGAACATTCATCACTCTCCAGCACTAAATAACACTGTTTAAAACTACATAAACACCCCTTGGATGACTACATTACCTATGTAGATATTAACAATCACAAGTGCGAAAGCTTAAACTGGCATCCGTGACAGAGACACATTTCAAGTGCCTGATGTTCATCTGTAGTCTACCGTCGCCGTCAGAAGCGGACAACCGCCCACGACTTCTCATCAAGCTGGAGCAAGACCCAGACATCTCGTTGTAGATAATCGAAGAATTTCGACGCCTGCTTAATCTGAGGCATGATTCCAGTATTTGGAAAACCGGCAAATCAACGCGTTGTGTGTTAGAACGGCCAGCTAATACTAACAGGAATAAAACGACGCCTATATCATGTTGAAACTGTAGCGCATGGCAATACGCATCACAGTGCACTTTTCGTCCACATCGGTGTAACCAATGTAAACGTTCTGGTCACAAATATCGCTTATGCAAGCAACTCGACTATAACTGACAATTCCAACCAACGATCTTCAAAGCCAACACAGATGAAGACTGGCCGCAGCATTGTTGCTCACCATCAATTCCATGCGATATCGCGATGGCGCTACCTGACAGTGAGTGTTAGTGAGTACCACGCAACATTTCCATTAGATAATGGATCGGACATCACCATCACTGTGCAATCCATTTGGGAATCCAATGGAAGTCGTACAATTTTGCCCACTCAAAAACTACACCTCAGTGCATCTGTAACTACTCTCGGGTTGGTTGTTGGTTTAAGTTATTTGGTTACGTGCAAACGATATAATGTTTGAGATTATTTGTTACTTTACTGAGCAGTCAGAGTTGAACATACCTGTAATCGACTGACTAGTTCGGCTCAATTGTTAGAGTATCCCTTTTGATAAAGTATGCAAACTGATATCGGGTTTCAGGGTTCTACCCAGAATTAGATAAAGGGTTGCGACACTCAACAACGACTTCGAAAAGTTGTGGAGGTTTGGTTCCGTGTTTTGGACAAACGTAGGGATAGCTCCGAACAGCCGAGGTTGCTTTTCCTCAACACTTTAAGGTCGTACTCTTTTGAAACTCTCCTTAGTAGCTTGTCTTCAATAATCTGAGAGTTTGTGTCCTTGGGGTCTAGGTATACAATGTTATACCATTAAAAATGCGGTTTAAATCTTATTGTAACAAATCATGAATTTCGTGACTATCGATCGCCTGCCACCAGTTGATGTTATCGTCGAAAAGCAATATATTCCATTTGATGGCTTACACCAGATCGTTGATGAAGAAACAGATTAAGCGCAGCTCAAAAACTAATGCATTTGGAACACTGCGGTCCACCTCATTATGAACTGCAGGCGCCGTTAAAGAACAAAGTTGTCTACCAATCAGATAATAGGTATTCTGATAACGTACTGTTGCATTTTGTCATAAAGAACTCGGTGGTCTGATTTGTCGAAAGTTTTGATATGGTCAAAATAGATGACGTCTCTACCACGCCCAAATCCGCAACCATTGTCCAATTGCCACGCGCAAGTTGTGGTTGGGTATTACATTAAAACTACTGGTGGAACCCATGTTTCTCCCGTCACAATAAGATGAAATCATTCTTAAAATCTTATTAGCGCCTCAGTTAATATCGACTCCATGAATCTTGAGTGCCGCTGGAGTTAACTCACCAGGCAATAGTTGGTAGGATCCGGACAGCTACCGTCCTTGAAAACTTGGTTAATGACGCCTTGCTTTCACACATTAGCAACCTGAGTGTCATTAAGACCTCATTACAAGTATCAGGTTAATGACTTCGCCGTCCTCCCAGCTGCCACTTGTGTTGATTTTGGTAGATAGTTTTTAGCTGAATGAGGACTATGTGTGCGCAACGCTAGCAGCTACTTTAAAACAGTCTCTTAACTTAGAGTGACCTTTAACTGGCGTCCATGGAGATGGGACAGATACGTGACACATGACACAAATGAAGATCTCAACGAAATATCGACAACCATTGTCCTTTCAGTTGCACAACAATTGCCTCTAGATACATAGAAGTAATAGAAATGGACGAGGTGCTTCTATTCCCACTGCAATACTACGTAATCAATAGGTCACAACACTGGTTTCTGTCAAGCAAATCTTGCCAAACTCGGCAATTTGATCTTCTTAAATGCGTGACAATATGTAGACTTAGAAAGCATTAGTCATTAAATACTGGACATAGGAAAGCGTTTGACAAATACACACAAAGGATTAACAACACATTTAGCTGCATTCGGTTTCTCCAAATTCCTCATTTCTTAGTTCGCTTCTTACTCCTTTAACCGAACACAGTCAGAGTTCCTTAGCGATACCACAGCCAGAAGCACATCACTAACCAGAGGAGTGTTACAAGCAGCGTCCTCGGCCATCTGCTGATTTTACTCTATTTCAGTAAAGTGGTTCAAGTCTTCAAAAACGGCACGCTGTAACCTTTTGGTGCTACATTTGTCTTCTCTTTTGATCCTAGCTGCGTATTAAAGAGCGCCTTCAGCGTTCAAAGCGGTCCTAACATTTTCGGAACTTGCTATGACATTTGAAAGCTGGAATTCTCATCAACAAAATAGAACGTTCTCTCCTATCGCTAATCTATAACTCCAGTGACTTAATTTTTATCGGTGTGTCTCTAGATAACAGCTCCACGGTGCGCGATCTCAGGGTACACTAGTCCAACCTCTAGAATTTTTTTAGAATAAGCAAACCATAGCCCTGCCAAAGCAGAGATATCATTGATTGTATACTCAAGTCAGTGCACTTGTTAGATTTTCGACCCACGCTTTACGATTTTTGCCGCACTTATAGTATAATACAGTTCGATCATTATTACTAACTCGAGCAATATTGCTAGAACGGTCGTCGGGATATTTCGGCATGCTTTCACTTAGACCATTCTAGAAGCATGCGAGCTGTGATAAAGGATACTGCTAGTAGGTTTATCCGGACTTACTTTGGCTTCAAAGACTAAAAAACCAACCTTCTTTTTCTATATTAGATAGTCGAGACTTCCACCTCAATACGGCCTGCTTTTTCTTAGCCGATGGGCGATACATGTCGTTTTCTATACAAAGCCCCAAGCATTCAATCTACCCAAAACAGTTTACTCCGTTCTTTTTAACTTTATTTTTCTATATATATGCGACCGTAGACAAAACGCTATCGGATGTCTTCAGAACATCTGAAACCGTTATACAGTTGTCCTTGACCATAACTAGACTATTACGTATCCAACAAGTAGCAGGCATCTTGACCACCTGCATCTATGTGGATGAGTATTTGGAAAGTGGTTCTGAGCATACTAAGGCTTCTATATTAATACCAAATTTTAACTAATAACTAGCACATAGACTGATTGCCGCGGATGCATCACTATTCCTTGTGGTCCACTTAACGTTTTTGTTGCATTGGAGTATTCAGAGAGGGAGAGTTGACACTTGTCAGCTCCGTCTATTCTTATTCATTTCATGTTTGACGCAGCTAGCTGCGGCTGCTACAGCAGAAGCAGCAGCAAAGTGAAGTCCTCATCAGATGGCAGTCAAGCATCTGTTTGAAAATTTCCCCCGCCGAAAAAATGTTCTATGGTAAACTGTTCCAATTATTCGCTATACAAAGCTTAGGGTAGCCTCTAGACGGATGCAAAGTATTCCAATTGTACAACATATACTTGTCGCCTGTTGTACAGCTGTGTACACGGAGTTGAAAGTCTTTTTAAATAAATAAATAAACCTTTATTTTAGACAAGGTGAATCAACCCAAGGAGGCACGATAAGGTTAGGCAACTGTAAAGACATTTCATAGCAGTTGTAACGGTGATAATCGAAATAGTGCAGACCCTCTCGGTTAAAAATGAACCAGTGGTACACATGTAAAAACAAATACATTTCATCGGCCTGAGATCGGGACATGTTTTTATTGGTATAATCAGTCTTTCATACATTTTAGTAATATATCGGCGAAGGATAGGTCAAAAAATCGGAGGGTCAAGTAGAAAGGAGATGGTGAATAACGAGCTCACTGGCGATAAAGCGGGTCCATGTAAGTGTAACCTAAAGAACAACGGTGAAAGCGTAGAATGAGAAGTGGCTACGGCGTATAAAGATGGAGAGTGTCAGTGTAGTGTGCATAACGAAAATAGCGAAATTTGGTACTGGGCAATTTGCTAGTATGAATCTACGAGTTCTAACTTCATTCGGTGGGTCGTCACATCTGTCACCTTGCAGTGCTGCTAAAAGGAGGTTCGTGGCATGTATAAAGAGAATCCTTGCTATGCAACAATCCACGAATTTCTGAAACACTGCAGAGCGTAACTGGCTGTGTTTTATACTGGCCTATTATTTGTTCAGTCATTCGTAATTAAATTACTCCAAAATTTCCGTTGGCTGACGCATGTTAACGACAGCACCTTTATTCCCTGTGTCTTATTTTAACTTAATTAGTCGGTCCTTTTGGTAGGTGGGTCATGAATTGAACATTTTTGGAATGTGGTGTATTGGTCTTCTGTAGCGCCACGTAATATCTCCGGGGAATATCCGATAAAGTGCAATGTTGAAATATTTGTGAAGCGCAGGTAAAGGCCAATCCTAGTCCACACGCTGAAGTACAGAATGTGGTACTGAGCAAGGCACCTAAATTAATCACGGTGAATCTCCCTTACAACTTCTCCTATTAAGATCCGTCTGGTTAAGAAAAGAACTTTACCGCACCGGCAATGATCCATGGGGAATAATATCAGCATCCGGAGCATAAGACTTTGAGCAGGGTCTAGCTTCTCCGTGGCGTATTGTTAAGCGCTACTATAAACCCATTCTAACAAGCCACGTTCATATTTCAAGACATTATAGGCAATGGGAAACTATGTTATATGATCGAGTGAACTGGCGATGTTAATTGATTTCTGGAAATTTTCTGGAGAACGACCTGCCTAGCGCACCAAAAATCCTGTTTGCAGCCGAGACCTTTCTCAAAATGTCCTGGGATGTTCTAAGTTTATGTGATACTATCAACCGCAGAACATTCTTGTGCGGGATATTCTTGCAAAGGCTTCCGTCAATGTGTTACTAACCTGAGGAATCCATGTAACCAAACGGGAGAAGATTTGTTGCGGTCTAAGGGTAGTTTCTGTTTGACGGACTGATTGTGCACCTGGTCTAGAGCCTTTTGGATTCTGTCAGCTTACGAAAGGTTGGTTGTTCTTACCATATTTTGTAATCATTAACATAGACTAAGCATTCGTCTTGGAAAGCAGCAAGGTAGCCATAAAAATAGAGATTAAATAGGTCCGACCCAAAGGACAGCCTTGTGGGTCTTAATGATTAATATACAGCGAGACAGACAGCGTTTGGCTCACCTTTGGTTAAAAGGGTATCATCTTCCAAGAAGGCCGCAACCAATACGAGAACGTGTCCGGTGACGGCAATTCCCTGACCTTAAGTTGCGGTCATTTGTGTGGAACTTTTAAAAGTGCTTTGCTGAGTACAATGTAGATAAATTGTAGGTGTTTCCGGAAGTCTACTGCTGTTAACCATGTTAGTTTTTTTAAGAAAGCATGGTAGCAATGCAGCAGTGATCTGCGCGAAATCCTTGCCGAGCGTGGGCGAGGGCGCACACATTTTGCAGTGGGTGTGGAGTGCAAGCTTGACGATCCGTTCTTTGATGTTACAGATTGCTGACCTAAGGCATATCGGTAGATATTTCGCAGGATCATGCTCTTTCCCTCTTTTGTAATTCGGTAATATAATACCCGATTCAGTTTCGTAATAAGAATTCGGCTGCATGAGAACGCCGAAAAACTGTAGGCATGGAAGCAGTAAATTTATATGCTACCATCTTGAGGAATTTCGGGTGAAGCGCATCAGGGTCAGGTGCATTCTTATATTTTAGTACGACAAGTAGTTCCTTGACCATCTCGAGATGGTTTTCTACTTACTAAAGGGGATAACCTTGCTTTTCCAGTTCGTCAGTGGGTAAGGACGATTTCACAGAGTAGAGAGAGGAAAACTGTGGGATAATAATTGAGCCCAATCATCATCATAATTGAGCAATGTGTCCTCTCTATGGCAGGATAAATCAAGAATAGCTCTGCTTGCCTTGGTGCTCGCTACAGGTGTGATAAATACCTTAAATGACAGATTACTTATTACATGACCAGACTTCATATTATGCTTATTTTGGCACTGTTTTACAGTGAGCATATTTCGTATAATTTGTGATTCAGGTAGTGTGTTGCTGTGTGTGTTGACTCGAATAGGTCTCAATTTTTGCGCTGTCTCTTCATCAGGGATCTCATATCTCGTGTGATGGAAGGCGGACCTTTGGAGAACGCCAACCCGCGGTTATAGGAACAACCTTACTAGCACTGATTTGAGCTTCGAGCGTGTAAGTTGAATGTCTCATCATGGTTCAGGGGTTTGGAGATGGTCAGGGTTGTGTTTCTTGACACTTCTTGTAATCTGGAACGGACAATAAGCAGGAAATTCAGACGTGTTCCCTGGTCATGGATGGCAAGACCGCATAAGCAAAAGTAAGCGCTTGTACACTGGACACTGCCCAAGTCGTTGGAGTTTCTTCAGGCAAAAGCAACCCAGAGTGCCGATGTGAAGTGGAGCTCAAGAATGTTTTGTGTTTTACCCGGAATCATCCGTGTTGGTGTTGAGACAAACTGGATCAGAACGTCTTTGTGAATAGCGTCGAGCAAGTTGGTCCTAAAAGAATCTTGCTAAAGGCATTATTGGAGTAGATGCTAGTCAAAGTTAGATGCCATGAAGCCACTAGTTAGTTGAGTATCATTGTTTCTACCATTGGTTTTTACCGAATACATTAGATTGATGTCTTTTCTCAGTGGGGCCCTGTAAGCCACACCGACCGTTTGTAGTTGATAGCCGTCATGAATTCGGCACCAGACTGTATCTAAGAATCCACCATTTTTGCAAAGTAGTTTGAAAATGTGTACCTTGAATTTGGATCTAGTGTAAAATTTTATTCTACCCCAGCCAGCTCAGTGCAGCGATCAGCTTGTGAGACCTGATATCCGGAACTAATACCCACGGCCTCATGAATTTCTGGAGATAACCAGGTATCGGAACATAAAAATAAATCTAGATGGTGCTCAATATAGAGAAGAGATAGTTCGTCGAGCTTTTTTTAAGGCTGCATGTATGGGTAAACACAGCATCCGTCCAAATACCCTACGAAGGTTCGGGAAGCGCCCTGATTGGATTTGCGGAACGCGGTTATCCACTGATTGACGCACCGGTACATATTTCTAAGCCATGTATCTCCTGGTGCTTTTTAACCTTACCTACAAAAACCTTTTCTCTCCTTTAATTTTGTGTGGTCTACAGAAACCTTGGGATGATCGTATGGCTTCTTACCAGATATATAGAGCACGACCCACACTTGGTTGGAAGTTGGTTTTCCTGATTAATAGCACAAACCGTTTGTCCGGAAATGCAAAAAGAACCCAGAAGTGCGTCCTCTGTTTGCTATACATTCAGCTATTGCCAAAATATCACCGGGACCGACACTGCTGTGTCAGGCACTGCCCTCAGACCTCAATGGCTAGGGGATCATGGCAATAACCGAGAGGCGCCACTTGCCGAGTTGCATTCCTAGCCAGGCTTTCTCTACCGGTTGCGTCAAATAATGAAGAAAGCCGCGGTCGTGAAGTTAAAGTGTGATAGAGTAGAATGCTGGAGTCCTTCACTTCATTAGGGGTCTTAGTAATCGTACCAGCAGAGGTGGACTCCAATTTACCATGGTCACGTTTGAGCTTGGGTGTCGCATTCAGCGACATACGACGTGTGCACCTAAACCCAAAGGGACAAGTCTGACCGATGTACCAATACTGCTCTTGTAAATCAATTACCTGGTTGTCGAGGCAATAGTCGCTAGGCAACGTGCTTCGAGTTTTAACGCAAGAGATAGCCCATCTCTACTTTAGGAGTCCAAAGCAGGACGAGATCTTCGGTCGTGGAGTTTAGGGATTGAAGACAACCACAGATAAACCCTCTAGTTAGACAACGTATCTGTCGCCTACATCGATTTAATTCAATGAAGAAATATTCATCCAATAAGCCTAATGCGTTGGTTTGTAATATCAACAAATCATTTGAAGTTTGGGTTTTACGATTGGTCGAATCTGAAGTAAGATTGACCAAAGGCCTACTCTTAATAATAGACGGCTTTAACGAACAGTTAACCAAGGTTCAGCAGTCAACAGTTGTTGAGCAGCGGCTGATATTGACACCATCCTGGCTAACCCCACAATGCGTGCTCTAACTCCACCTATTAGAATATCCGCTGATGCATTATAATACCACCGCAAGCCGATGCAGAGTTATCCTTCATTGATTCTCGTTTATGTCCAATCATTCACAGCAACCCATGATTCCTCAACCAGTCCCACAAAACGGCTTTCGTTGTCACTAAAATTTCTAACTGCTTTCCTTTACAAGCAATAAAGTAATACGCACATGGTGTCTGTTGTTTCCTTTTGTGCTCGAAAACCAACGGTCTGAAGCGACCGAAGCCAACAAATTTGCAGTTATACCATGGCTTCTCAACTTGAGCTAGAGGCAAGAATGCCGTCCTCTGCTCATGTTGAGTGGCAATTCATCTTTTCATGTCAATCAATTGTCTATCAGTTGGCTTACTACACGCACTCTTCCCACATTCTATCATTTGAAACTCGGACTTGCCAAAGTCTGTGTGGCGCTCTAGTGGCCTTCAAGGAGGTGATAGATTCTGCTTAGTAATGCAGTGACGGCGCTCATAGAAGACAATATTACTGGAAAATTGAATGAATATTCATTTTGCGGATACGACAATTTTCCTCGAATACAATTCAACCTTGTGCTTTGTCCGGTCTCCTCTCTTGGAAGCCTTGTTCCATTGTTATCTCTTCAAGCCGCTTTTATTACCTCAGTAAAATTCCGTACCTGTCATTCAAATGACTTAGGCTTCTGGCTTCTAAAATTTTATCTAATACGAGCAACCTGATATGATGCAAAATTTTATGCCTTCCCTATATGCAATTCAACTGGGACCCTTTGATTCGGGTCAGCTACCCTACCGACTTAAGTGATTTAATTCTATAACAAGAAATTCGAATCAGAACGGACAATGGCATATTTTTGGAAGTTGCGTGTACCTCAGCGGTTTAGCTCTCTACTTCTACTAATTAAGGTACAAAAATAGGGCGAAGTCAGTTGATTTACTGTGATCGTGCCATAAGAATTACGGTCCACTACACCAACACTTCATGCGCACCAATGTGTAGAGGCCTCACGATAGCCCACCCAGAGGATTACTTTCTGAACTGACGTGTCTCCACTGCTCAGATTTCGAAAACCAGTGGATGACAGAGAGTCGGTTGGCCACAGTTGTGTTGAACCCCAAGAACATATCGCTAATGGTATACAAAGTAGATGTGGATTCGGTCCAAAATCATACATTTTCATGGTTCAGTTTAGCTCTTTGAAGGACATCCGCCAGCAGTCTGGTAGCACGTACCGCCAGTAGTGGGATGGATACAGTCTTCAGCTGCGCTGCTCTAGACTTTCAGTACTGCAAGTAGCAATGCTTGTAGCTTCCATTGCACAATTTGGAAAACGCAAAAGCATCGTATCCGCTTTGCTAGACATCACAAATGACGCTCTACTGCGGAAATGTACGTATTTTAGAAAGTGATTGATGACACAGAAATTATTTGACCTGCCAAAGCTGTCAATCTAGCCAGCCAAGCAAGCCATGTTCTTTGCTCTTATTAATAATAGGATAATCCCAACGTACCAGATCTCGACTACATTTGTGGCAATGCCTTGGTGAACGTATGAGCTGGAGCGATCAACTCAAAGCGATCAAACATAGATACCACCGTAGACAAGATGCATATTTTTGGATGGCCCACCTTGTCTAAAGCAAAGTGAAACAGGAAAGCGGCCCAATCGGCATCCCACCACGATCCTAGGGTCGGTCGAAGGAATCCAGGCCTTTCGGCTATAATTTTGACTGGCTCACCGAATTTTCGCTGCGTGAATACATTTTATAAATCTGCGTTTCTGCAAACTTATTTCAACCAAATTAACCCGGCCTTAATAAACAGCCCTAAGCTTTTGTACACAAACCGGGTAGCTTCAAGGCATGGACGGCAAAGAAAACGCATGGTTGCCGACAGGAAACTTCTTATGGACGGCATTCTGTCCGTGCTGACGTCCCCATATTATGGCGGTCTTACGCAAAGTAAATTGACGAAATGGAGATAAATTCGCGCACATGGGATGGGATAACAATTGAACTTCTAACAATCCTGAACCGATCTGGTCAATTAGTCAAGAGAGACAACGAAATGCGCATCTGTTAACGTCTGGCACCTCCACTTGCATACATAACCGCGATGTCACTGGATAAAGCCCCTCTTTCAGTCCTAAGTCCCAACGGAGTATTAATAAATTACAAAGATCATCCAGCCCTAAAACAATTGGTCCTTTAATTAAACCACTCAGTTTTGCGGCACAGTCAAAAATCCACTTGTGGATATTCCGGTATTCCTGGGTTGGTAAAGACATTATAGCAAATACCATTTGGAAGAATAGTGGGGTTGCATCTGGTAGGGAGGCAAGACAACAATGTAATATTTCACTATGGTTGCTTTCATCGATGTCAAGCATAGTACTCGTACAGATAGATTATTTAGTACACCCCTATCTAAAACTCAAAATCTCTGCTGAGCACATTCATAACTGTGCGCGACTACAAAATTTATATACCTCTAATTTGGGTTCGTCTCAAAATGCCAGTAAAAAGCCACACGAAAGATTGTGCTAACGACAGTGCATTGTTATCATCCACGAAGATTGTGTGGTTACTCAAACCTATATCATCAAAGCCATCCTCATGCAAAAGCCCTAATTTGTCCCCTGGTGATTGCTCATCTTTATTATACACAAAAGCAATAGAAAAATCACGTTGGCTATTGCGCCGCCATACATTCAAAACAATATAGACACAACAGTGGCATGTCAGCTGAGCCACCCGTAACAGTTGGTCATATCTTCAGAGAGCTTAGCCACGGCTATTTCCGTAAAATTATTATATTGTGTTCAGGAAATGAGATTGGGGTTGGAGGGTGCATCCAAGTAGGAGAAGGAAGGATAAAGAAACGCGTAACACAAACTCTACTGACGGCGGCTCTCAGCCACGTCAAAAATTGTAGCAAGCCAAAGGTAATCATTTTCTTTGGGACCCAAACAGGGTAATTAGTTGCTCCGACCGAGGTCAACATCTAAGGGAGTGCCCTGACAACTTCTGATAAAGTTATCCCTCTCCTCTTCTCCACTTCTTCCATAAACACCCTGGCGCAAAATCAGTGCACGCAGCGAGAGTTGGTTTTTTTTTGCATTTGAAATAAGTTACCTTGCCATCTGTGCCCGGTGCGCAATATAACGGTGCTGAAGGTTTCACTTGTTCTTCCTGCACCATTCTCATGATATCTTAAAAACACCCTGCTTATACGATGTACCTACGGAGAGTGAGCACAGTTGAGAATGCGAAGATGGTCAAACGTAATTAGCCTGTTTACATCTGCCGATCTGCTGAGGCAGTTTTCACAACCATATATAAGCTTTGAATATACGGCTACACTGTAAGCTTTATCGCAGCGGTTTTCTTGTCAGCTACTCGCCGCTGTACTATATCAAATACTTTTTGCAATTTTCATGATATTCCTCAACAAATACTGCAGAAACGCAAACAAATTCAGGATATTTTACGCTAACACAAATAGAAAAATTATAATTCCTCCACTGCTTCGCCGAGCTACTGATTTCAAGCTAGTTAGAAGCCAAAGAGCATGACTATTAATTATGGCATCTCATCCGTGAAGCATTCAGTTCTCAGTAAATGATCACTAATTGGACATTAAGTCTATTATTTTACGTAACTAGATATGGAATGGAATAGTTTGGATACAGAGTAGTTAAAAGACACAATATTAGCAGAAGTAATTATCAAAATATCGCATAAATGCGCGAAATGCTTCCATCCGAAATATGCATAAGGACGAGAGCACAAAGAAAAGAGCTAGAAGGGTAGCACTGAATGGTCAGGCCAGGTATGCAAATACGTCAACATGCAGCGGAAAATTTTTCCATAGCAGAATCATTTCTAGATTCTCAGTCACTTTCCTACATCGCGTATTCTACACACCAGCCAAAAATGTCCCTGGGACTTGGGTCGTTAGCTGAAAAAGAAACGATTGACGGCCAACCGAAATGATATTGGATAATACCCCTTCAGAAGACGCATCCACGAATGCGCTGCTAACCACTTAGACCCTCACCTTCTTGTCCACAGTGTACCGATTTTTTAGTTTGTTAACCGATTTTTATGCTCGTCAGATTTCCACTAATTTGAACATATTCACGGTAACAGAAACATGGCTGAATGCTGAGATTATCAATGCTGAGATAGCTCTACTCGGCATGACACCGATTAACTTAACATAATAGGAAGGTTTTCCTATATCACCGTCCACACCTGCATATTGATAATATTGTTGCTCAAGAAACGCAATTTGCCGTTCTCTTTGGTTTCGCCTGCACCGCGATTTTATGATTTGTGTTTACTAGTCAAAGTTTACCGCCACCTAATGTCTACACAAGAAGTGGATTGCAGCCTAGCTTAGGCCACGTACTGGTTTTTTCATGGTGATACAGTCAGATTCTTCTGTTTAGGTAATTTAGCCAGGACACAGCCGAGGTCCCATCTTTCTAAGCAAACAATTTATTGCTGACTTGTTAGAAGTAATCATCACCGTGCCCTAATAATATTATATCAAGTATTACATAATGAGTTACAAATTATCTGGTTTAGATCTAGTGCTTACCAAAGGCGAAGTAAAGGTAAACACCGTAACCACAGACGCACTGCTTAGCACCACAGATGATGCGACATTGCTTTTCGATCACATTCGAGACGCAGAATGTAACTGTGACCATAAGGCAGAAACTAACGTGGCCAAGCATTAATACCTCCTGTGTATTCTTATTTAAGTAACAAACTAGTCCTCCATAACTGAGCATCCTTCGAATGTCGCGTAGAGGAAATTGGTCAATTAGTATGAGGAGCGGTGCTAGGAGCAAGCAGCTCCGAAACTTTACACTTTTGTTTCCATCCCAGGGATAAAGTGGCATTGGTTTACTTCCAAGCAAACTGTAGCCTCAATCGAGATAGCTTGTCGCAGTCCGCACACAAGGTGGGTACTCCAAGACCTAACTACTAACCGATGTAACACGTGCTGCTTGGATCTCTGCTCAAGTGATTAAGATGAATTCTGAAAACCACTGTGTGGATCTTTCCCCTCAGCTCAAGCTACCTTTAAGTGACCAGACCAAATGAGGAAAAAAATCGGTCTCTGGTGGAGTGAAGTGCTGGTGTCGATCAAGGAATCACCGACAACGGTTGCATGAAATATCCTGCAAGTAATGATAACGCGTTTTCAAATTTTCTGCTTTTCGGCACAAATCGTGCGATGGCTGATCAAGTGCTTCGTGCGGTTTTCTTGCGCCAATGTGCATTTCTTTCAAGCAATGTCCTTGCTTTTCTGCGATACACGTACCATGCGGGAGGATTTGGTAAGGTTGCATGTGGGAGATTCAAGGAATTCCATATAAAATGCCAATTTTGAAATGGAATGAGAAGTTCTTCCACCAGATCGCAATGTCGCAACTATTCCGCATGACGCGATAGTTACGGTTTATGTAACGTTGCCATCGAACTGCTGTAAGAAACAATTTAAGTAGGAACGCTTCACCGGACTTACATGGTGCATCTAAAAATAACATTGTTCCAACCGCGTTAATGACGGGTCGCATTATTTACTAGTTCGCTTCTTTTCGCTCAGGTGTTAGTTTGGGAATATTGCATTGTACATAAGACAACATATTACCCGTTTTGTAACGTTGTTCACGACGCCAATGGTCATCGAATCAAGCCACAGCGGATCGATTCGGCGATGGCATTTCAAACTAATTGTGTTTTCTTGGCGAAGCTTTAGCACAAGTTTACAATCATTATCAACGCTTCCTAGTATATTTCTGCTGGGTAATCCAGTTTCCCCCACTGTATTCGAGGGGAACATATTTAGTCATCTGTCGTTTATATTTCATCCATAGCTCTGTCCAGATGAAAGAAAGCAGGCGGTTAATATGATTGCAATCAATGCGCAAATTTGATTTTAATGTGCAATGTTGCACACGTCATTAGGGCATACATCATTGTGTCCGTCGTTCTCTAATAAATTCAGAGTTAGACACGCGCTGCGGCATGTGGCGTGCATAAGGACTCTGGCAATGCTCAGTTGCTGCAAAGACGTTGAAACAAGCAAATTACCGAAACTATGTAAAGAAAAGTTATCCATCTTGATTTAGATGAACGATGTACAGTTTGCCTATCGTAATATCTTTGAAGTGGTTAGCTTGTCCATCGACGCGCCGTCCTTGTTTGTTTCGTTTAAATGAGTTTCTATTTGCAATCTGTGCGTAATACTTTGGCAATTTGGAATAGAGCAGGTTTTTCGCAAACCTGTCAATTTGAATTAACGGGAAGAAATCTGTTAATGTTGCAGCTGATAGTTTTATGGCTAACTTGTGAAATATTTCAGCTTGCAAACCTATTGCTAAGTGGACAACTGCTGGTCTTCCTTCGTGTATGTGAAAGGAAATGATGCGCCATACTGCCTCATGCTGATTACGTTTCTTCCAGCTTGATACTGAGCAATTTCATATAGGTTTATGCATGTATCTCTTATACTTCTTTTTGCTAGCAGCCCAAGTCTGTCAACTAGATGCCATTATTCATGTACTTACAAATATTGTTAATCGATTTAACAGTTAGAGTTCTCTACTTTTATGTAAGCCTTTAATGATTCACAGCACAGAAGAGTATGAAAGAAACCACCCGTTATCGACTTCCATCTCAACATTTCGCATGCATATATTTTCAAATTTACCGCCGTCGTCCGCAGGTCATCTTCAGTATATAGGTTATCTGTTGTTACCTGTAACTGCGTGCGTAATAATGTTCGATGTTATCGTATTGACCAATTTCTATCTACGTTGTGTTTGGACTTAGTGAACCACAATGTCTAGGTACCATATTTCTCGTCGCAACTTCATGCAAGTCCTTACTTACATCCGTATTGGGTGTTTCAGCGCATTTTACATCTCCGCTTTTGTTTGAAGTGACTATGTTGTAAAAAGCACTATCTATAGATGTGCGCATTGTAAGTCTGTAGTTTCGAAATCCACGGAGCATAACCAACATCGCAGACCCAAACGCTTTATGATTTACCATGAATTTAATCCATCATTTCAGCTTCCTCCTGAAAACAAGTGCTTTGATCCCATACCTACACCAGCGATGGCCCAGATAGTATGGGCTGTTGCATCTCATCTCAATTTGGATTGCATCCGCATGTTATGAAAAGGTGGGGAAGCGCGTAATAACGAGCATAAGCAATTGTAAGTTTAGTATGCTCATTCATAGAACGTGAAGATTGATTGTAAATATTGCAAAATTGTTAGTCCTCCAATGTTGTTCGCATTCCAGTCATGCACATCTGTATCTCTAAGATGAATGTATTTCTCTAAAGTGAAACTTCGTCTGATTCAATCGGAGGAATAAAAAACGTTCTCTTCCAATTGTCGAACTCATCTCCTCAATTAGTGTTGTTCGCCCTGCTCTTTCTGTCTACATTTCTTAACAATTTGACAGATAATTGAGCATTAGGCACATAATATTAGTGAAACCCTTGAACGCATTCCGAAATATCATTTTCTTCAGTCGCTTGTATTACTAATCGGCAGAAATTAGATTTCCGTGCGCTGTAATATTTAATTGTATTCTTCAGTAACTGGATGTATCAAATTAAATTTTAAGTGAAACCAATTAGCGAAATCCCAAAAATGGTTAGAGATTGCAGAGGATCGCAGCGATTTTGCAGTTTTGTCAACTGACCATATTTGCAATGAAGTACAATATTCCTAGGTTAAAATGGAATTCCTGTACTATAAAATTTGCCGCCCTTTATACATGTAGCGGTGAATATTTCCACATGTTCTCCAGCAAGCGTTTCCCTAGCATGAATGTCAATCTTGTGTTTAGCAGATGTCATCATATCAAAGGATATCTGGACAAAGGCAATAAGCTACTTTTTGGTTGAGAAACATTTGCAATAGGCAAACGATGGACCATTTTATACCGGTAGCAATTTCGCAACGTGTATTCAATTCATCATTGTTAACAACAACTGCCTAATTAGTAGCATCTAATTTCTTCATTTGGAAATGTAATTGTGGATCAGGCTTTAAAAGATATCTCTTCGTACAGTTTGTTACTGTACAGTTTGTTACGGTAAAGATTTCTGCGCTGGACTTTTTCACTTGGAATCGTAAGCGCTTTTTCTGTGTTAGGTTGGTAACGTTTAGATTACGCGATATCTCTTGCAGGCGAAGCTTTTATGACTCTCATATTTCTTCAATTTGAGTCGGCTTAATTTTTCCGGGCAGCGCAACCCATGGCTTTGGCATTTTCAATAAACTTCATACTTCTGCATTACGAAGATATTTCAGCAATTGTGCCGATAAAAACATGCCTGTCCAAGCCGTAGTTCTTAGCTGGGTTGTACCAAAATGCAAGGCGATATTAAATGACTGATTTCTTAGCAGAGGATTGTTTCTTGCTGATCTGCTTACTATCTTTAACCACATTCATGCACTCAGCTTCCTACGTCCATTCTTCCATGAAATAAACACCTCTGAAATTGCAGAACTCGATCGTGTTCGTAAGCTTGCATGCTGGAAGTTGTCTTGAATCGCACTGCACGCAGTTAAGCCCCAGCTGTCTCTTTATCTGTTTCACTGATTCCCGCCCTTCTTATTTTCATTTCCAACTACTCGGCAAAATGCACCCGCTTCGAGAGTAGGACAGCCCAAGCTTAATGTTCAGCAATGCATTCTAAGGAAAACTAAGACAGATCCGTTGGACTGGAAAATAAGAAATATAGTGAAGGCAACCGTCCATGATATTGTCAAATAGTAACCTAGGGAAAAGCGCAAACTCAGATAACTCAGAAAATAAAAATGACCAATGTATATTTGTTCAAACACATACCAAATGTGAACCTAATTCTAGCGCGTTTCATTGAAAAAGCAATGGAAAGCGTCAAATAATTAAAGGACAAATGACGGAATATGCAAATGCTAAACAATAATCACGAAGTGAACTTGTGGTAATTGACAAAGATCAACTTCAGCACTAGGTCGCACGAAGAACTTCAACTTAGCGACGTGTTATCTAAATGCTTTGATCGGAGCAAATATCTGTCCAATCTCATCCAAGCATAATTATTGCACAATGCAAAATAAATCGAAATCCAAATAACATTTAAATCATGGAAATATAATCCAAAATATGTCATGGATAAAATAACGGGTATAAAAATAATTGTGACTAGATGAATGCAAACTTTCGTTAAAATTGCAAAGCAGTTGGTAAAGAACTTGTGGACATCTGCAGTCACATAACACCTAGAGTTTTACATGCTTAATTACATAAATACACAAACAGAGTAAGTAGCAGTGGCAATAGCTGCAGCTGTATTTATCAAGCAGCAGCCATCGGCACACTCAGAAAACATAGATACATAATTAATTGTGGTAAAAACAAAACCATAAGTAAGTGTGACGAAACAGTTCTAGAAATGTGCTTTATTTCTCAAAGGTTTATTCACCAAATGCTTGTCTAATGTTTTATTTTCAGTTCACAAAATACCGGGTATGCCTTCAGGTCCAAAGCACACATGCTTAGACTAATGTACGTGACCATTTCAATGATTAAACACAACAGGATATCAAGTAAATATGACGAAATATTTCAAGAAATTTGCTTTATTGCTCAAAATTCTAATCACCGTATCATTCTCATATCTTGTAGTTACAGTTAAAATACCCTGTATGCTTTTGGCTCCAAAGCGCATATGTTTAAACAAGGCCAGGATAATGTTCGAGACTAAATCAGTGATTAAATAAATGACAAAGCTTGTCTGTAACTTAAATAAATAGCAACATTTAAGTATCCGAATTGATGTACATCAGCGACTGAAAAATGATGCCAACGGAAAAAGTAAACAATTGACATTTGCGAATCATAAGCTGTGAAAATTCAAGTCTGGTAAATAAAATAATGAACACAGTTTGCATTAAAATAATATGCTGGTGCAAGTTATTACAGTTGCGTCTTTTCCTGAACAGTGGTCGTTGATCAGCTGAGGAGTAATTCTGTGTTGGTGAACAAGACCGTAGTGAGAATAATGACCATAAAATAGTGACAGTAACAACTGTTTTCGGGTAAACTCGTTAGACAAAACAGTCATACATCATTATTTTTGGTCATTGTTTAATTTGGCAGCTCTTCAGCTATTTTATGGAATATTAGATTCCCAACTTAAGGCAATGCTAAAAACGATTAGCCGTGATACTAAGTAAACTATTATGTGTAGACGCCATGTGCTGAAATATACAGCTGCCACAACTAAAATTAATTGTATAAACCTTTGTAAGTAATAGAACTAGTTTCGAATTGCATGTACCATTCTAGCAAGCTTAGTAATCGGAATGCGGTAATCAAATTTGCGTTGTAACTGAAATTGTGTTTTTGAGAATCCTGTGCAAAAGGCAACAGTAAACCGTTTATTGCATAATCTACATTTGGCTTTACTCGAACTCTTTCTATTTCGCTACTATGCGTATTTTAACTTGTTTAGGTAAATGCGAACGCATAGATAAACTTGGTCACATTAATCCCATTAATAAGTTTGCTAGCACATTCAAATTTTCTCTCTGACCTTTCAGTAGCACGGCCTTTGTTCAGCAATACCAGTTACTACTGCTGGTGGTACATCACTATGAGAAAGAGGAATGTGTATTTACCGTCTGCGAAGTTCTCACGGATATGGTGGTAACTCATCTGTTGTGCACAATGATTGGGAGATAAGAGCGGCCCGAACCCGCGCATGCCTTACCAAAAATGTAAAACAGGGCCCCACTAAAAACAGTATTATTCGGTGTTCCGCCTCCCAAAACTGACATCCCAAGGTCTGTTTCGTCCTCCATGCAATTCATCACATGGAGATAGCCAGGGTGGAAATCAAGGTCTAGATTTTGAGTGCTAACTCCTTGATTAATGTGCCACTAAAATCAGTCAGCTGGCAGGCTGAAAGAAACTAAGTGTATAATGTAATGTAAACGGTGTGTTTTACGCAAACAATGTAATAAATTACATGTATATGTCGAATTGACGTATATAATCGCATTTAGGTCAAAGAAATGCATCCGACATTCATAAGTTTAAAATATTACTATAAAATAGCAAGTCAATCAATTAGGTGATTTATACTAGAATTGAGGTATCATGCATTACGCATAATCTTGTTACGTGCACGCATATAAGTACGTTTAATGTTAAGATATGTACGTACTTGACATGCATTTCTTTAGCCGTTTGCGACATTTATTTATTTATATTAATCATACGTGCGTATATGTAGACACCTAGCGCTTCACAACTTTTTTCATACGGAAGCTTTCGTAGACTGTAAATCATACTAGTTGCGATGTGCTCTATTTTCCCCAGATTTTTCGGATATAGTTTGTGCGGATGTAGGTGTGGGTGGTGCAGAGCAAGCGAACTTTGGTTCCGCTTTAGGCTCAGGCGTACTTTAACTGTCCCATGGCGAAACCGGATGCAGTCAACAAGTTATGTTGCATTCATTACGCCTTGCTGCAGCTGAGTTAGACGGACTTACACTTGGTAATTTCAAATTACACGATCTAACCTAGCCCATTGTATGAGATTTTCGCAGCCTTTTATCCTCCGCATATTCGCTTTATATATGGCGTGTTTTCTTTTAGTTTCAGCTTTGTTGTTATTCGTTGGATATTTCCTAATTTGTAATTAAACCTGTATACATTCATCAAAAATTATATCTATAGTATACTCTTGTTGCTTTGCAAAAATCTGTCATTCTGCCATAACTTAACTACCAAACTTGCTTGTTTACCTTATTTCATATTCTTTCATACTCATTTTGTTTCTCAAAGTGTGGTTGACGTTGCATTCAAGATGCTCCTTCGAATTTCAGCTAAGACAAGTGACATTTAAAACTACAGAGTTTAATATGTGTAGGTTATTTCCAATTTATTTGGATTGTTTAATTCTTACATTTTACTACAATTTCGATGTAATAATTTCGCTTGTTGGCTTTCGCGCAGATTCTAAGTTGGTTGTTGACAAGATGCCTATTTACCTAGACACCTCTGCCTTGATTACTGGCTCCACGAAACTGTTAATCTTCGCTGGAGGAACGGCGCTCACAATCCTAATATTCATGCTAGGCTCAAAGAATGGTTCCATCTAGTGTGCATCGGACTACGGCCTTGTGTTGCTCTGGTAAGCATGGTTCCCTGTATTTTGAGACTGGAATGATGTTGCTGTGTATTTTGAAGGAGTGTGGGACGGCTCTGTTGTTGAGATTTGGCATCAATTCACATGCCTCCTGTTCTTATCCCTTCGAATTTGCACTGTATATGGGTTTGTGCATGCAGCTGTTTGTGGTGCAGCGCTCGCAATCTATAGTTCCACTGAAGGCACAGGTGTCCTGTGGCTGTCCTTCGAAGACCACAGTGATAGGGAAATCCAGAACCAGATGTCGCCAACGATGTCTATTATATTACTTATATAACCCACTGATATCCATGTATTACAGATACGATACTGTCATATGATATAAATAAGCATAGCGTATACAAATGCATTCACACAACACGAAGGTAATAAATAAAATGTTTATCTGTTACATTTAGACGCCTAAGTAAAGTGTATTATGTACGTTATTCGCTGCCACATAACCGTCACAGTAAATTTGACCCTATCAACTCAGGACTCTACCCTGATGGTTATCCGCGATAAGAAGCACATCCGCAGACTCATCGCGCTTCTTGCACAAATAAGAAATAATTTAACGCGTTAAATAAATATACAAAGGAATTAAATTTTATCCTCGACACTGGACGACACGTCTATATTGGTAGGATTGAGCAGGTGCAAAATTTATAGAACTTTGATCACAGGTGAATCAAGTAAATCGCATAGCAAATCAGAGAATGACGATTGCGCCGACTAGGAATGTATAATGTACGTTGTACTGAACTGATCTGCTCTTAGCCAGCTTTTTACTGCTTACTCAGATATAAGGCAGTTAAACCACGGGAGATAACATGATGATGAAACATGTCAGATAATATCTGCAAGCTACTCGTAAGCTTGGCTTTTTGGTGTGGCAAGCTCAAACGTTTTCATCATGTTCTGTACAGACAAGTCATTGCTGATGCTGCTTTGAAATTCCTATTCAAGTTTGCAGGCACGTAGTTCGGGTGCTAGGTTGTTTCAGACTCAGGCATAGCTGTTCATGAAAACGTTCGCAGACCA
Organism: Dicrocoelium dendriticum; assembly: GCA_944474145.2. Classification (NCBI taxonomy): domain Eukaryota; kingdom Metazoa; phylum Platyhelminthes; class Trematoda; order Plagiorchiida; family Dicrocoeliidae; genus Dicrocoelium; species Dicrocoelium dendriticum. The sequence continues at coordinate 1,250,505 of OX104060.1, forward strand.
GTTGGTACTGGACTAACCTTCTGCCCATGAGTTCTGTATGTCTCGTATGTTGTATACTGCTGATTGCAGTAATTCCATGATGGCGTTGGAAACATGCATCATCCTGGGCAGGATTTTGAAGAATAAGAGCAGGTTGTGTTTCGTGACTAGCAGGCGGAGCATGTCTAGCCTAAGTTTGTCACATCGTTCGGCATGTTCCAGTTTTGAAGAAGTAACAAGGAAGCGCTTTGTGAATGCTTTCTGTACTTGTTCCAGTTCATGTGATTGCGGTATATCAGCTGCCACAGACCATGAAACAGTGTTACTCAGTGTGTCGAACAAGTGATCTGTAAGAGCGAAGTGTTGCATAATGTAGGAAAACATTCATATTTTCATGCTAATTTTCTGTATTGTTTTCGCGGTTTCATCTCCGAATTGCTCACGAAACTCAAGTAAACAAGCTTATCGCAATACCAAGTCACTAACCGTTGGGCATAGGTAAAGTAGCTTGCCATCAAGAGTCAAGCCACTAGGAGTCAAATCACATTTATGGGATATTGCAAAGCATTTGTCATTAAAGAAAGACTAGTTCTACTGTAGCACTAACTTTCAGGTTCTTGGACATAAACTTTGAACAGGTTGATGACATAATTCAGAGCGGCAGGACTGAAAGTGAAAACGAGTATAACTTCGTCGACAAACGTTATGATTTATTGAATGTATCACATCAAAAATATTTTTTAACTAATTACAAAAAGTAGCTGACCAACGATACTTCCATGTTTTACACCACTGGTGACAGCTGTAGCCTCAAGCTTTTCTAATCCTGACCAAATGCGTTCGACTTGTAAGGTCTGCGCTAGACCCATAATGCGAAGTTCACCCTACCCAATTGTCATTAACTTAGCTTCCAGATTTTCAGGATGCATTCGGTTAAAGTCCATGTGCATGTCGAGGTTAATTATGATAGCCGACATACCCAGATCATGCGAAGCAGTTTTACTGTGAAGAAATTCCAGGCGGCACGTAATGTCCGACCAATTATTCAAGAAGCCGTGGTGAGATTTATTATTTGCTTTCTTGATAGTAGAAATTCAACCGTTTTGACTTTGATATGTCGCTCCAAGATTTTTGATCTGACTGATGTACAGATTTTTGGGCGATAATATTTAAACACGTAAAGTGTGCGTGAATTATGTCGCGACATACCTATAGCTTCCTTTCGCTAAACTAACACGGTGCCGTCGTTCATGGTTATATTAAACATACTCAGAAATAGCTGAGTGATGTCATCTCAGGCCAATTTCAGTATTTCGGATGGAATATTATCTGGATCACCGAAATGTTAATTATGTTTACCTGATATGTAATTTTATATCGTCAAGCTCGAATCTGATACATAGTGCTGATCGACCGTGACCAGTGTCAATCCCATGCGTAGATTTCAGTATCCACTTTGTTGGAGGCGCTATAATAGTGATTGAAGTTTCTTGTAGTTTGAGTAAGGTCATGTACGTTGCAGCCATCTGGCTTTGCGAGTGAGATTGCGCCTTGGTTACGTTGTTAGCTCTGCGATTTACAAGACTGATCAGCTCATAGTTTTGAACCGTCTGTCGGCAGCAAGTCTCTTATCACCGATTTGTTGCACTTGATGAGTTAGCTTCAGTGATGCTACCAAATTATGGTGTTGCATTAGGAATGAGATGTTTTTGTTTTACGGCATGGCATAATTTGTTTTTTGGGTTTGGCAGCTGCGTTTCATGAAACAAACTTTCGCAGCTTGAGGGATAGTCTATTTTCGAGAGGATCTAAAGAGTCGAGAGAGAAGTTATAGCACCTATAGATTGTGCGTCGTCAGTAAGTGAGAAGAATATCCAATGAGTGTGCCTGAGTAAATTAGCAATTGATTCCCAATCAACTGCTTCATGGTGCCTTTAGAGCATTTTTGGCTTGACTGCATTCGTTTTCATTCGTCGTGCCTTATTTATGAATACAAAGGAAATCCAATGTGTTCACTACAAGAATAGTGTACCAAAACATCAAAGGAACCAGGTATCAAACGAAGGGTAGATAGTAAATCTACTGTATGTTTTGTCTGTTAAGTGTCATGACATGTGTGCATCTAAACGTAAGTAATGTTTGCAGCGATATTTCCTACCTGTTTGGCACATTGCAGGAGGTCCACGAGATGTACGGCAAGTTAAACTCTCCTATTATTTTGTATTTTGTTGCTACATCCGCTAGGCAACAGAACAGATGTTGCAAAGCAATTATTTCTTTAAAATTAAAATATGGTGCATGTATGCATGCTCTAAAATTAATAGGTTATTTTTTGATGGCACATTTATTAAAAGGGAATCCTGGAGGCACGCATATGTGGGAATATTTACTGATGTAGAGCGCAATTATTATTATACGCGGATGGCGCAACTGACACCCAGTTCTGACTTATGACGTCCAATAAATGAATCGTATTCCAAGGTGTTGTAATCTAATTCAGGTCTGTTTTACTTTACGTATGTCCCACTCACTAGTAAGATTTGTGCACTAGATGGGGAAATAGGTGAGCGTAGAAAATGCATTTTGTTTTTTATGCTATATGCATTGTGCAGTAAAACACATCTGGATTGATGCTGATGGTGTCATTTTGTTATTTGTTTAACGGTACCGGACCATCTTCTGATGGAAATGTATCGAACTCCGACTTTAGCTTTATGATGTATGAGTCGGAATTATCCGAAGCACTGAGTTAGATGTCTTGGATAGTGGAGTTGAATACATGGCAGTTGCAGTCGAATCTTCCGCTACTAAGTTCTAGGGTAAGTACGATTTATCATTCAGTAGTCCTGGCAGACTGGAGGAAAAATGTGCATCTGGGGCATTGGAAATAGTTTGCCACTGGCGTAGTACTGAGCTATCCGTGTCATCTGTAGAACTTTCATAAAGATTGTTAGCACATAATTGCCGCTTGGAGTGATATTGATAGGAATGCATGCGTAAACGTCGGAGGAGAATGCTTGCTTACGAGTAGATGGTCAGATGTGGGATGAATTAACAGGAGGCGTTGTCAAATTGTTTCCGCTGGTGAATCTGTTTTATCAGTTCTGCTGTACCATTGTAGACGAAAACTAATATTATCCAGGAGACAATATTACTTGGTATACTCTGGTTTCAGATTGAGTGAAGTGTTATGGTGAAGTGTATTTTTATAAAAAACGTGTTTTATCTATTCCGAGATTTTATCGATTCACTTTACGTACCCAGCATTTTAGTGAGAAAATTGTCGAAGAGTGACAACATCTTGTTTCTACCATCAAGTGTTACACTTACGGATATGTGCTTTTGTAGTTGATGCCGGTGTTGAATCGTTCCTGTTATCGATAACCGTTTATGGGTTTTAAGTTCAAAGCGCCCGGTTTGGGTCGAACGTTTATAATAATATTTGTGGCGGCTGTTACCTTAATCGGCTTTGGTTTGGGTGTTTTTATTGTGCTGACATCAAAAGTATTTGGCGTTAATATCCAAAGTCAACAGAGCTGAAGTCCACACCAAAACTGTTGATTTCGCCATCAAGTGTAACTGTTTCCTGTTTGGCAGTATGCAGTCCCGAGTCGCATGTTGTCTTTGCTTTTGTTGTTCGTGACACGGTCACAAGGATTGACCATTACAGAGTGGTTCAATTTTGTGTGAGCAGTTGTTTCTTAAACTGGGTGTATTGTGTAATGAGTAGCAAACAACGCAGTAACCTGTCGTCCGCTTCTCTGCTGGACATTTTGAAAATAATTGGGTAGCAATTTATTGGCGGTTTATTTTTGATGCGCAAACATTTGTATTTGACCTCAAGCATACTGCATGATTCCAGTAACGATTGGACAATGAAACAATGGTTTTATACAGGTGATATAGTTGTTGCTTAACATGTCTCGTAAGTGGGTTGTAGTAAAAGTAAAAAACAAAATAATTTTTAGCAAATTGGGTTTTCACCATTGAACTCACTGAATTATGCCTAGTGTAGACGCTAAATCCAACGTAAATTCATAAGGAATGAAGGCAAATTGGGTGTTGGTAGATATGGTGTCTCCTTCAGGTGTACACATATAGGGGGAAGGTGGAACGAAATCTTTTCTGTGACTGCCAGTGAAATCGCTTACTGATACTTGCGTTTATCCATGGGTAATGGGTTATGTAAGATGGTGCAAGGAAATAAGTGCACGGTCATCTCGGGCTTTGAACTCTTCCAGCGTGTAAGTATATTGGATAGATTTCAGTAGGGCATTCCACGTGCGGAGAAAGCATTCGAAAATGAAATTCCGAAGGCATTCCACGTGTCTGTGTTGCTTTGCCGGTTTGGGGTTGTGATCTCTCAAATTACTGTTGTTACTGAGCTATAGCAAGAAGCGGCTCGTGTATTTGGGATTTTGCAAAATTTGGTAGGTCAAAATGTGGTCCCGGCGCAATTGTCGATACCATCGGCTGTATACCCCAAGCACTTATATTCTTCGTTCATACGGCAAAGGATATAAACCCTTGACATCCTTGGTTGCTTGGCGTTGGGGGTACTCGAATGCGGTGAGATCTCTCCTCAGTCATGGATGCAAGACCTGTATTGTGTATTCCATATGTAGCCGTATGTGTGAGCCAATAAGTTGTTGAAAAACCGAAGGGTCGTATCGTCAAAATGCAGGCTTCTGGAGGCCTACATTTTGGATGTCCCCCTTACAGCCGTTTTAGTTTGCTTTGAACATCCTAGCTCGACCTGGACATAATCTCACAGACCTTTATCTCCAGCAGAAGTTTTAATTTCTGGTTGCCGAGGTGGTAGGACTGCAGCAAGTTGTGCCGTAGGTGCAGCACTTTACATCTGTCCACATTGGATCTAAGTATATTCTGGGTTGATCAAGCGTGTACCCTATGCAGATCAGCTTGAAGGACTGTGATATCGTTTGGCGTTTTGATTGCCCTTCACATCTTGATGTCATCGGCATAAAGAAGGCATTTCGAGATTATGATGCGTGCGCTATCGTTACCATACGTCAAAAATAATCGCAGTCCTAATACCGGTACATGTGACACTCCACATTCAACTTGTATGGGCTCTGACAGCGAATCACGCACACGTACCTCCACGCGACGACGTAATAGAAAGTTTCTGATCCACCCTAGGAGAGGGTCACCAATACTAAAGGCCTGGAGTTTGAAGAGCAACATGTTGTGATCAAACCGTTCGAGCGTCCTTAAGAAGCCAAGGAAAAATACATCAAGTCTTGTGCCAGAGTTCATTACTTCAGTCCATCTGGATCGTGCTGGAAGCATATTTGTAGTGTACGATCGACTTCGTCGGTAGTCACGCTTTTCCAGTGCGTGGTAGTTAAATTCTTCCAAGTAGGCGATTAGCGCGTCAGAAATAATAGCTTCCAGGACCTTTGTAATAACCGGTAGTATGGTTATGGAACTATAGTTGGCTGGTTTGGAACGACTACTTTGCTTGTGAATAGGAGTAATCATCCCGTGCTTCACTTGTCGGGCTCGTACGTTTCTTCAAAACAGTATTGGAATAATCAAGCCCATAGCTCAGATAAACTCTGTCCTACTGCTGCTAGCGAGTTCGTGTGCAAACTGTCAAATACAGAAGAGCTGCCCTTGCGCATACTCAACAAGTTCTTTAATACAGCTTGGGAAATGTAGGGTATGTGAGCGAGTTTTGTGGGTAAAACTACCATCTCCAGAGTGCTAGGTGGCCAGTCATCGCACTGAAATATCGCGACGTATTGTAGCCGCAAGATATTCACCGCCTTCTTTGTTGTCCGTGTGGGTCCGTCCGCTGCTTAAAGTGGAGGACTTTCCCGTTTCACCTTGCGTAGACTATTGAATTCTTCATACCGAAGCTTGTGGTTTGGGGCCATAGGCACTGCCGAATTCCGCTGGTAGGCAATTCTGTATTGGCCAACAAGCTAAGTACAGTGGGTAGAATAGCTCGCATAGAACATCTAGTTCTCGGTGCTTGCTGGGGGTTTATAGATATGTCAAGCTGCTTTCCGCACCGTTATACACTTGCGTGTCCAGCTTCGCAGAAATAGGAACAAGTTACTCCTGCGGTAGGTCTTAGCCGTTGACGCTTCTGTAACCAGAAATTCAAACTGGCAAACAAAATGTTCCCATGCATTAGCTGGTGCCTCGTCTGCCAAAAATGTCCATTCGGCTGTCTTATCTAGTCGACCTAATATGTCGTAGCATGCATGCATTCTCATTGCGTCGGTAATTTTGAGGGACATCCTGCATAGCATATGTATTCGAAGAGTAGGACCACATGATCGCTGCAGACCAATAGGACGTCGACAATCACCTTCACGACCATTAGTTCTTCGTTGGTAAATATCCGATCCAGTATCGAAGGCTTATCTGTTTCTCGGTATCGGGTGGGAGTGTTGTTGTGGCCGTAGAGCGGTTAAATGGAGACGAACTCCTGTAGCTTAGACTTATACTGTTCTCCGGGATCTGCTTGGGATACCAGGGCGTGGATGTTGAAGTCGCTAGGAATGAGAATGTGACGAAATGTTGTGTTCATCGCCCCCTTATTTCGGATTCCATATGGGACGCCATCTGTTGTGGAGAAAGGAGGACGGTAAATGGCCGCCAATAATCAATTGTCGTCGCCTTTTAAACGCAGGCGGCACCAATGGGAATCTTGAACCGTGCTGATTGGATCCTCTATGAGCTCACGTTTGATGTTAATGCGGAAGTGAAGAGTCACTCCTTTACCTTTGCTGGGTCAGCCGTGCCGAACAGTGGACATGCCTGGCAGTGCGATCTCCATGTCAATTATGTCGGGGTATAACCGTTTTTCCGTTATAAAGCTGAGGTCGCAGGCTTTGGATCCTTGACGCAGCCGCATTTCAGAAAGTTTACTCAGTACGCCTTGAGCGTTTGTGTACATACAGGAAACATTCTCGGATGTTAAAATATGTTGAGTAGAAGCACAAGAACGATGTGGATTTGTGCTGGCCAATAAGATGCCTGCACCCAATGGTTTTTTGGGTGAGTTGCCAGATCTCGATAGCAATTTAATCTGTTTTCGGTCTCAAATGCACCTGCGGCAGCCTTCTCGATATCTATGGGTCTTAGTGCACAGGTTTCTGAACCGCTGTTGTGGTTAAATTGAGTCCAGATTTTATTTATCGTGAAGTTACAATATGATAACTTTTTATCGATGCGAATAACCTTGCACTTCAGATGTAGTGGATGTAATTAGCCCCATCTTTTCACTTACGTAAGTCCGAGGTATCATGACTGGTTACACATGTATTCTAAGGTAATCAAATGATACTTAGTTGGATCAATGCATGCAAAAGTTTGTTTCATTTCGGAAATTTGCATTTCAAATAAGACAAGGTTGTTAGCCGGACAATGAGGCTGCTACTTGAAGGAGCACTGTTTTGCAATCCTATGGGTGTTTTGTGTTCTAATATCGTACTCTGTAGAGTGGAGTGCAATTTGTTTGTCTGCCGAGTGCAAACAAGTTTAGACGGAGCCAATGTAGACTAATGACGTTATTGCTGACATTTACAAATTGTTAATGAATAGGTTCCCAAAAATACCTGGATTATGCTTACACAAGTTATAACGAGTAAAGATATGAACCAGTGATATTTAAATCGTACTCGGAGCTAGAGGACTCAGAATTAACTAGAAAGAAAGCTAATCTCGATATGGCTAAAAACAATTTGGTACTTTAGACAAGGCGCTACGATGACGCAGAATAAATACGAGAGACACGATTCAAACGACCGAATTTTGAACGTTACAATAAATGGGAACGCAAACGCCGAAAGTCACCGGGTTTCATTTTATATCGTTAGATTTCCGTGCTTATTTTGGTTGATCAGCTGTATTTGCTTCAAGTCATGCTTCATCAGTTGACGGGAGAATGTGAGTGACAAATGTCTAGCGACTTTCATCGTTGAAGTTAGGGTAGCCTTGTTCTGGCACGATGATCTGGATGAACAGTGTGGGTCTGACGGATTTTCCATGTCAGTGTACTGTCCAGTCACCTAACAAAATGTGTACGATAAGCTGAATCATGAGTGAACACAGGCGGTTTGCTCGCAGGCTTATCGTTCTGGGTCCAGTGAATGTGAGTTTTGGGTGGGTTTGGAACAGGGTTGTTCCCGGTCGGATAGCGAACAATCTAGTAGAGACCACACTGCAAATGTATACACCATAACAAAAACCACAATTTCGATAACGGTGCATTTTCTGTACGCAAAATACCCCGAGTGCTTCTCCATTTGCTTCACAAGAGCTCTTGTGAGGGCGTCACACGCGATGCACTTCAGGTGGGATTTTACGTTTAGAACAAAGATGAAAGCAGTATAACTTCTTTACGTTTCTGGATGATCGGCTGCAATAATTCATGCACGTTCGCTGGTGCTGTGAAAAATTTGTCAGCTCTTGGCTGCACCGTTCATATAGAATTGGAAACGGTGGAATGTTGTCATGCAATCGACATGTATCTGCAGGTACAAATTGCTGATTGAAATTGCGCCGCAGGGAGTTTTCCGGTTTGATGTAACAATAAGGAAAAAAAGGAACGATGTGTATTGGTACTAAACGGGAAGGTAACAAACTCAATACACAGCATAATTAATTTCAACTGTCCGGATATTATACAACTAAGTAAAAAGTAGTCACTTTGTTTCAGCCAACCAATGGAACGCGAGTAAGATCGTGATAAATCGGCCACAACGCAGCTTAACATGTACTTTAAGTCCAACATGGATGAAGTGTCGTTAACAAGGATGCAGACAACTCAGGTTGCATACATCGAAAATTTCGTAGGAATATATCGACCTACCTTGCTTACAGTTTCGCTTTGAAATAGACAGCAAGGTAATGGTCCTCAACAAGAAATCCTCAGAAGGACTTCGAGAGCTGCTTGAAGAAAGGAGATTTGGTGGCGTTGCATGACAAAGCGGTTAGTGTTAAGCATCGGGATTTCCAAGCATTCAGGAAGTTCCTCAGTGATTGCGTTGGAGGAAGCCAGCTTTGAGGGAGAATTTGTCGCTTCTAGTGATAATTTGTAAATGATGCTAGATTTCTCACTAACAGAATCGTGAACACTCGTTTCGTGCAGTATGCACAATATTGATGCATCAGCCTCATCGTACTGCCACAAAACGTGACTGCGAATAATAGATTTGTTGCACTTAAAAGCATTAGATGAAGTAAGTCCTCGTTTTTTTCAGCACTCAGTCCTATCATATCTTTATCAGTCGAGGATAAAAAGCATTTGCATATATATACCGTGGGTTAGCTTTCGTGCACCCTTGAAAAGAGTTGAAAAACGACAAAAATACGGTGCATCAATGGGGAACAAACAAGCGAAATTCTGACAAACCTATTCATGTGTACGCTTCAAAAAACTCAAAATCAGGTATTTATTTATTTAGAGAGTGTATTTACATGCGAAACACTAATTGACGTAACCCTGACGGCGCTTCTAGTGTAAAAAGCAGTTTGACTCCTATTCCATTAAAACCTGTGTGGTTACTTATGGATCAATATACACAGTCAAATCCCGTGACGGAATTCACAACCGGCGTTTAGCATAAAGACGCCTGGATCACACAAGAATACTAATAATAAATTTCGATAAAATTATTTTATTCTCGTATATGTTCATCCATAATTTAGACATCACGTGTTTTCACACCATCCAAATATTGTGTGTGCGTTTTTTGAGGTATTTTCTACACAAACGAAGACGTAATATGCATTAAATTGTCTCGCATTACTAAACCAAGACAAAGTAATGTACTCGGTGTTCTAGCTGCGCGCAAAATTTATTAGCATTCACAAAACAATTGCAAGCTGTTTCAACGTTGGTGAACAATAGTAAGAGAATCACCAAAGCAAAGCATGGTCGGTGCAGATAAATTTATGAGGAAAACTGGATTAAATTATTCTGGTAAACCAGAGCTTCAAAGTCAAATTTAGATGTAAGGCAGTGAGCTGACACGGATGAGAACGGCTACTGGCGATCACAGTAAATTAGTAAATCCAAATGCCGTTCCTTCTTTTGCCGGTGAGAAAACACGGTCAATACCGTACAGTTCAACGGGACTGAAAGTAGCTGTGAACCTTCTGATTTCAGGGTTCTGCACAGAAACCTTTAGTAGCCGAATGAAATTACAGTCACATCTGTAATTCTGCCGATCTTACCCAGTAGCAAACAGATGGATAGCGGATGTGCCTGTCATTGCTATCTCCATAGAACTACTAAATGTTGCCTGCGAGTAAAGTGAAAACGTAGGTTGCTTATGCTGTATACCCACAATTCCATTCACACAACAATTAACCAGTATGAAGCTCTAATGAATAAGACCGGGAAGCACGTGCATGTCAGCCATGTTTCATCAACGGAGTCGGCCCACATTCCGTCTAACTGCACAGTAACACAACATTCCTGTCTACTTATAAGGAAATCATACGTGCCAGACATACCATAGGCGGTGGCTGGGCTGTAGATTGTTCCAGTTTACGTGAAACTACTCTGAGTCATGCAACGTCACTGGAACATTGCGCTAAAGTTACTGGTATTGACAAAACAAATTCAAAGCCTCAACGTCATTGAATACTAGTGGTAAATTACCGGATAAAATCACGGTCAGCACATCTAAATTTATGAAGTAACTGGATTAAATTAAACTGCTGAACCAGAGCTTTACCATCGTTGTTAAACACAACGCAGTTTACCTAATATGGATGAGACGTGTGACGTGCGATCACTATAAGTGAGTAAATCCAAATGCCGTTCCTTATTTAGTCAGTGAGAAAGCACCGTCAATACCGTGCAGTGCAATGGGAATGACGAAAGCTGTGGACATTCTGATTGAAATGCTCTACCTAGAAACCGTTAGTAACCACATTCAGCTTAACATATTAGCTGCAATTCTGTAAGAATAAACTATTAGGAAACAGATAAGTACAGGGATCAAACGTACCTATTTCAACTGATGACATATCAAGTAACAATAAGTTATTCGCACGCTGACAGTGCTGTATCTTGCTCTCAATTATTTTTGGAGCAGCGATAGCAGATAGGCAGAAATAAAGCCAACTGGTTGGCACGTATGAAACTAAGGTTATGGTGAAAATTATGATATGTAATTTTTCAATACCATAATGTCTATGTTCCAAAAATTTAGATGCCTGTTCACCCACATAGCTCTGGTATTACCAATTATCATACATACACCTTATTTGCCAAGAGTAGGAAAGAATGATAAAATTTCAATATGCTTTAGAATGAACAACTTTTTTAATATTTGCTCGTACTCTGCCTACATTTCAGTTTTGATATATGAGCAAGTTTGAGAGACGTTTGTACAAGACAGCAAAACACAAGATGCGCTTTTCGCTTCCAACGCGACACAAGCCTGGTTACAGTGTCCTACTAACAGATTCAGAGGTTGTGTTACATGCAATAGACCTAACATACAAAATCGATTTAGGCAATAGGATAATTAGGAAAACAGTGCGAACAGCAATTCAGTTATTGGAAAAGTCATCATTTTTTAAATTCTTGAAGTTTTAGTTAGAGTGGAGCTAATATAATTGAGATAACATCCTTTTAATCGGTGAGTTTAAACCGTGTCTGCAGACATAGCAATTAAAACAACATACCAAACTGTCATCACTGTAATCAACAGAACATAAAGGAACACTTTTATTTGGGAAAGATTTGTGACGAAAATAAATTGTAAAATGTCCATGCTTGGTTAATTAATAGGATGAATCGTTGACACATTGAACTGTGTACACATATAGCTAGTGCAGTGATTCGCAACGAGGTAATTACTTCCGAGGGGGTAACATGGATTCTTACGGGAATAAACGTAAGCCCGAGGATTGCGTCATCAATTTACGAAAAGATATTATTAACAAAGTTATCAGTCCAAAACTTCTAACAAACTATCTGCTCACTATTTAGTAAACATTAGTGACTACTCATTTGTAAGTGGTCAGGAATCCGACAATATTCCGTAATAAATTTCATTGTCCAAAATTACCATGACTGGACTACAATGTAGTGCAGCTAGAGGTTATCCCTATCCTCGATGGCCGATCGTATTTCTTTTGTCTCAGGAGTCCTTTTTTAGTCGAAATTTAAGGTTGTTTGAGCAATAAGACGGGAGCATAATCTGCAGCCGTCTGGAGATTCTGCAGCTTGATTGTGTAAAGTTCTAACTAAAATATTTATTCCATTGTACCCTTAGGTAAGCGTTGCGGATTATTATGCTGGACGCTTTGAGCTCGAGTGCTTGTGTCGAGCTGGAGAAAATGATCTTAAAATGCTTCGAATCGGACAGCGGCCTCATGAGCTATATGATCATTTACAATAAAAGAAAACCGCTCCAATGATTTGGTTCTCACACAAATAATTATTGGCTACCCTTCCATGTTGACTATGTAGACAATAGTATACTGATTGAGAACAGACTTAATGGAGGTTACTCATGGCGCTTCCTCCACGGTTAGCGGCTTTCCAGATCCATCTGTCTTTATGACACGAAAGGCACGGAGTTAAATGACCTCATACAAGCTCTAGGATAGAGACAATTTGCTTAAGCATCACAACACCTGTGTGTGCATATTCCTTACGCATCATAGGGGCGGCGAATTCACCGATTTTGGCCCGGAGAAAGCGCACATTGCTGGTGAGAATCAGCTGGAGTTCTTCTCAAATTTTGATGCGGTTTTTGAGGCCAACTTGCTAACCGGCAGCATGTTTCCACATTTCACCAAAATGTTTCTTACGAATTTTTTGATGCCGCTTCTGGCCTTGGAACCACATTCCGCGCTTTCATAGACTTTGCAGAGCAGGATGGAATTATTAACAGTGTGTGTGTATTAGAAACAAATTATAAGACAACAAAATCAAATGGGTAGATCTGCAGACATTTCTTAACAAACATTAATTCTCGGAGAACAACAGCCACAGTACATTTAGTCGCCATGCCATGAAAGCGTTTGTCAGTCCAAAATTTGTGTATAACTTCCTAAGGATTGGAATGGCGGCGATCACTACTATGGGGAGCGTTTAAGAAACGGACACTGGATTTTAAAACGAAATTGCGATTGCACGATTTGCAGGGTAGTGACACAATGCTTGTAAATGCCCCAAACCTGCCTAACTGTGAGCATGCGTAATAACTTAGCATCGCTTCTCACTACCAAGCATTTCCATCACCAAACATTTCAGCGCTTCAAATGCCAACTCAATATTTATTTGCCTAACCACTCATGGACTTAAAACAGTACTTTCTGAAATGAGATGACCCTGCTCGTGGCAAACAATTAACACTAAGTGCCTCGGGGCTCAAATGTGTGCTGTCGGACTGTTGGCGCCCAGTTTCAAACGTCGTGAACTGAACACACAGGCAAAAAGATGGTGGCTTTTATATTTCACTTCCTAGGAGAAGCTCCCAACGCATATACTGGCATATATGTTGTCATCAAATGCACACGTGTATAAAAAGCAAAGAATGAACGAATATGGTGTTATCAGTTAGGAATTCCCCATTAATGTGAATAAATCATGACACATCTACATAAGTGCCGTGTCCTACCCTAAATATAATAGACGGGAGAACCCAGAGCAGTTTTGTAGGCAAATGTAAATATTCTCCAAAATTGTTATATACTATTTAAATTAAATGAACCTCCGAGAGAGGAGGATAAATATGGCTCGAAGCCTAGGTGTGGATAAACATGTATGGACAGAGCACTGTGTAATCAACGTCTGGCAAGGCATCTGGGCATGCATGCCTTGAAGACATGATGCCACCGCAATGAGGCTGAACCTTACCATGGTGCGATTGTTTGTGGTCCTCAGTGATCCATTGAGCTATGCTAGGTGGTACATTTTTGCACCTTCAGAGTCACTCATACCTGATTGGTCAATGGCTAGAAGCCAGACAAAATCAGCCTCCTAGTCCTCCAGGTTGGAGGTTGGAATGAGGGTGGCTACTTATACCTTTAAACGGACTCCTTGTAGCCCAATGCCGAAATTGCTGCCTCACTAGGACAGGTTTTTAACCAAAGACTTTGGTTGAGTCGTTCACCTCTATAGGGCTGGGCAACCTGACAGTATCCTGCCCACGCAATACGATGAATCTCTCTTCAAACAAAGTTATGATGCTTTGGCCACCGCAGAGTATAATCAACGGTGCTCTATCTGCTGCATCGAGCAGGGTGGATAGGGGTTTGGATGCTACTGCTCAAGCCTTCCCGTCTTCATATTCCCCTTCTTTCGCCTTCTCACCCTTATCGTCCCCTTCCAGCTTCATTTTTATCCCTCCAGTTTTCAACCCCTAATTCTCTGCCCTCCACAACCTTGCTTCAATAGTCGCTTGTCTTTTAGTTTCAACTCACATGTGAACGCGGAGCGTCATTTCTGCCCTGTCAACTGGCCCATATCCAAGTAAGCGGTCCATTTCAGTTTATCGGCTTGCATTTGGAGCCCTCGATCTTCCTTCAGCTTGGCATGCCGCTATGTTCGCACATTGCTTCAGAGCGGGAAACCGGCAGCACTTGCCCGAACATTAGAGACCCTCTCGGTTGCTAACTGCTGCTTATCGGAGACTCGCATGCTAGACACGAGCTCTGCGCTCACTATTCGATCCCATTCAGGTGGCACTCGCAGCATTTTCTCATTGCGCTCATCCGGTGAAGATGCAGATTCGAGCGCCGGCCAAGCCGGTGTTGGTATTGCCCTGTGTCTCCTGGCTGAAGCTAATCTGGTTGATTAGATTCCAAGCAGTAGCCGGATGTGCGCGGTACGATTGGTTGGCTCGTTTGAAGCTTCGAAATCGCGTAAAACTAACAGGTGTGTATTTGTTATCGCTGCCTGTGCACCGACAAACGCTAGCGAGGACTCGGTAAAAGACGACTTCTATCATCAGCTAAACGAGCTCCTTCGCCATAGAAGAAGCTCGGACACTGTAGTGCTGGCTGGGGATCTGAAGGCTTAAGTTGGAAAACTATCCACTGATGAGCTGAGTTTCGGCGGCCATCATGGTGTCAGCTCCGGAAAAGATAACGGTGAGCTGTTACTTCATTTGCGTGAAGATGCTCGCTTATTTCTTGCGAATGTTAATTGCCGACACAACACCCGCCGGAGGGTGACTTGGCGCCCAAAAGACTTGAACCAGCCTTGGACGCAAATCGATAACATTGCGATAAGCTACCGCTGGAGAGGCTGCGTCCAGAACTGTCGTTTGATTTGGAGCAGATGTGTAGACACCGAAAATGTACTTGTATGTGCTGACCTGCGGATGCGCACTGTTGGACGCCCACGATGACGTTGTGACCGCATTGACAACAGCCAGCTTACGAAGCCAACAGCTCTGAATGCCTATCAACCTACGTCGTCATACGAGTTGCATAAACACGCACTGGATGCAACTGAAGCTCACTAATCTCATATTCACCAGACCTTACTAGCAGCAGGAAAATCCGCATGTGGTATGTCTAATCGCCAACATGGACATTGAGTATCTTCGCAGTCTCTGGAACATATCAATGCTCGCCGGCATATTCCGGCTGGAAGTGAACAGAATGAAACTGGCAAAGTGCTCCGGGCAAACCTCCGTGGTAGCCTGAAGACAGACCGCCAATCCTGGTGGTCTCATCGTGCGTTAGAGATGGAAATGGCCACTGCCGTTGGTAACACTCGTACGTTATTCCAGCAGATAATGGAAACGGGCAGCAGAAGACCTGGTGTTAGTAAAACTATACGTGACGAGAGTAGACAACCTACCAACAATGTGTCAAATCGCTTAGAACGTTGGGTTAAACAATAAAAGGCAATTTAATTGGCCGAAATTGTTAGATTTCTTGTCGGCCATTGATCGCCCTGCCCCGTGGGCTGTACCTTTGGACACACAATCTTGATTATAAGTCGAACAAGAAATCGCACTGTTGAACTTAAATAAAGCCGCGGAACCTGCTGATCTTCCTCCAGCACTCTTTGAATACGTGGGACCTGCTCTTGTGCATGATTTACACGAGATACTCTTCAAACTGTGGGAGCAGGAAACTGTCCCAACCGACTGGGGCCGCTTTGTCTTAGTCCCAATTTTCAAGGGAGGCTCACAATCGGAATGCGGCAGCCATATAGGAATATTACTGATCTCCAACGCCTCCAAATTGCTTGCCTCGCTCATCCTTCACAGACTGACTGGTACTCGGGCAACGCATATTCTTGAAGAGCAAGCCGGATTTCATCAAGGTCGTGGCTGCATTACCACATCGTTACCTTGCTTCAGTTGTTAAAGTGCCGTCAAATATATTGGTGGCCCACCGTTATCGTGTTCCTTGATATCAAATGTGCATTCGATTCGGTTGATAGACTTGCACTTTGGGACTGCCTACTCACGAAAGATGTATCTGAGAAATATGTAAATATATTCAAGAATTATGCGCGCGTAGCTCAGGCAGAGTGACGGCTTACGTCAAGCTCTCGTCGCCGTTTAATATCTCCACCTATGTGAGACAAGGCTGCCGCTGTCACATTTCCTCTTCAACATTGTAATTGATGAAGGCATGGAAATCGGGTCTACAGGACACGGCTTAGAAGATGTGGATCTGCTCCCTGGAGAACGACTTCTTGACTTAGATTATGCTGATGAAATTGCTTAAATCTATGACAGCTCACAAATGTGCCAAGCGGCACTGGACAGATTAGCACTAGCTGTCCATCACTTTGGGCTTTGCTTCGCACCCTCGAAGTGCAAAGCCTTCCTCCAAGATTGGTTTGGACCACCTCCTACACTGGTCGTTTTTGAGGGTCAGATAAAAATTGTCCAAAAATTCGACTACATGAGAAGTTGTATCAGCGCCCGTGGGGTTGAAGATGAGATCAGGAACGGCATAGCAAAGCTGTGGCGTCTTTGCTAACCTTCGCCACTTATGGCGTTGGCGCGACATCAGTCTTGCCCCGAAGGGGAGTGTGTACATTGCGGCAGTACCTTTAACCCTACTGTACAGTTGTGAAATCTGGCCCCGTTAAAGCAGCTGACCTGAAGAGGCTAGTTACGTTCGACCACCGGTGTTTTCGCAATTTAGCTCATATCTGGCGGGAACACCGCGTGAGCAACGAGCGTGTACGATGCCTGTTTACGGCACAGGAAAAGGAACTGAACCGCTCAGCACCATTATTTCACGGATCAGGCTTCGATGGCTCGGCCACGTGTTACGCATGCCAACCTACCGACTCCCGCGAAGTGCGTCGTTTGCGAGCCCGGGGGGTGGATGGAAGAAGAGGAGGGGTGGCCAAGCGACTGTTTAGTCGAGAAGAATGAAGGCCCTTACTTCGAAGCCGGCCTCGGTTGGAGCCTCACGGCTATTTGGTTAGGGTCCGAAAGACGATGATCACTTTTGACTAGATGCACTTGCCGATATGGCTAGGAGCCGACCTCAGTGACCTCAATTAGCCTTATATAATTTTGCATGGTAATTTTTTGATGCACAGTAGCTGAGTGCTACCTTAACGGAACGATACCCATTCCTTGCGAGTAACTCAGCTGGATTGCACCAGTCACATTATTTTTCTCCTTTTTGCTATGTATTGCAGCACAGTAGCTGAGGTGGTTCCAAACTCTAGCTGACGTGTATGATGAGCATGATGTGACTACACGATGACATATATATGTATGTGCGTGCGCGCGCACGTGGGTATGATTATGTAGCGTATACCCACCTAAGTGGACCGGAGTCTGAGCTTCTGTGCGCAAATGATGTTGCTAACTCCCAAGGATGTCGCCTCGGTTCCGGCCGAAACTAATCCACTAAATTGGAAATGCAGGTCCATCGCTTCGGCAGTATTTCGCTAGCCTGTCTTACGGTTGGTCCTAAATGCATGATAATTTTTCTGCGCAGAATTCCTTGCAACTAAACTCTGAATGTCGACTAATAAGGTTGCCGCTTGGAATTTGGACATCATTCTGGCTTCCTGAAAAACCAATTACGGTGACAGTTTGCCAATGTGTTTCTGTGATATTTTAATGTAGACAAAGTCATTTTACGGAAAAGACGGATTTTTCTTTAGGTTATCTAAATATGCTGACCTCTTCTGTTTCACTTCTATCCTCACTAGTTATTTGGAGCTTTAGATTTAGCCTTCTTTGACGTTTCTGCTAAAGATCATCTCCATGGAATGGTAAGCAAGTAGAAACAGATTCCCCCATTTGTACGGTTCGCACACACAGTTTCAAAGGTCCTCAACTCACTAACGGCAAAGCACCCCTGCCAAAACTTTCGACGCGGCAAGATTATCCGCTGATTTACATATGCTGAACTACGTTGCAAGTGACAAATCGTTTTAACTTAGTGCTAGCAATCAGGGCCCGTTTCCTTGCATAGGTTCTCCAGCATACTGAAATTGTAGTGTCTTGAAAGCATCTTAAAACTAATGGTTTTACATGTAGCTTGTGTAACGAAATATACTGCAGCCCACTTCGTGTTGGCGTCTAGGATTAACATGAACATGGTTCAATTGATCGAACCGAAGTAGTCGGCGTGGATCCGTTACCACGGCTTGTTGGACCAGCACCTCGGATGAGCTGGACCCGAGGATTTATTGCGTTAGTGCGCTTTACATATATCTAAATTCTTCAGCGCATTATCGATAGACGTACGCATCCCTTGCTACTGAAAATGTCCCCTCGTCAAAGTTTCCATTATAGCGACACCTGGATGTATACTGTGGAACTCACCCAGGACCTGTGAAACGTCTCGTGAAAAAGAACATATTGGGAGCCCCTAAACACACAATCCTCGAACAAACATATTTCATTTTTGAATGCCATAAAAATTGCGAATCCATGGATTTTTCAGCGGGCCATGCATCTGTTATGATTCATTTGATTGTTAACAAAACTGAGTAACGATTTCTCCGCTGACGGATTCTGGAGCTTTGTATATGCTTTCAAACTAGAGGTTCTGTCAAGTGAACCAA
Organism: Dicrocoelium dendriticum; assembly: GCA_944474145.2. Lineage (NCBI taxonomy): Eukaryota > Metazoa > Platyhelminthes > Trematoda > Plagiorchiida > Dicrocoeliidae > Dicrocoelium > Dicrocoelium dendriticum. The sequence continues at coordinate 1,269,502 of OX104060.1, forward strand.
TCTGCAGGACGATTTGGACTCAGGTGACGTTCTTGCAAATAATAGCCCCCTCAGGGTTTGACAGTGTAATTGCTGATACACGGGATTTATGTCAGGTTATAATTGTATGTGCTCAACACGCGTGCCCATTCCTGCAATCTTAAAGATGAAATGTTTTGTATACCTTGGGTCCATCCTAAAAATGGTATAAATAATTTGTAATCTGTGTTAAATTGCAACTAACTGTCCAAGTGTCAGAGGTGGAAATTTTTCCACCGAACTTCAAAAACGGGTCATCCTTTTCAAGCTTTGAATAATTTCCTTCCGCTGGTTTCTGAATGCGTTCTGCGGACGCAATTAGGTGCAACGTTTTTTTCACGCACGCGGTGGCACAGGATAACTTATACACTTAAGGAGATGGGTCAGGTTGGAGGACCAGGGGCTCCCTTAGATCCTAATTAACCCAGAGTGATGAATATATGACAGCTTGTTTAGCTTTGATTAACACACTGCTTTGTTAAAGGTATTAACATCAATGCAAGCCTTTACGGAATAACTTATTCAGAGAAGATAACGTTGGGAAGCGTTATGAAAGGAACGGGGTTAATGAGATAGCAGTACTAAAATACGTGGCTAATCAATGTTTCACTGCTCAGTGTATCCTTTTAGAATGTGAAGTTTTGTCCCATTTATATTTTCTTATTATAATTTTTTTCGTGCGAATCGTTCAATCCTACCTTGTGAGCCATTCGGGCCGCTTGTCAAGTCACTTAAGCACCTGCCAGTTAGCAATTCCATCTTTACGCCCTCTCCAGATCAAAATATTCCATTCGACCCACTACTTCCATTCACTCACAGCACAGTACATTATGATTTTATCGATCTCCTCTTTATATTGGATGCTAGCCATCGGACCACCGTTTATTAAATACTATCTCAGTCGCTGGTTGGAGCAAGCATCACCGACCAGATATTTTGACCATCATTTTCCAAATTGATTGTGCTCTTCATCAATCAGATATTTGCGGTGGCATTCAGCTGTTTAACTACTGCGCGGCGAACCGAATCCTGGTTGAAACAAGGACGGGCAATATCTCATGCTACGTTACAATACCGTAACTTACTTTTTCTAAAGAAATATGTAGTGCATTTTCACAAAGTCTGATACTGTTCAACCCTCCTTAATTGCACGGTAGGCTGCTCAGAATGCAAAACAAATCCTAAGTGAACATAACTCGGTTTGCCGACGCACCGTGAGATATTATTTCTGCAGCGTCGTCCCTATGCCTCTCCTTCTTTTTGCCTAACGCCATACCATATATTTCCTATTATCCTGGCCCCACCCGCTGCCCCGCATTTAGCACGCCAACGCAACCAAGGCAAGTAAATTTGTCAAACTGCATGAGCAGTAGTACAAATATTTTATCTTTAGGGAAAAGTTAAGTAGTGACCACAGAATAATAACTAATTTGCCTCGGATACAGGTCTAAGCAACGTCTCTCGGCTGAACCTATTTTCTGCAGAGGTAGGAACTATTCTCCACTGTCACGTAATTTAAGGAAACTGCTGAAAATATGATCACATGAAGCTTAGGTTTTGAAAATTCATATTATCGTGGAAAATATATGTGTTTCTCAAACGGTCTTTTAAGGACGTCAACAACAAATGACACCGTGATATAAAGATTTGGAAGGAAACATAAATCTACTCACCTGATCAAAAGCACATGTGTTTGTTGTTAAAGTGACCGCGTTATCATTTCTGTCAAAGAGTAATTTACTATAAATTAGTATAAAATCCTCTATCATAGATGTTATGTTGCGTTGTCTATGTCTGGTAGGCCGCAGACAAGGATCCGTGTAGTAGCATATTACACAATTGTGTGTTGGCGAGACCTTCAATTTGGCCGTTGCTATTTCTTCTTCCTGGAGTACAGTTTGTTAGCTAATTACCGGATATTTACGTTTTATTCGTTTATTCTCGGGTTCTGTTTAGCTAAACTATCCTATGGTCTTCATTGATATCCTTACTCCGCCGAATTTATGAAATATTTTCGAAGTGCCGCCGAATGCGGTAAAAATGTCACAGACACCACCAAACGGGTTACAAAAGACATTTTGGTAAAATGAGAAAGCATCCCGCGGCTTGGCAACTTTTCCTCCGACACTGTACTGCAGACCGAGAACCAACTCCACTTGTTCTCTCCAGCAGTCTGCGCTCTCTCAGTATAATCGCTGACCTAACTGCCACTCTGATGCTTAAGGAAGTTGTGACAACTGGTGTCGTGATGCTACAAGGAAGTTGGTTCCATCAAGACTTTGAGTTCAAGGTTATCCAACTCAGTGACTACCTTGCCATAAGAACAGTTGGACCTGAAAAGCAATATAATCGTGGAGTAGTCATCAGTTAAATCTACAAACTCTGATGTAAAGCGTTGGCCTTATAGCTTACATACCCGACATCGAATGTTAGCTGCCATATACTTTTATGTAAACAAACCTTATTGAGCCGTTTTCGTTCAATTGTTATAAGAAATGTCTATATTGCTCCTGAGATATTACCGGCTGATTTGAAGGATTTGTCGTTTATATTTCCCCAGAGTTACCGCCCAAAATTAGTAGTTCCCTTTGTATAGTTGTTCGCGATTTTAACAGATCTCTGGGTTTACAAATATGGTGAAATTCGAACCCATACTGAACGCACAGTTAGTTGTTGTCTTTCTTTCTACATTAAAAAGAGCTTCTTTTGGCAACTCAGATCACTGCATTCTGAAGGTATGCCCAGCCATTTACTGCAAGACCAAGTTTGTCTCTTTGTCAAAGAAGCCATCCAAAACCATCAGACGGAGGGACTGCTAGACGGAACATATTGCGAAACTCCAAGCGACATTGGCTTCAACAGAATTTTCAGTCTTCAAGAAAAATCTATCATTGGAGTGCGAGCACTTGACTGAATCCCTTAAATTCCGCTTCAATTTGTACTGCCCCGTTGAAACCATCTACATACAGATGGATAGCTTTTCCTTCTAAAGCAACTTCGGAAAAAGCACGAACAAGCATATAAATGCAGAATGCGTGCGTAAATAAAAATAATTTCTATGGCAATCAAATAAGAAATAAGATGCCTGAACCGCCTAAACATTGAGACACTTCTGGGCTCTCACGGTTGTCGCGCTCTCTGGAAACTTTTGAAACACCTATGTGTCCAAAATTCCCATAAGCGCCTTGGTAAGGTGTCTGGGCACAAAATAAATGCTACATTTTGTTTTTCTCAAGATATTATTTCTTTGTTCCATTACATCATCACTGGTCAGGCAGTCAATTTGACAGGTTTTATGTTTGCCGTGAACTCAAAATTTGAAGGCAACTAAGGCTACTGGCCACGATGCATGGGGAGGTGTTCAATTTACCAAGAAAATTATATTTGTCTATTCACGTTGCCAACACGGTTAGACGGTTGTCATTTTATGCTGTTAAATTAGATACTCTCAGTACGCTGTGATTAGATGCTTAGATTTGTGACTGCATGAATACTGCCACATTGGCTCCACTGTTTTGTAATCTTCCCTGGGTTACACAAAATGGACTATAAATTAATTTTGCGGTCTATGAAGCTTATTTCCAGCTGCACCGGATGGTCTTGAGAGATCATTGTGAATGTTATTGTCAACAAACACTTAGACGCTCGTACCAAATTTTTCCGCAAATAAGCTAACCGACCTTCTTTATTCACTACATAGTGACTTATGCAAAACATTACATATTTCTTCTACTCGCTTCAAATTTAAGATCCTGTTTTAACCTACTGCATCTTACCATAATTTTGTGTTAGCCTGCCAGTCCCGCTTGCTTGTTGACCGAACTAAAACCTTCAGTCTGATGCGAAATTATTTGTTCGTTTGATTAGTGCAAACATTTTACGCCTAATTTTTGTGCAACAGTAAATTCAAATACATTACTATTCGCAGTGATAGTGCAGCAAGCTAATAATGCACCTACCAGAGCACATAACGCATAATCTGACTTCGGTTGACTTGACGCACTGGGTCTAGTAAATTACTCTTTTTTCCCGAGGACGGTATGTTCATTGCTTGGGCAATAATCCCACAGACAACATTCATGGTGTTTAAGCGAGCAATTGCCAGAGCCTCCCACTTTACGTAAAACGTGTGCTGTGCTGGTTCAAAAAACTTATATGCCATTAGAGTCAACCGAGTGTTCCTCCTACCCCATTGTGAAACATTGATAAATAATTGGCGCCTTCGCAACGACGGCTTGTCAACCTCAATGATCCAAAGATCTATACTGGGTGTTCAATGATTAGAGGTTAGACAAACTCAGTCTCCTGCCCCTCCAGGTTTGGGGTTTTAGGATGGGATGGCCTCCACTTTTTAAACCCATATCTTTGCCAACTTCCCCCCACAGGCTTTTGAACCAAAAGATTCGGTCGAGGAACCTAATCGTCCTCCTCCTCTATGTCTGCGTCCTAGCAGTATCTCAGTCAACATACAACTATAACTACTTCCTCAAACGTTAAAAACATATTGCATCGGACGTTACGAAGCTCAAGAAGGGTCTTCTTATCGGTTGCCAACAACAGGGCGGATAAGCGAAAACATGATGCTGTTGGCGACTCTCCTCTTTCTTTCAACCTGCCTCTCTTACTACCCTCCCTATCGGCATTACTAAAACGGCTTCGATAATTTGCAGAGTAATTTACTTGAGACATAGAACCACTGGAGTCAAAACATCTGCAGCCACCTTCGCCTAACACACATCCGATGCCTATCGGCAACAGTCCCTTACAAGCCCACGCTATCCCATTTCACTGTCGGCATTCAATATTTCCAATTTAAGGTCAACAGGCTGCACTCGCAAGCAAGTTAGACACGTTGGGCGTAGGTATGTGTTGCGTATCCGAAACTAGGAGCAACGACCCGCATGAATTGTAGAATTGACCCCACCCAGCTTCTCATCTTGCTATTGGTTGCACCCATTCGTTACCAATGTTGCGACAGCCTGTGGTCAAGCTGGAGGTAGGTATGGTACTCAGCTCCAAGGGTGAGTAATGGTCAGTCGTTTGGATTCTGGCAAACTTCTGTTTGTGTGCTGCCCTTTTTACGACATAGACCTAGGTTTATTCACGAAATGGTAAATAAGCTGTTTGTATTGTTTTTTCCCTTACGCATTTACTGACTGCTGATCTGATGGTATCAAGGACACATACTACCACGTACTGAACACTGGACTGCAGGTGATATTAATGCCACAGTAGTTTGCCTGGGTTCTTCAGAAGCTAAGCAGGGTGGTGAATATGGGTTGAACACCAACCGTACGGACAACGGCAAGCGTCATTTGCAAATGTGTGCGCAACACCAGCTATTTCTTATTGCTACTCCTTTCAGACACAGTGCACGCCAAACTATCTTTTGGCGTCCCTCTGTATCTGGCCAGCAAGGGACAAGAATTGATCATATTGCCATAAATTACTGGAATTGAGGTTCCATCCTAGATTGTCGCTCGTTCTGATGCAGTTGTGTAGGGTTTACGCATGCCTTGGTACGCCATCGCTTTCCCATGAACTTTACAAAAATACTCACCAAGCGTCTTTCCCGATTGGCAACTGTTAAGTTATTTCAGCCCACGGTCAGGCAAGCTTATCAAGCTGCAATGCGAAACGAACATTTGTCCCATTGTTTTAATGACACTGAGTCTCACTGGATTAAGGTATCGGTTGCCATACGACCCAGGAGCATCTGCCTGTGCTACTAAGGTTCGTCACCGTGCCCGTCACTGGATATCCGAAAAGCCGGTGAACCCATTTTAATAGAGAAAGAAACTTTCGGCTGGCTCTGAGCCAAAGGGTGACCAAACGGAGAATTACTCGCAAGCTGGAACCGAGCTTGTGAGCCAAAAAGGAAGCCACGCGGGCCAGTATGGCTCAATAAATGGAGGAGTGAAAGGATTAGGGAACTATCACAAAATCTCCCAGCTGATCGATTTAATCGATCAACGCTTTCTGTTTGAACTATTTTCTCGGAAGTGTGTTCCCATGAATTCTGTGGACATTTTACTTGCTCTGTACTCGAAAACTGCGTGCCGCTTTAGGGTCAACGGTGACCTATCGGATAGTTTTGCGATAACAAGTGACGTTCGTCAGGGTTATTCAATGTCCCCATTTCGTTTATTTTCTTCATAGACACTATTATGACAGGTTCATTTGCGAATTTTTAAGATGAGGGCATTGAGGTCTTGCTCGGTGACAGGCTAGTTGATCGTGCTTGATTGGACGAGATCATCTTACTTTTTAACGATATTTGGGTGGCGCAATCAATTGTGAATAGCCTGACTAAATTGATTCCATTGTTTAGTATGCGCTTTACACTTTCAAAGTGTAAACTGTTGCTGCAAGACCACCAGTAGTATAATGAGGAGTTGACGTTAGCTAGCAAGGAACGAGAGCTAATTGATTAATTCACTTGCCTTGGCAGCTGTTTTAGTAACGATGGGTGCACAGCTATTTAGGGCAGTTCACGTATTACAAAAGCCGGAGTTGTCTTTTTAACCTGCGACACATATGGCGACAGAAATGGTTTCGTGCAATCTAAAAGGCCTTGATTACAAAGTCACAGTGAGTGGAGTCCCACTCTATGTTAGTGAGACTTGCCTCTTCGGTCTGAAGATGTGAGGCAATTGCATGTCTTTGACCATCCCTATATGCAGAGTATTGCTGATGTCAGTTGGCACCAAGGTGTTCACAACGATGATTTGTGTAGGCCAGTGCTAGACAGTGCTACTCAAGTCAGTCCCTTATAACGACAGATTGCACTGATTTACTTGCACTAATTCATGCACATACTGCGTACACCCGGTCACAGTGTGCCCCGAAAGACCTCGTTTTGTTCACCAGATTTCGATTGGTGCAATGCTTGACTTGGACTGAAGTTGATCAGGCAGCAAGAAATGAAGTCAACGACGGAGAGTCTTGGTGCCGTCGGTCCGTTTCGCCTTCCAGACTTCACTTTTGCTTAGCTAGAGGCTTCACAGGGCAGAGCTCGCAGTACGAACCAGTGGCGTATCAGCAGCCGCCTCTTAATCGGACTGCCTTTTTGACGTGTGATTTGTCCTGAGTTGTCTGCGGGGTAATGGCTGATTATGACGCGTAGCATTGTAGGTCGCAAGGAAGCTGTCTTGCCGATGCCGGTGTACCTGTGCACAACAGCCAGCTATCCGTGAAGGTTTGTTCTTGACAAGGTGTAGGCGCTTTAAAATTGAATTACGGCTTAGGTCGTTAAAGTTTTCCAGTAAGTGCACCTACTCTCCCTCTTATTATTCTTCATTCCGTAGGTAGTCATGGTTGGATGACAGTGAAACATCAATTCAAAGGCTGAGCTAATTATGTCTATGATGAGGATGATGATGATGAAATAATTTGGCTGCGGAAAAAGAGGAATTCATATGCAACCATTCTACTAGCAGCCAGCCAACTTTGGTTTTGCTAGTACGCACAATGTTAATGGATGTCATAAAGATAAAGGTTTTATTTATTAGTTTTTGCATTCACGACTACTCGGCTCTTGCAAGTTGGAAGCTTTCTTCAAACGCTTTCTGATCCTTGGGGCCAATTACACTGCAAACGTTGATTCTACGGTAAAATGTGAAGGATTTTTCGATAATCCTTCTATGTAAAGCTGTGAACTGCAATTTATATTAGACTGATGGTATTTATGGGCCTTGTGTTTCTCTTAAAATAACACTACACTGTAAAATATGGTCAAAGTGACCGCTTCAGACTACCCCAACCAGGATTACTGAATGCAAACAGAAAATGACAAGATGTTATTGAAGGACGCGGTAAAATATACAGCGGAAAGATAAGCCGGAGAATCAAATTGGTCTACATTCCCGGCATGCTGTACATTTTGCTATACAATGATCCACCCAATTATAATTAAAGGGAAAGCGCATAGCGTGCAGAATTGGATCATTGTGGCACTTGGAAAAGCAGTCGTCTCCACAACTCAAATCTGCGCCATCCCGGACTCCGAATGAATTTGCGACACAAATTCCAATTAGCTGAAGTACACAAATAATACACTGGAGTTAGGTCAAAATGTACCCAACTGAAAATTTTGAAACACTACAAAGGAAACTGAGGAATAAAACGCACCACCTTGAACCACATCGATATGTTTATGCACCGCTTCTTCTGAATTGGTCAAAATTTAGACGCTATCTTATTCGCATCACCCGTTGTCTAGAGTGACCTGACCAACGATTAGTGAAACAATTCGTTAAGTTAAAGACATGTTGTCATGTGTCGCCTAACGGTCATTGACTTACACTGGTGCAAACCATATTGGTCTTGCATGTGCACGTATGCACGCCTACTTGTGCTTCACACACTTTAAACTGCTTCGCGTTATATGTTGAGTTTTCCATACTTCTTACACGTTTTGTTACTTGCCGTCAGGCTACTAGGCCAGCTAACTGAGGCTGACATCTTGTATTGTCACAAGTGTGGATACTTGACGTTAATAGATTTACTAATAGAATGTACACTGCAAGTAAGCCATGTTCCATTTTGCGCATTATATGCCGCTCTGTGAATAAGCGAATCATGGGGTTGTGCAGAAACTTAATTATATATGAAAGAATAAAGGGAAATTGTCCGGACTTGCTCGAAACATGTGCAAGCATAAGGGATACGTTGTGTGAGTGAATCTGATTTCGAAACCTGTTTGGATATAAATGGACAATCTTGTTGCTACAGGCTACAATTCAGCCAACCGTTAGGAGTTAACCGTAAAGGTTTTTAAAGTGTGTATCACTAACGTCGTGTGCGAGCATACTATATATATTACGAATATTTTCAACTATTGATACTATAGCTTATCGTTAGTCTTAGCTTTATTTATTGATGGCAAGGGAACAGGAAATTTTCAAAATGGAATACGTCAGAATATGGCAAGTCAATAAACCGTGAAAAATTTTATCATGCACTTTCGGGGTTTTCAGTTGCAGTTATCATGATAGAGGGATTTAACTCTGCTGCTTACCCATAAGCATTGCAAATGCAGCCAGATCGCATTTCGCCAGGTCCCGCTGACCAGAAATCATTAACCCACAGGGAAATTATTAAGCAATTAATCACTTACTTGAAAACGGTCGGGTCGATTACCTCACAAAAGTATTCCGCAAGAGTCACAGTGCTTTATCCAGGGGTTTGGGTCTATCACACTATAACTAGAAAAGAAAAGTTCAAGCTGAGTACTACGCATAATTATTATAATTGTGAGCATGATTAACGTATTGATTTCCCAGCTTATATAAACTTATTATCTTCAAAGTATGTGACCGCCCAGATGCTCGGCATGGATTTCATAATACTCCTTGTCTCCCCGACAAATGATAGTAGTTAGACTTTGAGACCACAAGCAAAACACAAAATATCGACTAGAAGGTTTAATTGGAGAATATTAACAGAAATGGCCCCAAAACTGACTTACGGAATACTAAACTCCAAATCATGCAGAAAAGACCGCAAGCCCTTAATCCAAAGCTGCAGTTTCAGCTAAAGAGTTTAAGATCTATACAACGGTACGGTTTTTAATTTCTTATCTGGACGAGATGAAAAGTCATGCGGTGATCCAAATGGTCCAAGAGTTTGGAACTACCGAAATGTATGATATCGGTTTCGGACTCACTATCGATCATTTCGTTTCACTTATTACGCACCTTCAGCAGACAATTCCTACATGCCAGGCCTAACGGATATTGTATTGCTCCGATATTATGATATCGAACCATTGAAGTTAACCAATTTATGCCACGGCTAGGTTTGATCCAACTAACTTTGAAAACCGTAGCATGATGACCGCTGTGCGGTGAGTCATTGGATATAAAATATTACAGCCAACAGTAGCAGGATAAAAAAACCCGGTCCTGTTCTAATGAACGTACTTATATGAATAGAACTAATATCTCGGTTACCTTTGCAATCACTGCGTGCGGCACACCGGGAAAACATTTTCTAGTCTGCGAGTAAGATGTGTGTACAAATATAGCAAATTACTCATTAGTGTTTTTAAAAAAATGCTACATGTATACGTCCTAACATTTTGGTATTGTACAAGTATATGACAACTTCTTATGGTATATCAAAATATTAGAGCACCATGTAAACATAAGACTTTGGCTACAACCTCGGTGCTCTAAGTACACCTGTTTACTAATGTTAGTTGAGGTATGCTAGGTTTCTTCTTTGAAAGTCTGCTCATAATTTAAACAGCAGCTTGTTATTACCGAACTTGATGTTGGATAAGCAGGAACTCAAGACCTTACGGAATCGGTTGCCAATGCTTCATTCTTGTGTGCTGACAAAGAAGTAAGGTGAAGTAATGGAGTAGCAGCAAAATCTGCGCCAGAAATGAGGGTCTCACAAGCCATCATATTGCGCCATCGCAAAATCCTTACTCATAGCTCGTTGTCGATCGCTTCAGGGTCCAGTTCCTCTACCCCAACAAAGTCAGCAATATCCATTAATTCTGATTAACAATACGCTCCCTCCCTATCCCCCACCATAGTGCCCCACGTGACAGCGCGCACTACACCTTCATATAATCACGAGGTACACTCGGTAGCAAATCACGTCACCCAGTCTCGACCTTAAATTTCAAGTGATTTTGCTCCCAGAAGCCTCTCCTCTACACACAGAAAGCTTTTGCTTTTCTTTGAAATTTGCTGTGGCCAAAGTTTTATAAGAGAAGGCCTTAGCTTTCACTAATTAGTACACCAAAGGCCGGTCGACTTATAATGCTTTCAGTGTCAGAGGACAGTCCGGAATTATATCAGTCACATTAATAATTGTCGTTCAACTAACCAGCTTCGGACATACACATCGCCTTAGATGCATCTCTAGGAACCTGCGCACTTGCAGTACAATACGAACTACCCACCTTCCCTAATCCATCGCCGCGGATTAGGGTCCATTTAAGGCCTGTGGCGTATGTTTTAGCCTAGCTCACTACGTCTCCTGTCTCAAACCTGCCGGAGAAGGGATCTATATTCATTAAGACAAACGGTTCTCCCAAAGCAACATCTGCTGACACTATTCATGCGAACGGAACTTCCCTTCCAATTTATTCGCATACCCAAACATGTATTTAAGACAAACATCGGTTACCCTTAACCGTCACTTAACATCTTTACCACTATTAGAGCATATCGTCAGAAGTTACTAACCTCTTTCGATTGCTCACGTCTTCATCCATCAGCTTTATAACCTTCGTTTTGAACACATATTAACCTATATGAAAGACGCTTTCAAAAGTTCTACACCCATAGTGGCGTCCAAAGACACCCAGCCGTCTATCTTAGTAATAAGGCGCGATTCTTCGCTCCCGTAGCTAATGCGAAGTTGCATGAACCTAAATGTCAAAACTGTTGCATGTCATTCACCTCGCAGTCTGTCTGGCAGAACACCGGCTTTAAGTTAAACGTATATATGACTGTCTCTCCTTTCTTCTAGATGTCAGCTACGGATGATTATTTTAACTTTCACGGTATCAAACCATTAAAGCACTTGCCAGAACGGTTTAAACGACATTTTGGTACTTAAGAATTTCTAATTTGGACAAGGAGAACCAAGTATAATTGCCTTCAACACCTCCTTTAATTTTAATAACAGAAATAGATAAACATCTGGGTATCAGAGATGGCGCTTTCTGACAGTTACGCGACGTATATCAACTCGACAGCCGAAACTTCTCCTAAATACACCTTTTACATTGCCTTCCAAAGCACCAAAGTACGCTTCTATTCCAGTTTAACCTGATCAAACGTATGAAGCCATATATAACAAGCGATTTTTCCTAATGAACTTTGTGCGTTATATGTGCTAAACCGAAACTCTTTGATAATTCACACAGTTTACTCCGCTGCATGCTCTCCAACCTTAAAATTCGAGCAAGGATGATATTCACTTGCACACTTCCTTCACCGTAGATCCAGATTACTCGGGTGACTTCTGTGATTTACTAGACTCGAAACAGTGCGAAATGACCTGAACATAAGCTAAACAAATGCACATTACAGCTCTAACAACACCTAAACCAGAGCACGCTTGGGCGATGATGGTGTGCTTTATAGCTTTTCTTCGCAGTGACGACGCTTACGCGTTTTCATACCGTTACAAATATATCACTACCTTATAAACTTCCCGGACCGAATAATCCAGTAATAAAGAACCTGTTCCGCCTTCTACACTGCTAACGAGCCACCTTACTAGATTTCTTGTGGAACCTATGTAGCTTGACTGGTCCGGACTTCGGCCAATTGGAAGGTAAAAAGCGGTAAAACAATGAGTTTACTTAATGCTGTATAACTGTCAAGCATGATTCAGCAGACGCAGTTTATGGCTTTAATCAATCCACCTTGTTCATCGCCCGAGTTAGGCTGTCGAAATCTGTCTTCCAGTAGTTCTAAGCTGGTAGAGTTGCGTGCGATTACTGAAGCGAGAGCTCTAGGTTGGTAAAATGAACCGAGTAATCTTTTTTTGTTAGAGCTTCCAAAATCGGATTGCCAATCAAACGTTATTCAGAACTGCCCAAGAGTATTCTAAGCACAATGGAGGAGAGCGGTATTTTCGTCCGCGTCGGTTGGCGGATATGTCATGCCACCACATTTTTGATTACCAAATCAGCTCACTTGGCTTCAAGCTGAAAATATCCAACGATAGTTTGCATTTCAGGCCGACATATTTGAGGACAATTGAAGTCGTTGTATGAGTAGTAAAGAGGAATAATAAATATTGTCTCGGCTAGGCGGCCGCTAATCTAAACAAAGGATTAGAAGACTACGTTAAAATGCCCTAGTAAGGAGATCACGGTGCCTGAAGTGGATCGAGTACCACATCTGCTAACATGGGCCGTCCTCACTTCGGTGCGCTCTCAACAGACCCACATAGTAGAGGAAATGCTATCAAAACGGAAGCACCAATAGGGACTAGGCTTAAAATCCTGGGTGAACATCAGCGATTTCAGCAGCGTTAACTCGAAGAACATTACATCTGATCATTCGGGAGCAACGAAAAGACAAAGTTCATGGTGCTTGCTCGAAATGTCTCAGAAATTGGTCAGGAGCTCACGTAGGATTCGGTAAATCGAGCTGTCTGCCCTAGCCTATTGTTTGTCAGCATTCAAGAGCTTTTCTTCGTCTCGCGTCTTAATCAGTGGGATTTCCATGGCTCCTCTCACATGGGATGTTCTTTTCAAGTTTTGGATCTAGTAGATTGCAAAGTTAGTAGTTCATTAGCCTAAGTTAGTGTACTATTTCTAGAATATTTGGAATTTTTCGCTAATAATTTTTAGAGTGGGACAATAGAAGGATGATGGTGTTGCAACGTATTTGAAATCTAGTCCAGTTCCCACGGCAGTCTTTATTAAGGAGCTCAATGTTTAGTGCTTTCAATTGCGAATGACATCAATAGATGCAATAAGCTCCTCTGTCTATAACATACCACGGCATTCGCTATACTAGAATCGAATGAAATATTTTGCAAGCAACGCAAGACCCGATATGTGAGTAGGAAGATAAACCAGCGTACAAATTAGTACATCTCGAAGGGTAATGAAGCACGTATAGGCGGTTGCCGTGTCTTCAAAAACCTTCAAACAGGAACCGCATGGCAATGTCATCAGAAATATTGCAATCTGGCGTAAAGGTGAAATCAAATGGGGGAGAATTTTTCAAGACGAAACTTTGATGTCTGTGGAAAGATAACAAATGGAACGGGATTTACAAATTGCACATTGAGCCTTGAATCCAAATAACGCCAAAAATTTCATAAATATTCTACTGCGGCAATAAATTTACAAGTGAGTACCAGAATAACGCAGCTAATGAATGGGCAATCGGAGTTGGTTAACCAAGAAATCTTAACGTGACCAGAATTAATTTATTTGGATTAACATTGCATTGATTCTTTTACAATCCACTCTGGAATTTTCGTTTTTATATTTGCTTTAGTTAACCCCCATAAGAAACATTGCAGGAACAAACACTTGATCACTGAATAATTGGAAACCAAGATCATTGTCTCCAACTTTGCATAATAATTAGTGCTAAACTTCATATTCCTTTTATCATAAGTCGGTAAGAAGTTCAGGAAACCCTTTTCTCCTCTCTTAAGTTCAATAATTAGCACTTATGTCATTATTCCCATAGGCAAAACGTACCTTGTCCGCCTTCCTTTAACAATAATTCTAAAAGTTTTAATATCACTGTTTTGAAATTACCGCGATTATTTGGCCGTTTCCATCAATCCAAGATAGCACAGACGCAAACACATCGGTGCATACGGTAATGAGGCAGTTGATCACCTGCATTCTTTTACCTTTCGGGTTGTCTCAGATGTTCATATTACGATGTAATTTAAAAAACATTCAGTTCTGTTAAAATAGATAGTTTCATCCAGCTACCCCCTCGGTAAAAGCCTGGCATCAAACGTGCCGCGAAGTGTGAGTGTCCTTTCCGCCGTACAGAAACAGACATATCTGCACAAATGGGTTGTGACAAAATACGTCCTGTGATTTATGGCTCCATAAGCAAATTGCGTTGGGTTTATTCATTATAAGCACCATCTTTAATTAAGGATATAAATTGATTCGTTTTCAACTTATTATGGCCATTTACACATCATCAGAAGCATTGCTAAGCGATACCATTTCGAAAATTTTCATCAGGTACTTATAGTTATGATGAAGATTCAAAAACATGCAGAAAACTAAAACTGGGATGCTAATGGTAAGATCGCTGCTTGTAACAATATCAGTGAAGCCGGTCGATAATATCAACCAAGTCAGGTGATTAACGTCTCGACACTGCTTCGCGAGCAGAAATACTGGAGATAGGAATGTTGAGGCCGGGGTCATTATCAGATGTAGACAGAATCCTCAACATTTCCAAGGTAATCTGAGAGCTAATGTTCACCTTATCTTACATCACAACTCAAGCTGTATTAGGTTGATCGCCGTTGCCTCAAAATCACACTTTTATTAAGGACTGATTCAAAGTCGCCATCACGATAGCGAAGCATTCCCAAAGTAACTAGAAAGCGTCTGCTGGCCCCTGCCGGAGCGATGGCGATCAGGCTAGTGTAACCTGAGTTGAACAATCAAAGGACGTTAATACAAACTTTCAGATTGCCGCAGGCCTTAACCAGGATTCCGACTGTATCTGAAAATGACCATATGCCAACTATGATTTTTGTGTTCCATGAGCCTCAACGTTGTCATAACGTATGAGCAAATTTAAGATGAGAAACACAGTACACCAGTGTTTAAAACTAATATTTGAAAAACTAACTTGCGCCGCTGCATTTTTATCGAACTACAAAATGGTATACCAAATTTCATCAGCTTCCATCTCTTTTACATTTAGGGTTGGTCCTATGACAACATTTGATTATTCTTGTCATATTTCCCTCTCTGCCTTAAATCTCTTAGGCTGTTATTCCAGGTTACCTCTAATATACAATATTATGTTCTCATCGCTATCAACCATTAATTTATTTTTTAGACCTCATTCTTAATGTACTTCCAATACCTTTCCTTTCCACATTAAACTTATGTCGTAATCCGATTAACTATCCGTGTGCTTTCCCTATCCCCAGGTTTCGTTATTTTGTACATGACTGTAATACTTGACCATGTCTTAATGGGCTTATCCAGCATTACAAAGGAGAAGCCTTTTTATTTATTTATTAATGCATCTACTGATCATATTTCACTAGCAATTATTCGTATACACGCTTGAGGAAGCCATAAATTTTTCACCTGCAAGTGAATGCTGAAATGAAAGCAACTGAGCCCGCTTGGTGTCACAACAACTCCGTAACACATATTGCATCAGATTTACTCACGAACTTCAATATCCATCTCTAGAAAAGCCCAGGCACTTCACTCAGCTTTACCCTGCGCCTATGTGCTTATTACTTTAATTGGCCAATCAAACTTTAGCACTGAAAATTCATAGGCAGCTACATTGATACATTAGTCCTAGCTTTCTCTCATCTTTCGCATATGAGAAAAACTGCACCAAGTAGAGATTTCTTACCCTCTGTTACTCTGAAATTTTAGGCACATGAATGTGCTATTCGCCTCATTTTGTATGATGACTCCAATTGCTTTATCCACTTTTTGCTTTCTTTTTCTTTTCACCAAACAGCCACCTCCATGATATCCCCGAGCTGCACCGGAACTCTGAGCTTTTTCGTGCTTTGACAGGAAATGAAAATCATAACGCTGAAAAGGATTCCCAAACGTTAATTGTGCATCACTCTATAACTCATAAACATTGACAACCATGCATGGGTGAGCAGGTCGCAGAAGTAAACACGATTCTTTTCTTTGTGAGCACGGTCTCTAGCTTACACGGGAAATATGCACTAGTATTATTATCTCTGTGTGTTGCCGTGAAGCCAGGGTCGCTGACTGCGGCGTTACCCCGATTCACATATTTATGAGGATATTAACCATTAGATCACAAATATCAGGCAGCATTTTTATTGAACCTAATATAAAATACCTGTCGCAATATCTTACTTCCTAAAATTGTTGACGGGGATGTTATCAAATACTGCAACATCATTCCTGGAACCTCGCAATATAGACATAAAAGCTTGATTAAAATCGTCTGGATTCATCATAGCAATATACTTATCCTTAAAAGGTTCACAATAGGTAATTATAGTGCCTAGCATTATTGTCTCTAACCGCTCGGTTCGCGACCAATAGAGCATTATTTTAATACATTGGATTAGTTAAAACATCTTAAAACATAATGAGATCTGTTCATTTATGCAACGGATTATGATTGATGTTGGCGTCATGTTTTCCTTCATCGAATACACAGTCCTTTAGAGTAATATATTAAATAGTGGTGAGTACGAAGTGAATGAAATATATTACATTATGCGTGATGGCTTTCAGATTGAGACCAGAATTGATGAGCATGCGTTTACATTGGTCAGCCGCCCTTACAACAACTTTTAGTCAGCGCCCCATAATATAATTTTTGGCTTAACTCATATTCTGTTGAGGTATTAATTTTGTTCATTAATGTATATGCCTTGAGAAACGGGACAAAATTACACAAACGTAAGCTTATTGCTTGGGTGGCAAATAATAGTATCGATTGACACTTTCACAAAAATGAATTTTCTTTACTGAATCTCGGGTCCCTATGGTAGGCCAGTTTTCCCCTGAATCTGGTGGAAGAATTAAGGTAGTCAAAAAGCGGAAAATTTGTGAAAAGTTGTTGAATGTCTGCTTTGAATTGCTTTCACGGTGTAGCCTGACGTTCATAGTTAAAATTGCCTACAACTTGACTATTTGTCCCGTTCATCACCTGCTTCACCTCGGTTACCAAGATAAAGCCTATTTCAGGTGAGGGCGGTAAAATACAGTCACTGGAACGACGTCGTTTTAGCCGTAACCTTCACCAAATAGAGTCGGACACTCAGATTTCTGAATCATGTATGGCTTCCTACTGGACGTTATTACGAAAGTGCATGGCTACCCAGCCATCTTTGCTGGCTTCATTACTATGGACAAGGAAAAGTACAGTAAACTAGGTTTCGGTATCCGTAAGCTTACAGCGCAACTATGATTCTGTGATGGCGATGCGATACCAAGCGCTGATGCATTTCGAAGCCCTAAATCAGCGAATTTGTTATGTAGGTCTTCAACATTTTTATACATGTAGGCGACCGAATAATTGCATCACAACCTCTTATTAAGAGTAGCAGTTGGATGTTTGGCGTGCTTAATTAAGACTCGGCTATCTAGTTTCCGTAGTCGCAGCCGCGGATGGAAGAATCAAAGGATGACGGGAAAACGAACGAAAGGTTAGTACTCTAAGAAAATTGAAATCAAAATGGGAAAGTTACAAACATCGAAAATGAAAATGATTTAGTTTCTAGGCTTGAAAAACACTTGCGTCTTGACATACTGCAAAGGCACTTCTGCACCTGTTACAAAAGCATTTTCCGCGGATTTACTGCAAAAATTCGCGTCCGTAAACGGAATGGTTTATATGTTAAACCAAAGGCTATAACACTTATAATGTGCAACTCGTTGCAATTGCTAAACAAGGCCCTATAACATAAAAACCATGGAGAACGATCTTCGCATCCACTAAATCCTTGATGGTTGCTTGGTTAAGTGCAACAACCTGCTCGACCAATATTAATTGTTTTTATAGTACTTAAAATTAGATAGTAGCTAATTAACATTCGCTGTAAACTGCTTTTACGTCTCCCGCACGATGTATCCAAGTCACTGTTGTGTTTGTCATCCAAGATCTACCCACACATACGATCCTACCGGGACCATAATTCCCAGACGATCCATTGTGATTAACCAGTAATTTAGGAGCACGCAATCATAAATGACAAGCACTGAAACATTAGGTTTTGACGAGCAAAATGCATGTGTTCTGAACCTCTTCAAGGACTTCAATTCAAGTCAAAAGTACACCCCATTAGGTGCAGTAATAGCCTTTATAATATCCTTGCGGCTACGATAAATGAATGGGACTATGTATAAGTACATAAACACAAATAAAATATCAAATAGCCATAGGTACGTGGAAGTCATTCAAGCAACTTCATGTGCAAAGCATTTGTGACTTTCGTAGGTTTGACAAGAAAGCGTGACAAAAAAGCAAGATTAGACTACGATGCAAATAACTGAAAGAGCATAAAATTCCAAATTTTGGGCATGTGTGCGAGACCGATCATTTTGTGCGAGAGCGTCATGTAGAGGATGAGAGCAGTCAATTTGGAATTTAGAAGAAATATTCATGCAAGCGTCAAAATACTTACGAGCATTAAAATCAAATATGGAATCTCTTGACAAGACAACACATCTTGAAATATGTTTCATCGGTCGCACAATCAAAGCATAGTCCTTCTACAGTAGTACAAGGAAGATTACTAAGAACATTAAAACCTATGCGTAAATATACCTTCAGTTACCAATCTCCAAATTCAGCTTCGCGGTATGGAGAATATTTTAAATCGGAAAGCGCAAGAAAAGAACATTCTGACAGATCTCGAAAACTTGCATGGAGCAATAGAGTTTTGTAAGAAATAAAAACCGAGATATTTGTCAGGGGATCAAAAAGGAATACTTCTGTCCTCCAACAATTCTAGAGGTGAGCAATCTAAAAGTATGCACTTTATCAGAGTGGGGAAAGGAAAATGTCACATCAGAACCTTTCAAACCCTTTAGTTTAATGGAACTGATTGATGACCAAGGCACCAGTTCGTCTAATCTGCACTGAAGCTTAGACATCCTAGTGGTGGAAATCTGCACCCAAGAATACATCGTCAGCATATCTACAAACAATGAATGTCAACGGTATGAGGAGAATTTCGAAATGAAACAGAATAAACGGGGTGATGATCGCGGAGAGCATACAGCAGCTTTTGTTGTTTAACTGGGTAATGTGCATAGGGTCAGCGAAGTAGTCACGATAAAAGTTGTAAATATCAGGGTGGACTCCGTTCAAATAAATTAGGTTAAGCGGAACTGATCGATCGAGACACCTAAACCCATTTGAATATTCCAGTAAAGGAAGTCGTATGGACCTACTATTCTTACCTAGCACAAAGACTGTTAAATGCACAAGGTACGAGACAGCATCAAGTGTGGGGAGCTGGTGTCTGAATGCAAAATGGAAGACATCCTCAGCACGATTGACTGTGGAACTTCTTGGAACTAGTAGTGTTTCGAGGACTTTCGGAGCACGGAAGTATAATCATTAGTGCAATACTTGTGTGGTTACATTTTATGGATTGGTGTTATTCTGGCTGATGTATACTTGTCTGGGATGGCACCAGTCGTGAGACACTTGATAAAGAAAACGGTCAAAGGTAAAGTATGGGTATCTACGCCCTGCTTCAAAGATACCGGTAATAAGCGTCCAGGTTGGTTAGCTTTATTTGTATTTAGCTCATTGCATTCTCCGTTGAGGTCAAACTGATAAATAAGGCGGCCAAGTATAAGCTAGTGAAGAGGGTAACGGAAATGCCCTCGATGTAGAGGAACAAAGTTCCGAATTTAGTCTATCTTCATCCACGATTCCAGCACCTCCGACGGTACTATTAACACAGATTTGATTCAACAGCCTCCAGAGATCTCGGCTGTTACTCCTTCTCAGTACCACTTCTATGTATAAACTGTTCAACTTTGTTATTTCAGTTTTAATTTCTAAAGTCAAGCTTTTGACTAGATTCGTCACTTTGGAGCTTGTAAACACGTTCGTTTATTCTTCGAATTTGTTTCAGCGTGGGTGGAGAAAATCTATTTGCTCACAGGTAGGCCGTCTCGATGTGGTAGCAGAGGGAAAGCAGACATTTATGTGCTTCGAGAAAGGATTGCTTTGAAGCGTTTTAACTTCAGCTGCAAAAACTAAAAAAATCGTTGAAGAACATATTGGTTGAATTCCCGCCATATTTTCCACTGAGCCATTGCGTCGCCTGATAATCCTGAATTGTCGTTTTGTCATTGCTGCATAAGTAGTTTCACCGTAGATGATAGGGTAAATCCTTAGCATAAAGAGTCAAACTTGCTTAATGTTACACGTTTTGAATTGAAAAAAGCATGAATTTGGTTTGCGTAAGCAATATCAAGCAATGTGGCTTGTCTGGTCCGGTAAGTCACTAAATCTGCACTATCAAGTGACCTGAGGTCCGTTGTATCAGATTTATTAAATCACTGGTGACAATGTAGACAACGATACAGTTTCTGCAGCAATACTGCGGAATGTTGCTCAACTAAAAGCTTCATTTCGGATGATGATGTATCAAGGGTTATGTAGACGTTTCCGATAACAATGCATTGAAAGCCACTGACAAATTCAGGCTTACATGCAAGTAACTGCTAGCTAATATAACTTACCAATTAAGTGAATAGTTGATTGACTGAGTTGCACCAAAGATTTTTAACGTATGTGATGACACCACCATCACCACGATTCATTAGCATCCCTTTGCGATGGGACCTAATGGCACAGTATCCAATGATGCCAATGGATCTATTTCAATTTCAAGGTACAATCAACTTTCTTGTAACTTAATAATACCTGCGTTTCAATATTGTTTGCGTCATATAAGAGCTGTTTGTCAGTGGTTATTCGTAGCAATAAACACCTTACAATAGGGGATATTTGGTAATTGCCTTTGCTGTAAAGTGCATCGGTATCGACCATATTTTCAGCCAGTGTGATGTTTTCCCTTATGTTCTTACTCAATACTTTGAAATGTATGCTTGGCTTCATGCCCGTAGTAGACACAAGACAATTTGCTTGCCGCACTTTGAAATGATTTCAAAAAATTGGCGGAGTAGGATAACGCTGGTTACTAAGATATGACTCAGCTTAGCAAAATATATAGTGTAGGACAAGGAAAAGTATAGGTTCACAGTAGTGTAATCTAAAGGACTATCAAACAAACAAGGCAAAAACCAATATGATGGCCCCACCACGTAGCCAAACTTCTAGTATACTTGCGAGCAAACAAATGTGTTACCATTCCTAGATGGACTTCGTTCAACGGCTGTCTCACCGAACTGACTCTCCGTATAGACGACTGCGTTGTTCTGCTCAATATCTTTTCAGCGAATGCTACAACGACAGGGGTTCAGAAGGAATGCAATTCAGGCTAGCGCGTTTTCCCACTATAAAAACCAAAATGATCTGTTTGCCATCATTGCGGAGCTGCTGCTTCGGTTTGTCAATAAATAACGACATTACCTCTTGCCCATCAAGATCACCCAATCGTTTCCACGGTCTGTCCTTCAATACCGAAAGCTTCTTGTGATCTGCTTTTGCACCGGCGACCCAATCAAATGCAATCACACTTGAACCCTAAAATTAACAACTTTATTCATTCTGGCCAGGTACACCAATCATGTACATCCAAAGTGTAACCCGGTAAATTATAGCATATCCACTAATACCAAACATTCTTTTTGTCATTATCTCGCTCCCGCGTTCGTACGCATGCTCGCACAGCCGAGAAGAAACAACTAATTTACTGTATATTACTCATGAGTACGAGGAATTTAGTTCTAATTTTCATGTATTTGTCTTAGACCATAAGCTACGTAGAATAATTCCGTGCTAAAAAGAACCAGAATCGGGTTTCGTTATCTAGGGGCTTTTGAGTGGAAGCCGTAAGCTCGGAGGCCAGCCACTGTCATCTGCACTGTTAGCAACCTGTAAGGCAGTAAAAGATAGGTGTCGTCATATCCCAGTTAGCTCGCAAGGTATGTGGCTCAAATTCGCCTACTATGGCTCCTGGTCATGGTTTCTATCCCCAGCCAGGAACCGAAGGATACGCACCAATTGACAATCTTTAGTAGGGCGGAACGCACGGCTGGTGTTTAGCCGCATTTACTAAAGATCTTTGCGCTAATTAGACAGATACTCAACATTTTTCTCAGTGACATGTTACGACAGCTACTTATAGACCTTGGGCAATGGCGTGAAGTGGAAACGATAGACAAACTAAACGAATTACAAAACCTAGATTGAATTGCAAGTTTGAAAAAGTTTGAATACACAATTAAAATAAAAGCAGATACAAATATGCAGATATGAGAAAACATGAGCGACACTATTAGACTACACAAGTGCAGAGAAAAGCAGTGTAGAAGGGGGTGTGATGTTCAAAATTGAGGCGAGTTGAAGGAGAACAAATTGGTGCGGCACACGTTCGTATGTGTTTCGACTAGTAATTATTTAGCAGGTGTATAAGCACTTTTTGCTGCAATGTTCGAAATAATCATTGGTCAGTTATTCCTATCCGTGTAAATGCGTCCAGCTTGTACTGGCTGGGCTGTTTGGATTTCCCCTATTGGATACGTCAGACCGGCATGCACAGTCGAACAACCGCCATCGTAACATGCACCGTCTGCTCCGATACAGTGCCATGCGGAGTTAACACGCTCGCTATTACAGCCCGTGACGTCACTTCCGCTCTGAAATACAATCTTTACAACGCAGGCAACCGCACAACCCTTCTGAGCGGTTGCGAAACTAACACATTAGATCAGCCAGCATAAAGAGCTATTTTTCTTCATCCCATTGCTGCCTGCGAAGCATAGCTCATGTCTGGTGGGAACAGGGTGTGAACAACGAGGTGCTCAAAGTCGCGTATCTGGGGCCGGAAGAGCGAGTGAACCGCTCAGCCCCATTATATCATGCAACATACTCCGAAAGCGCGGCCACGTGTTGCGCATGCCTGCATACCAACTTTCGCATCGTACGTCTTTTGCGCGCCCGTGTATGGATGAGAGTAGAGAACATTAATAAAAATATGACATGGTCTAAAAGAATGAAGTCTATTACTTTGAACTTGGCATCGGCTGTTGTATCCCGGCTGTCTGACCCTACTCAGGTTGGATACACAATCTAACATGTCGAACAGCCAACTTCATTAGCTTTTGTGCCTACATTTCTTGCTACCTCCCTCTCCTTTAGCATCCTCTCTCGAACAGCGATATCAACTTAATGCAAAATGTGATTTTAGCATTATGCGACCTCTTTCGTAGGTGAAGTTATCCTCAGCTATACATGGTAACGGCGCTTCGCTGCTGCGCGACAGCCACCAGTCACACGAGGGCTGAATATTCTGAGAGGACGACTGTCCTTACGCGGAGTTGAACCGGTGATCTTATGATGGCGAGGCATGCGCGCAGATCACTCGGCCACCAACCGACTATTGTCCTTTTTTATTCTGACACATTATCTGAGGTGTGGTTCTCAGCCTTTGCTAACCTGTATTAATGATGATAATCATAAGGATTAAATCCGTGCATAACTTAAAATAGTGCTAACAAATTTCTCATAGTTCATAAGGCCAGCGCTATTGTCTTCAGCTTGAATTTCTTCCGTCGGTTATATTAACAGCTAACAAGCGAATTGTCGATTAAGCTGCCACCACGATCACTGGTAGTGATTTAATAGACAGTAGTAGATGCAACATGACCGCCTTCAGACCGGAATTTGCTGCATTTAGACGTGGTGATGTGCACCATAACGCGATGGAAATCGATAAAACGTGCCGTCCAAAACCTTGCAGTTTAACTAAAATGCGCATCACTGACGCGCCCCAATATAATGAACTAGGCTGTGCACTGTAACTTGTAAGCTGCTTGGATGTTTACCTTAAAACTTACAACCAACATCCTGCTAATCACAAATTAGATAACAGATGTATAAACTTTCCTAAATGAAAATGCTTTGGAAATAACGTCTAGTAGGAAGACGTCCTGGCCTTGCGGTCAACCCTGTCAGTGTCAGTAAAAGACAGTTATTGCTATATCCCAGTTAAATTACAAATTATGCAGCCCAGCCAACGTACCCGATGGCTCATTGGCTTAAGCTGCTGACTCATTGCTACCTGACTGTCGCAGTCATCGGCACGATCTCTAGTAGGGGCAGAGGGAATGCACACCATTGAAATGCTCATTTGGGGCGAAAGGCTTCTAGTTCTTTTCAAGACTAGACTGTGCTCTGTACCTTGTTACATACTCGGCTGACTACCTTAAACATTACAGCTAAAATGTTCCGCTGCTCCCGCGTAACATGATATAAGATAAGTTTCATCTAGCACATAAGTGAATATTCAACGCCAAATTTATGGAAGTATTTCAAAAAATGTTGCATCTGTGGCCAAAGTTCACGTAGCTGCACATCCTAAAGATCATTGAGAACATAATAAGTGAATATTTGTAATGTTTTGCCATGCCGCTTTCTACGAGCCTAAAACAGAATGCGTGGACGAGTAAATAAGAGCAAAAGAAATTCGCATGAAATGTTACTTGCTGTGGTAGATGTGTATCAGTGGTAATTTGTTAATGGAGAATGTGATGGAGACGAAGCTAAGGGACTCTAAGTGGGTAAAAAGTTCCGCCTCACACGGTATTACTTTGCTTCAGCATATCGCATAGGTATATCGTACGTAACCGTTGTGATAATAAGCAGGGATAAGTAAGTAGATGCAGTTAGACAAAATTAATCACGTTTTATATTATAGAAGAATAGTAGGGGGAGTTGCATGGTATGGGCAGAATTTCGTCACATCTGGACTCACTCAGACAGACACCACACGCCCGAAAAAGCACTGTACGCGCGTTTTTACCTATACCATTCAACTCCCCCTACTACTCTTCTCTAATCAGTACGCAGACCAAACTGCTTATAATGCCAGAAGTTAATTGGCGGCTTAATTTTGGCAAGCTCGTCGCTTGGTGAAGAGGCTAACCTGTCCTCCGCACGACAGTAACGTGTATGTCAGTGGATAGTGAGCGGCGCTATATCACATCTAGTAACTTATTCACGATGGTCACTGCTGTCCCCCGTAGCTCAGTGGTCTCAAACACGGCCTGGCAACTGTCGAGTTGCGGGTTCGAGCCCTACCAGGGGTCCGATGGAATGCGCACTGCTGATGATTCCCGAAAGGATGAAACGCGCGTACAGTGCTTTTTCGGGCGTGTGGGGCTGTCTGAGTGAGTCCAGATGTGACGAAATTCTACCTATTTTTTAACCGACAATGCATGATAAGGCTGATAGTGAGTAAAGTTAAGACTACTATTTAACAGTAGGTATTGCAAAACGCGAATACTTTAATAATGATTTGGTTATAATATACTTATGTTTAATTGGATGCTGTGATCGCTAATGCTACACGAAAGTCTACGCAAGGTCATTAGCATTTCGAAATTTAGTATCCAAGTAGATTTATAATGAACATAGCTTATATATTACCAACTAGCAAGCTCTTCACTCTATACTGATTCTTTGAATAATGATGTCCCGTTTGCTGAGAAGTTATGATTCTTTTCTAGCGTCATGTAACAGCTGACAAAAACGCAGGTATAAAACTGCAGTCAGGAGGGTAGTATACCGAAAAGCATTCCTGGCGGTATGTGTTTGCTGTTCAAAAATATAAACTTTTAACGACTAGGTTCTTTTCATTACTGGACAATGTGTAGAATAATGGGACTTCATGTTTTTAGATAAGAAGAGCAGCATACACTTAGTTGGGTGAAATTGTCGGTTGTGCAGGCTTAGACCACACTCATGCAACGAACAAGTTATTCAAGTCAGTGCAGTCAATTGATTTCCGACAGTCGCACTAAATGAATCGCGAAGTGAAGTAGATTCTTATTAGCAGCATCTGATGAACAATGGACCCTTGATAATGCCGGACAATTTATTTACAATACAAGTGTATAGAATAAGGCCTTACATACTCAAGCTACTAACCGCAATTAGTAGTGGTCCGTAGCACTCATGATTGGTGTCCAATGTCAGCTGATGGTAAAAAAATGCAACTGTAATTGGTTGCAACTCAAAACCGTAACTCAGGCTACTATAAATTTAATGCTTTTAACAAATTTCTAAAACTTTGACAGTTGCATGCTTGCGGCCGACGAGTTTGCTTGAAATGAACGTGAAACCTGAAATCCTTTGGTTTCCGATATTAATATTTCTAAATATGAGATCTTGCTCAACAGACACGTTTTCTTTACCATTTCTCAATTGTTTTCAGAAATTATGCAAACCATTTAATCAGCTACCCACCAGCATTCTACCATAGTGTAGACAATTTAATCCGGTAATCACCTAAATTTGTCTAGATTGCCGCATATGGTCATCCGTAAATACTAATGGCATCTAGAGACCCATACTTCACCTGCGTACGCATATAGCACGGAGACACTTACGAGGCGCTCAGATCAGTGCAAACCTGTGTCCTGCGCACAGTGCAGGCTGACCTTGAATTGACCTTCGCTGGTTGGAAATCTATGGTTACACCGAGAATTTTCAAATTTTCAGATCCAAATTTTATCGCACTTCCGCTTATGTGCACACATTTGCTCACGTCACTTAATTCGTTCCCAGTGCAAAAACCTCCTCGAGTGCATTTCTAATAGCTCAAATTCTGCAGTTGAACTTTTAAATTCTGCTGTGAAATGGTTCAATCACGCTTAAAATCCGGTGCCGATCTTGTGAAGTACCAAACTAACGAGGATGGTTCTTGTCTCATGTGCAAGAAAACGCCAAGGACTCGTTTTCAAATTTGTTTCGATCTCAATCAGTTGTTGTTCAAAGCAGATACTAAAGAAGAGCACCAACTACTCAATGGTCATTGCAGTTTTGCCTGCAACCAGCCTAAGGCCAGATTCTACCGTTGCCTACCAAAATCACGTACCCGCCGCGACCTGATCGATAACCGCGCTTAAACCACTGTGGTAACGCGTGTTTCATCCCGATATTAACATCGGTCGTGTGAACTCCGAAAATATCCCCACGCCTGTCCATAGGTGGGGTGTGTTGTGCGTAAGTATCAACTGAAACTGGTGCGTACATGTCGCGACATGACACACAATTTACTTCACAGGTTGCCGAGACATCTACCGTACGATCAACGAAGAACCGCCCGGAACTACTTCCAGAATACGGGCAAAATAACCGATTGGTTTGCAATGGTTTTGTAACTGATTTTTCTTAATCACTGTTTATTGCAATTAAAGCGGTACTTTTTACTACGCAGTTTTAGCACTTTACTAGGTTCTACAAGCACTTATACTTGGTGACTAAACAATAAAATGCTAGATTGTCAAAACGAGGAGCTCAAAGAAGAGACAGGATGTTTCTGCTACGCTGAAAATGCATCCTGCTTATAAATCAACCGTCAACACGGCTCATCATTTAAGATACATACAACACCGAAATCTCGAATAAGTGTGACAAACCAACCCTAATCTGATTCTCATAATATTTCTCTGATATGACCTAGCGTAGTTAATGCAGAATCACCCTCTGGAGTCATTCAAGTGATTTCTGCGCTTGAACTACAGCTGAAGGGATTGCAGGAATGGGTTGAAAGTCTTAAACAATTGCTAGCGCAATTAATTTCGCTTATGCATCTTTCTGACACACCGGATAGACTGAAAACCCAGCATCTTCAATCCGTTGGGACTTCAATTCAACAATTTGTTTTTGAGCTACAGGTGCGCATCAAACGCTCCCAAAATGTTATAGAGTTAATGTAACAGCTACTTTATGGCTTGAGGCTATATAGACCGCAGTAGCCAACGGTTGTCGTGTTGACAGCCTGCAGTTTTCTTACATGAGGCTGCAAAAGAGAACTCTAAATCAGGACAGTCTGTTACTTTTTATATTTGTAAACAAAACAGAGGCCGAAATCCTCAATGCAGAATGAGCAAGTTACTCTCTAAAAAAATTACGGATCTTTGTTAATAAAATCTGACTTAACAATACTACAAATAGTGTGCAAAATACCTGTTACCGACGAACAGCTTATGACCAATTTGTTCTGCCACCCACGCAAATCTGTTAAGTGCCCCATGTGTCTGAACTTGATGACAAGTGGGTCATAAATTAACCCGTACTATTGTGGAAAACAAATATTACGTTGTACAGATATCGCTTTTCGCCCCACTTAGAGTTATGTTAGCGCACTATTACTGCGCAGCTCTTCCCCGGACATACAACAAAGTTCCACTGAGCAAACGCCTACGTCTGTTAAGTCTATGTCGTTCACCAAACCGGTACAAAGGTAACCTGGTACGGAACCGAAACCTCCTCACTAAAAGCTGTGCATTTCCAAAAGCTGAAACTCTGCAGAAAGACCTTGTTGTGTGGAAAATTAAAAGCAAAACCTCACATGGCATATATACGGGTGTTCCTCAACAAAACAAATACATTGCTATTACAAACTTTGCATGGAAGCTGTCACCACTAGAAGTCTACAGATAATTCGCGAACCACCAAAGGCACAACATTTGAATATGCGACTTGTGCAATCTATTAATTGTAAGACACTTGCCAGCATAGATGACGCATTAAAGAGAAATTGTCGAGACGAAAACCCTCGAAAGCCTCCACTAAATCTAATTATCATTTACAAGCAGCAAGGATAAGTGCAAGAGCAAAAAGGTTGTAATTTTACAGAGCACCAAACGTTACCTAGTATTTTTATCTTCCAACACTTTTGGGGTCAGCCGTGAGGCCTTAGCCGCCACACCCCAAGTGACACTAATTACGCAACTTTAACTTCCTACGTATCCACCACCCCACTATGAAGGGAAACGCTACCTGGCGTCCTGTAGGCAACCAAACAGAAAATTAGACAGAGCATCCACATTATGGTTAAATGAATGGTCAGAAGTCACTCAGTTGCTGGTTCAACAAAGTGCACGCAATATGATGACACGGAAGCGCACTAAACTGCCAATTGTCCAATGGAATATGTTGGTCTGTCAAGTGTATAACGGGATGCAGTGAATGAAGAATTCCAGGCCAACGGGCCTGCATCCGCGGTACTGGCATGATTTTGACGATGGATGTACACATAACCAGACCGACATGATTTGCCATACCGATTTCGGAATGCAAGGCCAGCATACAAGCAAAGTCCGACAAGAGTTGTAACGATGGATTAGCAGACAGAACAACACGCACGCCGGGAATGAGAAACGCGTACGCCGCAATGGTTGGTCTTGGCCCTCTTGATGGATACGTCACTATGTCGCAGGTTAATAAGCTATCTAAAGCGTTTGCTGTCTGCTTTGTTAGCAATAGAGAGCGAGCCATATCCGGTTATATTTAAGTTATCTGCAACTGCCGTATCCTAAAGTGCATTTGCATCAGCGCGTGATTATTTTACGACTCTAAGTTGTGTGCCGAACAAATCGAGCAAAAACGGCGTTACGATGCAACGGTCTCAGCTGTACAATGAGGCCCGTTAACGAGCGGCGTGAGTGTCGACTGGTGAAGCAATTTGATAGAAAGGGGAGCGTGTGCAACGCTAAAAGAGCAGGGCTGCCCCTCACGGCCACGGATGATGTGTCAGCTTGCGCTGGTTGTAGATCTGATAGCACGAAAAAGTTATCACAGCATTACGAGAATAGCCAAACATTGCGCCACCACACTAGCTTCTGTGCATCGGATATTGTGAGAAAGCAACTTACGAGGGTACCTTACACTACATATACAAGTTTTAAAGCAATGTAATTTGGAGAAACTTCGGGAATTTTCCAGCTGCTATTCAAATGCTATGGATGTGCATGCAAGCATGTTTACGGATGCGGCAATTTTCGTCTGTATTATGCAGATAAGCAGCATGTTTGGGCAACCAATAACTCGCGACAATACAGCACTTCTCGTGTACAACGTTGCGCTGGGTTGACAAAACTAAAGGCATCTAACCCTTATACTTTTATAAGAAAGTATCTGGCAATTTGATGCTTTAGCAAGACAAATGCATCTCATTTCCTAACATCTTCCTAAAAGTAATGTTGTAGACGTGCGGCATTCCACAGCTGTAGGCGGAAGAGAAATTGTGTACCCTTCGGTGAGAGCAGGATGGTGCATCAGCGCATTCTACACAAACTGTACCCGAGTACATTTACGAAACATTCGATGATCGTTGACTCGTTCGGGGAGGACCAATGAAGTGGCGTGCATGGTCACCGGATTTAAACACCATGGATTTTTTCCTATGGGGTACTTGAAACGCATAGTTTATAAAACCAATCTCCCTTGTCTAAAAAAGCTGAAACGGAGCATCCTCCAAAAATGTCCCTGGATGACATTGGACACATTGCAGAAATTTATAACCAGTAGCATCCGGCGCATGCTGCTCTGCAAGTAAAACGACAGTGAACTTTTTGAATATTTCCTTTTACGAAATTTTATGCTATTTTCACATACCAAATGTAAATATACGTATATTGCATAATTACTGAGTTTACGACTAAATCGTTGCGATAAATAATGGTGCCAATGGCTCGTCGGGAGAGAATAAATGTTAATGAAATTCAATACCGAGAACAACGCTGTTACGCAGGAAACATAGAGGTTACGAGTTAGTAGTAATTATCGAGGGATCTTAACCACGTTTTTGAGCTTGTACGTAAATGCGGTGGTCTCAGGTCATCAAAAATACTAAGTACATCGATGTAAGCAACATCGATCTAGGCAACGTTTAGGCACGATCAATTAGTTATCTGGCAGGTTAAATTGGTCGCTCTTGATGTTTACTGTAAACTTGACTTCGGTAGACAAATCTGTTGAAGCTCCGTAAGCTGTATGACGCGAATTTTACAAACCAAGGTCAGGTACCTCCGGTGCTGATTTTACTTTAAGCTCCTGTTTGCTAAGTCACTCGATTTTTTAGTTGACATTAAGTACGGACCTCCACTGTGTGCTAGCGATCACCTTTATCTGTTCGTCTCTTGTACTTGGTCTAGACTTCACCAGAGTGTAAACTTAAGTGGAATATACCAGCCCGTTGTAGCATTGGTATGGCTGCACTCAACGAGTACTCAAGGTCTGAGCATATCTTTATTCATGCTGTCAGCATATCCTGGAAAATCCTAGCGACGTTTTATGCACCCTCCTGCATTTTCCGCATAACCCTTACCTGAGTGGTCATCAGATAAAGTTTGACAACGCAGTATATCCGGCCATAATGTTGCCTTGACATCTACTCCCTGTGAGGGTATTAGCTATGAAATGTCATTCACTGGTACGCAACCGCAGTCCCCGAGGCAGTAGAGAATAAACTTCAGCCTTTATGTTTATAGCCTTCGTGTGAATGTGCTTACAATCATTTCGTTGTCTAACGCCACGCCGTGTGATCACACACAAGAATTCTCTATACAGCACCCCAAACATATGAGAAACTCACAGTCACTTAATAGTTTTGACAGTTTGAGTCAAACTCAACATGCAACCTAGTACAGGAACCGCACACACCGTCATTTCGCACATATTAGAGCAACGTCGATAGCCTTTGGAATTCTCTTATCCGGAAAGCCCACTTGACCCCACGCACCTGCTTGCAAGTTATCCTGCATGTAATCAAGGCGGCCTATTCGTTCACACATGCACTGAACGGCTTTCTTGATGCTGTCCTTGTTATTGATTCAAGCGACATACACAAAGCGAACAGACAGCGAAAGCAGTACGTAACTTATTAACCTGCCACATAGTGGTGTATCAATCGATTGTGCCAAGACCAACCAGTGCGGAGCACGCGTTTCTCATTCACTGTGTGCTGGTTGTTCTGTCTGATAATCCATCGTTAAACACCTGTCGGACGTTGCTGGCATGCTGGCCTTGCATTTCAAAATCGGCATGGTATATCATGTCGGTCTGGGTCTGCGCACATTCGTCTTCAAAACCTTGCCAGTAAAGCGGATGCAGGCCCGTTGGCCCGGAAATCTACATTCACTGCATCCCGTTACACACTTGTGAGTAGTAAGCGATATTTTGACCGACCAACACATACCATTGGACAGTTGCCATTTAGTGCGCATCCGTGTCACCATACTGCGTGCACCTTTTATTGACCAACTGAGTAATTTCAGAACCTTCTTTTAGAGCATAATATCTGTTCTAATCGCTTTGTGGAGATTGATATCTCTTCCTACTCTTTTGTTAGAACGTAGTGCAATGAGTTAATCTGCACTACTTGTTGTGTCCACAAAACGCATGTCACGTTAAGACATGAGCTTCTCAACTTCCGATACGTTGACACCTTCCGTAGCATCGC
Source organism: Dicrocoelium dendriticum (assembly GCA_944474145.2). NCBI lineage: Eukaryota > Metazoa > Platyhelminthes > Trematoda > Plagiorchiida > Dicrocoeliidae > Dicrocoelium > Dicrocoelium dendriticum. Next base: position 1,302,142 of record OX104060.1, read on the forward strand.
TTGTGTGGAGAGTGTTCTTGATTACATTATCTGCGTTTTTAAGGGCGTCGTACAAACGATGTTGTTTTTTTCCTTGGTAATCCAGGATGCACGCAATAAAATGCGTACTGTTACGGCTCTTGGGTGTTAATGTTCACCTTGCAATGTTGACCTGTTTTGGAATAAATAAATAAATATATAAATGTTTTATTCCTGGCAGTGCTGGTCACGCCAGCGAAGGCATGATCATGACAATACAAACAGGCATGTTTGGTAATTTTATAACAAAATATTATGTTAAACAGTAACATACTGGATTTGTGTGTATGTATATATGTAATTGCATAGGTTAGTGGGCTTGGTGTGCGAAATTTTTAAGTGTGACTGAATTTTTGAGATTGTTTACTGTGTTCGCCATCGTATGAAGGGTTCAGGGAAACTCCTCGAATTGTATAAGGTTTGTACAGTGGGGATCCTCTGGAAGGAGAAGAGGCAGTGACCGCATTTAGTGACGAGTCAGATCCGCCACGTCGCAGTTTTGTTAAACGGAACTTTGTGGCTTTTTATAGGGCGAACTCTCGCCAGGCGAAAACCCACCACGTCCTGGAACACTGTCGCCAAAATATTTTCTAGAACGGAATCAACCCGAACCACTTTATTTAAGTTATGAAAGGTTCTCAAAATATGTTGGTTTTTAATCAACGCACTAGCGAGACTTACAAAAGGAAGCTGAAACATGTCGGACAAGTACAAGGGAAATGAATTTTTCCTAAGTCCTCTACAACTAATAACTTTCACAGCTATGTAGCACACTCTCAGAAAATTATATTTAATGTTACCCATTGAGATGTTATCTGATATATTAACAGCGATATCAATTTTCCTCTTTGGCACATTGGGTAACCTCTTTAACTACTACTTTAGGGATGTTTGATACATTAATTTTTTGCGTCGGCTCTAAGTTAGCCAGATACTTTTTATGTATGAAACTGAACTAAAAATATCCCCAAGTTGTCACCCATTTTAGTTTCCATTGCGTTCGGCTAAAACTTTCTTTAATGTCTTTATTCTGGCTAAACTTAGAAGGAGACAACAATAACTTACCTCTAAGTCACTGGTCTTTCTGACTCATATACCCACCATTGCATCCCATATAGCCTGAATTATACACAACAGAGCGTATATTAATTGGCACTCATTGTGCTCAAAACCGTATGGAAGAAGAGTTATGTAGGAAAGAGTTAAAGAGAACGACTGCACACTTACGATGACATACCAAATTTGTGAATCCTGAAATATCGTAAGTCGAATACTTTAAATATTACATGAGAACGACAATGATATTCACGGTTGACAACTTTTATAACGTTTTTTCACCATATTTTTAAAGAGTTGTACAGAATCCATTTCTACTTGCTGCGTAATACAGTTTTCAGTATCATCTACGCATAGGCACAAATGGAAATACGCCTTCATTTTCTTAAGAGCTAATATTCAATAACGCAGTGTCTTGTAGCAATGAACAAGTTAAAACAAATTTAGAGATTTTACTAAGCTGCTGTATCAAATATGTACTGCCGAACGTTTGCCTGAAAAGCATTTTTCCGTTTTGTAATCAAACACACACTCCTTATGTGCCTGATCATACCGGAGTGCCATTCGCGCAATCACTTTGCTGGAGAAATAGATAATGAAATACTACGCTGTAATGTACTGGTCTACCTTCTGTATTTAATAAGAAGCGAATAAAGGTTCGAATACGCGTATAAATACCTATATGCATAAAACATCTCTCTATTCCCATCAAAAGCCGGTCGCAATCCTCTGGTTACCCTACATTGTTAATGTGTCACAATGGGTCATTTACACGGGAGTAAGGTTTAGAGCACTAAATTTTCAACTGTCCAATAGTAGATGTTGTTCTATCTCAAAATGTCACACCCGCGCATGGTTGAAGAACGACCGTATGCATGCTTAAAATTACCTCTGCATTTGCCAATGTCGTCCATCGTGAAATGGCTTAATAATGCGTGGCTGGCTGAGTGGGAGTCAACCTACGGCAGGCCAAACGGAAATTCTCCTGTCCTTACATACGGTGTTAAGGGCCCGTTGGAATGCGACAGGTGAGAAAAATGGAAACTGCAGTGCCTCATAACCTGGCTACTACGGTAGAATTGCGGTTGTGCTTCAACATGCGTAACTGGTCTAGCAAACAGTGTACAATAGGTGCATAGTGTTATACAACCTAGTGGAACTGGGTTATTGCTAACGCTCATATTGACTGAATGTTGATTTGCAAAATCCTAGGTTAATGAAATAGAAATTCCTTACAATATGGCATTGCAAGGATGAAATGTGACGTCTTGAGAAAGAAGTTTTGAAATGACTGGCCGCCAAAAGACTACATGCTGCCGCATGTCCTATTCTCCCGTCACAGTACTGATTTCAGATTCAGGAAACAAGTGTGGTTACGCTGATCAAATTTTTTCAGGTGGGACCAAGAGCCTACGTTCCAACATGTTCACGGATATGGAAATATTCTATAAGAACTGAACTGACAAGCTTCATTTCTAAGCGATACCTTAACCAAGAGGATGCTGTGCATTACCTATTGCACAAACCGCGAGACTCATTCACTTAAAAAGTTGAATGAGAAATCATGAGGCCATAGTACACCATGTGGTTCTCACGCATAATGTTCACCACAAGCCGGTTGTCCCTGTGATAAATTTTCTGACACTTTATGCTGCAGTCGTAACTTTGGCTCAAATCTCGTGACCAAGCATGCTAATGCTTTGGTCCTCTGCTGCCGATCCACCAGTGACCGAACACATCCGCAGGCCAACGCAGCACCGTTTGTGCATACTATAAATGTGCTCATATTGCATCTATAATAGCCGAATCCAAGTGCTAAAGTAGAAAACAGTAATCTGTGGTAAAAGCAATTCTTTCGTGTAGCTCCTACGCCATTTGTCATCGACAGTTGCCTAACCACTGCAGAACTATGATTGTAAGAAGACTAGCAATGAGCATAATTGGGTTACATCTCAAACACCACGTTAAGGTTATATGGGCAACGAAAGTACATAACACTAGGTAACAAGGAATGCATAACGCAGCCTATTGATCTTCAACGGTTACATCCACCGCCGTCAAAATTACGGTAAACAAAAATAGCCATGCCTGCACTCTATAGGGCAACTGGGCGACAAAAGGTTTCTAGCTTACCCGCTCGTTCGATTTTCTCCCCGCAATTATTTCACCTCGACAAAAGATGCGCACCAATACCCACCGCAAAATTTTGCTAATGAAATCAATCGCTATGCATTATGCATAAATTTACAAGAAGTATTTTTTAAGAGTATAAAAATCAACCTAATACATTTTAAAATGATTGTGCGATTCCACGGCTTCCGGCCGTAGGAACGGGAACCGAGCGCCATCAATGAATATCGCGGTATATCGGTGGACGCTTTTAAATAAGTGCTGTCCAATGGCGTCCGGCGCGTAAGGCTCTGCAAGCAAAATGACGGCGGTCCATGTGAACATGTTTTAGTAGCTTTTTGTGTACTTAAACATCACATAAACCTACATGTATAATGCATAGCGATTGCTTTCATTAGCACATTATTGCGATGGGTACGGGTGCGTATATTTTTGGAGGTTGAATGAAGGCTGAGTGAAAGCAGTACAACATGGGTACGTGAGAAACACCTGGTCGCTCAATTGTCCTCAGGGAGCATGCGTGGCTGTTGATGTCTACAGTATGGTTGACGTCAATGGACGTAACTGTTGGAGCTCAGAAGACCGCGTTATGCGCTTCTAGCAATCCAGACACTTGAACTTCCGTTGCTCCTAGCATCGAATGAAACATTTATTTATGCAAAATAAACCAACGTCACGTTTGTCATGTAACTGAATTACGATTATCGCCACTCATCTTACTCCCATGGTTTTCTTTTGATAGGGGAACCGTCGATGACAAATTGCGTAGGAACTGAAAGAAGGAAATGTTTTCACCAGCCATTATTGTCGACAGCTTCCGCGTTCCGCTTCAGTCATTATAGATGCAACATTACGCACCTGCCGATTAGGCACAAACGGCTTGGCTTTCGCTTAAGTAGGTGTTCGCTCACCAGTGGGATGGCCGCCGATGTCATCAGCATCATCATACACGTTAGCTAGAGGTGGGGAACACCTCAGCTTCTGTGCCGCAATACCCAGAAAAAAGGAGAGAAAAAACGAATTCAACTGGGGCAAGCCGGCTGAGCTACCGGTAACGGATGGTCATTGTTCCGTTAAGTTACCAGCCGGCTACTATGCATCAAAAAAATTACTATGCAAAATTACATAAGGTTAAATAATGAGATTGCCGCCGATGTAAAAAGGTTTGGCCTGCCCGGTCACCAGATTTGAGCCAAAGTTGCGTTTGAAGTATAGTGTATTAGCAAAGTTATCACAGGGATAACTGGCTTGTGGTACACAGTGTACTTGAGAATACACATGGGTGTGCTGTGGTCCTACGATTCGTCATTCAGTATTTCAAGTTAATGAGCATTGTGCTTATTGCAATACGTAATTCTCTTCTCCCTAGTGGAATGGCTATGACCCCTAAGTATAGCCTATCAGGGCTCCTTATAGAATATTGCCTCATTAGGGAAGATGTTGGGATGAACGATAATGGTTCCGTCTTAAACAAATTGGGCAGCGTAACCATACTTCTTTTCCGCAACGGTAATCAATACTAGGTTGGGAGAATTGGCAAGGTGGTGCTAAGTAATCTGTAGGCCGCGTGGCTTTATAAAAATCTTCTTTACAAGTCACATTGCTTATTTGTAAAAATTGGCTATTTTGTTAACTTAGGTGTTTGGAAGGTAACTTTCAGTCTGCAAGAGCAGCGCCAATCACCATTTTTCTCTAGCTGGTATAACGCTAAACGCTTATCGCACAATCTTTGCTCAGACCATTTAAGCCTGTCGAAGCAGCGTCAAAACTCTATCACGGTAGCCGGATTATGAGGTATAGCAATTGCTTCGTTTAAACCTGTCTCCCTTACAATCAGCCCTGCAAAGCGCAGGTATTGATCGGTGAGTTTTCCTTGTGGCTTGCCGTTGGTTGGCACCAATTCAAACATACGCGTATGCTGCAGCGTTTTATCGATGGACGGCAGTTTGCTTTGTTTTGCCTTCGAGTTGGTGTAAATATGTGTTGTTTGTACGGGATTTTATTTCTCGTACAGCTTGCATTTTGTCTACTTCAAAATCTTTTATTCTACTTTGATATACTTCATCTTGCTGACTATCCACACCTAGTTTGGCGCTATCTTTAACTCCGATTTTCTCGTTTGTCTCTCCTTCTCTCTTAGTCTGCTTTTATGTCTGACTCACCTCTTTACCTCAAAATGACCGTGGTAATAGGTAGGTAAAGCGATTGACTACAGTGTAAACCAAACCGGCAAAGAGCAGACGAAGCCACAATTGGCATGACTGTGTCATGCTCCGTTAAGTTGTTAAACGTATTTGCTTCTATGTGAGTATAAACAAAGGCACTGCAAGAAAGGTTAGCAAATATGAAACTGACTTATAACAGCTTACAGACAAACTCCGTGTGTTTAGTGGCTATTTGAAGCCTAGTTTAACCCAGAAAAGTAATGGATGATACTCATTCAGTGATTGTCGGTAGATTCTTCAATGTAATTAGTACACAGGTTTTTCGTCGGATAATGAGCTTTACAGAGGAGGTCGTACAAAATGTACTACACCGACTTGATACCCGTAAGATTTGGAAGGTATTGATGGACATATGCGGCCTAAATCCCAATCAATAGGATGAACCAGTCTGAAAATATGGGCATAAGAAAGCAACGTTTTCTGCTATTAAAATTTGCTACAGCGTTTAGCCTGCAAACTATTGTCCTAGCAAAACATCCGGTCGCGCACAATGTTACTCGAAGTAAGGTTGATGACTGCCAAGACTGCCAATCCGCACCTCCACGAACAAACAGCCGCGTTAACGGCACTACATAATCAAATATTAAAAAATACTTTTGAATCCTCGGAGGCTGTTTTTTCTCCAGACTGACCCGGGGCCATTGATTCAGGTATCTCAGATGATGGCAGTCTGGAGCAGATGATGAAAATGAAGAAAAACTAAACGCATTGTAGGAAAACATAAAGGTTTGACCTGTTGACCATGAAGCCCAGTACACTAAGGTTCTGGGGAAGACAAGCAGCTTTCTCGATTGGAAAATTGGGGCCTTTTCGCAGAATCCCAAGAACCGAACCCATTATACAGATATTCTCACTGGACTAGGACGTCAACTCGTAGGAACTCCAGTTTCGCACATAGCAAACACAGCTAGCTGCAAATTGGCAGTCGCAGTACCCAAACTCGGCTAACGAGATTTTAGCTGTTTCCCTTTCCTGAGTCGACATGCTCTGGCTCTTCCAAATAAATGAACACGCGAGTATGTTACACCATATTGCTCACTAGTTACGGGCACGCTCTTCATACCCACGACATAAATAACCAAGGTGGAAATGTCAGTGCATTCTGATTCCGTAGACAGAAAGTTGAAGTTTATTAACATTGTGTTCAACGTCCCTGATGATACACGTTTAGTGGCGTTCAGCCGATGGATCTTTGAAGTCAGTAGGATTGCAGAAAAGTCGCTAGAGCTTGAGCGATTTGTACAAACGAATAGGTAAGTTGGCGGCACCAACCAGCTTAAGTGCTAAAGAATGAGCAATTCTGCGCACTAATTTGACAGATTGTGATGGGCTGCCAGAGGCTACCATGCTAAGCAAGTTATACTTCGGGCCACTGAGAAGCAATTTGTTCACGAGAGCCTTCAGCACTTGGGACGGCTTAGCAAAGCAACAAACACTACTTCGATTAGCGATTGTGCACAATACACAACATTCAGGGAGAGTTTCTACGTAGCCACTTGAACACTTTCGTAGCTACTAATACTACTAGGTCAAAACGCCCAGATGGTGGGCGACGCCGGGAAGCTCCTCCGAAAAGGTTAGATTGCCCACATCTAAGTTGAAAACAATAAGAAAGGCTGCTAACTTAAAAGCCGAATAGCCGCCGGGTGCCGGTTGGTGCAAGTGGATGTGCAGCATCCTTAGCTTTAAGTTTATTGATGGAATATTGGTGGTAGTGTTTAGGCGCGCGATCGCTGCAGTCAACAGGATTGCAGAAAATGCGTTTCAGGTAGAGCTGCTGTACAAGCGGTACTGCAACTACCTAGCTCCAATTAAACTGAGTACTGATGATGAAGCATAAGTACGGTTAGTAGCATAACATTGCAAAGTACTGTGCAATGCAGCCAAGCTAAAGCAGCCGCATTTTGGACGGCCAAAGCGAGATGCAACGACTCATGCACCAAATAATAGCAAAACCGCCTCACGTACCAACCCAACAAAGAGTACGCCGGAGACGAGAACTCCTAGTTCTAACATAGCTGGCTAATGTCAACCTCGGGCACGTTAAAACTGCAACGCATCTAACCCAGCTAGCAACGCAATGGAACCGAATTCTCGTTTTGGCAATGGGGGTTACAGTAATGTTTTGTTCAAGGTTTCAGATGCCATCTCGGTGGTTGATATTAAACGAGCACTAATCGTTAACAACGGCTTTGCGCCTAACGCTGGACCGGTTAATAGGATCACCAACGGTTGCATAACATTTGAAAATCCAATCCCAGTCACTGTTAACAATGAAAGTGATCTGAACGGACTTGTTACAAACTGCGATCTACTCCGTAAAGCGACAATGCTTATCCTACTGTACCTGAAACTGCCGAAAGGCAGTATGTTACTATTTGCCTTGATCAATGAGAAAGTGATCAGACATTTACTGTAAGTAAACAAAGCACCCACGGTTAACACTTTGGCCAGTGGCGCTTCAAACTACCAGCCAAAGGAACGCATAAGTTCAGACTTCAGCACAATGGCTTCATCCTACTGTAGGAGGCAAGTGGATCTGACGTGTAGGCCAAACAATTTTACTGGTACAACCCCACGGCGAGTGCCTTTTTATATCAGGTGTGGAAGAGCCAGGGAAAACTCATCACGACGCCCAACAAATCGTTACCAAGCAACCCGCTCCCAAGTCTAAGCACACAGTTCCTGCACCTTCTCCAGAGGGTTCAGTAGCAATCAGTGACTTCTCAAAGCCATTTGTAAGACGAGGAGACCACGACAGTTACTTCTTGCTCATACTTATCAACGCCAGGTCAACCAGTAATAAGATGCACGTTCTACGTATATTGGCCGTCCTTACCACACGGGACGTAATTTGTGTCACTGAAAAGTGGTTCACACCTGCAATGTCGATAGGTCCTACATACTTCATGGATATCAGCTATAGATGCCATGTCGAAAACACAAACTAGATGGAAGATTTGCTATCTACCCAAAACAAATTTGCCTAGCAAGAAAGAAAATCATTACCACTGCAGAGACCATGGACTCCTTATGGGTAACAACTGGAACCATGGGATCCACGGTATTATTAAGATGTGTTTACCGAGCCCACTCATTGCAACTTTCTAGCATGCATCGTGCCATCCCTGTGAATAAAAGTTGTCTCAGGTGCTTGCACCTTGCCTGGTCTGGAATAGTTTCCACCCGCGGCTCCTATTTAGTATGCAAATTTACCAGCTTGCAACAACCTGGGCGGTTGGAAGCAACACATTTCTCCTCCTATCGGGGGAAGCAAATATTGGCATTAGTATTTAATCTATTCATCCCAAAACTGGGGGTATCAGTAGGCCAAGAGTTCCATGAAAGCGACCATAGAGTAGCACACTGCTCGTTGTATTTAAAACGTGCTGTCACTAATCCCGCCAGGTCAGCTGCACTCTCGATTCACAGGAAGGTGAATCCCATAAATGGGGCTACATTTGCCTTATTTGTTAGGTCGAGAAAGTAACATGAATTTCTTTTATCCAACTCCCCTGAGCAACCTGCTGAAAGCTTTTATAGGGCGATTATTTTATGTCTAAACTATATGGCACCCTCTTTCCTTCTAACAATAAGCCAAAAAACAATCACTTACCAAACAAATGTGTTCACTAGAAGACACCAGCTACGGCGCTCCTAGGATGCAACTTTGCTTATTCCATGAGGGCAAGTAAAGTCGTTACCGCATTGGCATCCAGACCTGCGCAAAATATACTGGTCAAGAGTGGGCAGCCATGTATATTATTAATAGAGCCAAGGCAATCAGCTGGCTGCTGCGTTCCTGAATTTCTTACCAACCGCTAGACGTATCACTCATATAGTCGGAATCTAATGAAACTTCCATCGATCCGCTTGCTGTATGTGTGGCACCCAAATCCTATTTTAAAGTCTCAAGGTTTAGACACCGGGCAGTCAGCGCTGAGCTGCAGCTGACCGCTAACCTTTCACATTGCTCTGTACATTTTGCCATCAAATGTATCCGCCCTGCAACTTCGACCACTAAGCTAGCCTCGAACCTTGGTCCAGACGTCATGCTGCCCAGCGTAATGAAGTACGGGCGTGATGGCATTCCTATACTTCTCCTGAAACATTTTACAATCATCAAGCAGTATGAAAAATATCCTTCTGCTTGGAAAGATTCTTCAGCCATGCCGCGACACAAAGTTGGCGCTTTGCGGGAGGTTGCCAATATTCGCCCGGTAACCCATACATCTAGCATCTGAGAGTAATGAAAATGCCTGTTAAAATAACTCTCATAAACTTTTGTATGAATAAAACCACGTAAACAAGTAACACCATGGACTTCTGAGAGCTCGAACCCGCGCGACCTGCTAGCTACATTTCCTTAACATGGTCACCAATGTCGTGGACTCAGGGCAAGCAGTACTCACGCTGTACCTCGATTTGCATAAACCGTTCGGCAGAGTTCCGTATAAGCACTTACCAAAGTAGGGCATTTCTCATGGCGTGTGGAGTCCGCTGTGGACTGGTTGGAACAGAACTAAACGTACGCAAGCAGTTAGTGGAAATATCACAAGTCGAAGCCTCCCGTGCCACTCTCTTGAGCGGTGTCATACAGGGAAGTGCTTTCGGCCCAACACACTTTCTCATGTAGCTTAATGATATCTGCAAAAGCGTAAAGCACGGTCGCCCTATTATATTTGCTGATGATATCACAATTCTCCACATCTCCCCCAGTTACAACCACATCCACACACGACAGAATACGAGAAGACCTAAGGGCCCTAGGGTCGGGGTGTCAGCAATGGCAAATGCGTTTCTCCGCTGTAATACCGGGTGCCATGACTTACAATGGCTTACTACCTGAAGGGCCCTCATGATTAACGGCAATTCTATTCAGCTTCATACAACAGCAAAAGACCTGGGCCTGCGTCACTCTATGCGCCTCAACTTTTCTGAGCAATGGCACATTCAAGGCACAAAGGGTCGGCAAGTAAACTTTCACATGAGCCGCTAATTAAACACTGACGATGCAGACCTAAGACTTTACCTAAGTCACATTTGCCCAGTCTTGAAGTTCTGTTCCTTCATATGTGGCAGCTTGCGTACTTCGGACCGCATTTTGCCTGAAAAAGCCCATCGGCAATTTTATAATCTGCTCGCACCATAATACCAGGCGTTTAGCTAATAAAAGCTGGTCTGGTCTGCTCAGACACCAACCACTGTGGCTGTGTCGTATTGTCCTTAACTTACGCTTTCTGCACACGTTAATACATAACGTTGTGTCTAATGATATATGCAGCCTTATTCTTGGAGAGGAAGCAAAACGTAACATCAGAAAAGGCCTAGTACTATTACTCCTTTAAGAGCGAGGAAGAACCTACGCTTTTCTTTTTTCTTACTTGCATATACAATTATTTAAAACAAACTACCAACCAGGCTGCGAGGAATCCAGAACTCGCAGCCATTCAAGAAATATGTGAAAAATTTCCTGTGCCTGAATAATGCAAAACGGCACTTTAACGCTTGTGACGCGAAAGACGGCTTTTTTGAGACTGGGTCAGATGGAGCATGAACATTCCTGGTGTACCTTAATCAAACATCTTGTGATAGCCAGATGAAGCGACCGATAAGTTGATACAAGATCTGTGTGTCGTCTATATCCTCATATCTCTCTTTCGCATCTCTGAGATCTTGCCTGGATCAATTGCAATATAAGACTAGAAGCTAAGGCTGCAAATCCGGGTATATGAGTAACTTCTCCTATTTTCATTTCTGCTTGACCGATTACTAACTCCTCTGCAGTCACTCAATCCTAAGAACCCAATTGGCGGTGATAAGCGCAGCTGCGATGGCGGACTGTTACGCATACTTAGTATCATACCCTCTAAGGCTGTCTGCCCCGCTTCCCAACTTGCGAAGTCGCAACTAGGGTGATTCTTGGCACACCAATCTTAACCAGTGGCAATTTCGCATGTCCGAGAAAGGTAACATTTCTGCTGACAGCGGTTCCCTAGCAGGCCATTTATCCTTTAACCCATCTTTACTTCTCTCCGAAAAGTACTGCGTAGAACTGGTAACCCTAAAATGTAAAAGTTACGCGCCATACCCCTAGCTTTAAAGCCTGGCTTTTAGTTAGGAGCAACTATGACCTTAAGGAGGAGGCGGCAGAGGATTTTAAACTGGGCGGCCTTTCATCTCCCACATGAAGCAGGTCAGGTCAGGTCAGGTCAAAATCAGTGGACGATACAGGCTTCCGCCTAACGAGCGTCCAGCTTCTTGTACCGGTAAGCGAACCAGAGCCCCGGCAGCTTGAGCCAAAACCCTTATTTCCTTCTCCTCTCCTGTCCCAACTGAAAAGCCACCCTTAGTCACATCTTCATTAATTTTCTTCGCCTTCCGTTCCTTTATTCTTGCCTAAGGCTACAGGCCTTTTTCGCTCACCGTACTTCACATGTCCTAGATTTTTTTCAGCCACTTATGACCCACACTTTCTTATCTAGTATTTGTGTTTGCTATACATCAAACTGCGCGCAATGGCAACCCTCTGATTTGACGGATAATATACGTAGACCGTAACCTAGCCATCAGTTCCTTACGTTCATCGTAATAACTATTACCAACTTTTAAATAGTTTGTCCTGCGGCTCCGCGTAATTGGACCAAACATAGCAGCCTGATATTTTGTGATACATTCCGCAATTGAGACTCCAGTAGGCGCACATATGTGCTGATAGTCCGTGGAGTCCATCTCTCACATGCTCTTATCAAGGTCCAACTGAACTCATCGGTATTATTCAACGCAAATCTACTTTTTTACTCCCAAACTTAGTTGCCTACTTGGGCACTGTTTATCAATATGGTGGAACCACACTAGCCATTATCCTCGTAGTGGTGTTAGCATCGCATTGGCGCAGGTATTGAAAGCACACATATTTTCAACCTAAGTGACTACGAAGAATGGACAAAATTAGTTTAATATGAAGTTTCTGAGTCAAACGTGTACCACGGGCACCGGCAGTTGATTCACGGTCAACTAACCCGGACATCCTGCACTCCAATTTGTCTTATTTTTGCCATATATCTCAAATTTTATCGGAGTTGTACATTCGTCAATTACTACTGGAAACACTGGTAGACTGGCGGCAGGATGAAACAGATCCATTTTTGCTCGCTGTTCATACCACCTGACTGGTAATATTTCAGGTTCTCTGACATTGGCACAAAAGCTAGACACGTGCCAGAGACCCATGTCACACCGGCTAGCTGGAAATCCAGCTATTCCGAACCACTACTTGCGTTACTTGGTCATCCGTCCAAAAGTTATTTGTTACCTGGCTCCACTTTCCACCCTGCTCTGATTATCTGCGTACTTTGCTGTTGTTGACTTATACTATTATCCATTTATGCTGTCTGGCGAACCATACTAGCTTTCACCAGAACATAGCTTGTGTGACATAAAGTCTTGTTTTACATAGATGTTACCCATTCTGAACCTCCAAAGTTAAAGATAATGCTCATAAAGAGTAAACAGTTGCACAATACAGCGTCCCAACACATAGGGCACAATAACGCTTCACGTCGGCAAAACCCTAACCATAGACAACAAAGTGCTTGGCGTCCTGCCCGTGTAGGCTGTAGCGCATTACAAGTTTGGAAGCCTTTTGCCAAATTTTCGGATGCTCATTTATTTATGCTTACGTAATACGAATGCAGCTTATCGGTGGTGAAAGCCCATGTATAGGGATGCATAAAATTGGCTAAAATTGATAACCCATGCGGAATTTGTCTAAAATGTTGATGGGGTTTACAGGCTCTTTGCAATCAAATGGACATTGTGCTGACCTGGCTTATCCATGTAGACCAGACTCATGTAGGCTCAAGACATCATTCGCAACCGCTTAAAGTTAAATAATTTTGTGGATTGTATTTACGCAGTGGATTCTTCGACCAACTAGCCTCTGAAAACGGCACTCGGATTGCTTTTTATTATGGTCTAATTACACATAGTCACGTAATTACGTGCAGGCAAAATATTCTGTGTTGCATTTGGAGCCTTTCCCTGTATATATTTCACACATTCCTCCATCTTTTAGTACGTAGGCTTGGAAATTGTGTTTTGCGCCCACTGCGTTGTACATCGTAAGTAATGCTACATTAAAGCTATATTGTTCATTTCTAGATACGCGACCCTATTGTGATCCTATAGCAATGAGCCAACATTTTTATTTTCTCTTACTTTCACATTATACGCTTGCAAAGTTAAACGGCATTGATAGAAAGACCTTTGGCTACGGTATCGGCAGTTGCTCCAGAAAGGGTAATGCTACAAGAATTGCGGTAGTTTTGCTTTCATCAAATACAGCGATCAAGCGACGTTCTGACTAAGTTATCGCGTTTTCATTTTAAGTATTAATTACGCAACAAACCTGGTGTTAAATTTTAACTGCAATCAAAGCCATTTTCTATTGGCGCACAAGGTCATCTGTTAAACAGATAAATGTGTGGGTAGCAGGGAATTCTTCTAGCTCGTTAAAATAATACAGACCGCGGTAGACCTGGAGGTGGCGGGCAAGTAAAACTTTCATTATTCTACTGTCGCTTTTATGTTAAAGGAGAAATCTGTGGGCGAGTTGATACTGTAAATGGTAATCTTTTACCCCTAGAAATCTTACGTACCCGAAGATGCGCGCTAACACTGCATACATAAAAGGTTATCCACTTCAGCTGAGAATCCAAGTTTAACGGATGCTACATAGCGAAACCCATCTCTAAATGGGAATTTGCTATCATCAAATAACTTGGCACTGGGTATGAAGGCAGCGTGTAGTGCGATTGTGCGAAAGCGTTTCCTTGCGGCTTTATACCATGATTAACGGACAGGCACATTCTCAGCTATACTGTCCGTGTAGTATGACTAGTTAATACCATTTCGAGACGGCGCGCGAAAGTAAGCGCGGATATCAGCAGACAATTGGAGTCGGACACCGCGGACGGTATTCGCTGAACTATAGTAAGAAGCGGACGCATGAAGCAAGACACGAGGTACACGTTAATGCAGGATCTTACAGGGCGTTCGAGTGTCGATGCGGTTGTAAGGAATAGTGAAACGGAAATGAATAATGTACAATTGGTCCACATTTTAATTGGTACATAAAAGATGACATTTAACCTTTTGGGCTCTACAGAGCTCTTACGTAGATGGCTGAACATATAAAGCATTCAATATCGACCGTGAGCATGGAATCGAGGTTCGTAGGGCATAATCGTGCAGAGATTGAAGGAGTGTTCGTGTCAAATGGAGGTTCGCCAAAAGTCGGAGTCCGCTGTGTTGTTTATGATTTTTGATCTATTGATTTCAGGGCAAGGTGCATTTCGGCGACATGTTGGAGCGGGCTTGTCTTACTACAAATACTGGCTAGCCCAGTAAAAGGCCGATAGGACCTCAACCTTTGCTGCTGACAAACGGCGCGCTTGGAAGTGGTCTCTCCCTCCTCTGCACCCCACTCACGCCAAAACGACCCTCGTCCCACGGATAAACGACTGCCGCCCCGAAAAAAGCGACTCTCGCCAAGCAAGGAAGCGACACCGGTCCCGCGGGACAACCAACAGAGTTCGGAAACACTGCTCGTGGGGCCAGTCGATCGAAGGGGAGGGTTAGGGTTTAGAGACGACAGAATAGAGAAACACGTGCAGCAAACGCCAGAAAGAACGAACGAGTGACCTGCATGTTTAAAAGTTTTGGTTTTTGAAAGTTTTGTTAAAAATGGGCTTCTCAGAAGTTTTTGATAGTTTGTCTTTAAAACGTTAATTGACCAAAAGCGGGGCTAATATGTACAATATCTGCAAAACTAAACATATTTACCCCGTACACCGACGGAGAAACGAACCGGCTTACACACCTACCGACCACGGCCATTGGCCTTGGGAGGCGGCGGGCTGGATTCGGGAGATGTCGGGACGGTCGAAGCTTGTAGACCAAAATTGTGGTCTGGTTGAACTGCAGTATGATGATGAAAGCCAGTGTGGTGCCCTGTGACCTCTCATGAAGCACCACTAGACAAAGTAAGCAAAGTCATTTCTTCCATAAAGGCTGGTTTTAGACGGCCGATGGTGACGACTTCGGTTTTCCACCGCGTTCAGTTGTGCATGTTTAATTTGCACGGTGTATCAGTTTGAAAGTTCCTAGGTAGAGTGACTGAAGGGGCTGTCGAACACCGTCTGCGCAAGGTAGGACTGTAAACACCTAGACAGCTTCTCTAGCACTACACTAGCGTCTTCTGCGATTGAGGAGCGAATGGGCGTAGCTCAGGCAACTGATGAGCAAATCGATCGGTGTAACTTCCGTAGTCAAATGAGGTAGTAGCTGGGGCCGATGCCACCAATTGCCCGGCCAACCGTAGCATGCAACTGTAGGCTATCTGCGCTGGCGTTGCGTAGAAATAAGTTTCAACCGCGTTTTTTAATCCTAAAAGGACGAGGTGAAGCGTTTCAGACCATGAAGGGGCTGCGTGTGCACGTAGCGCTGCCTTCAACTGTCAGTGAAAACGCTCAACTATGCCGCTAGCGGCTGGATGATACACCGTCCTCTGAACGTGACGGCAGCCTTAATCCTTAAGAAACGTAACAAATGTCGAGGAGAAAGGTGACCCTAGATCGGCAGAAACAATTGCGGGACAGCCATATTGAGCTACCCAACGCTCCAGAAAAGCTTCCGCTACCGTTTTCGAAGAGACATTTGGGATAGGGACGACCTCAGGCCATCTGGTAAAGTAATTGATACAGGTCATTAGATAAGCAGAGCCATTCGAAGGCGGCACAATATTTACGAGGTCGTCGTGCCCGTGATAAAAACGTGCGCCTTGTGTCGGAAACGCGTCCATTAAGCTTCTCGTGTGCAAGTGCACTTGCGCGCATTGACACAGAGGGCAACTAGCTGACGCTTCGATTGACATTGTGCCAGACAAATCGTGCAGTTACGAGTTTAAGAGATGCGCGGACGCCTGGGTGAGACAAGCCGTGCGACATGTCGAACACGGTCTGTCGAAACTTGCGTGGGACGACTGGGCACGGCGTGCCGAAATATAAATCGCCATGTGTAGTGCCGTCGGATGTGGTCAGCGAAACGGCTAGTATCTTCAGTGAAGTAGACATGCGTATTATAGCAACCTCAGGTTCACTGAGTTGCGTTGCGGCCTAGGCTGCCAAGTTGATAGCAGTGCCGGCGTCAGCGGAGATAGTTTGGATTCGGGAAAGTGCATCGGCGACGGCGTTGTGCACACCTGACTTGCAGTATATCGGTCGTTAACTGAACAATATAGTCAACGTGGCGTGACACAGTGTGAGTATCCGTCGGTGGTCGAGGTCAGCACGTAAGTCTGGGGTTTTTGGTCGGTGAAAACGGCAAAAGAGCGGCTTTCTAAGACATGTCGAAAGGGACGTATGGCCAGATATATGACTAGTAGTTCTCTACCAAACGTGCTGTAGTGGGATTCGGTAGGTTGCATCCGCTTGGAAAAGAACGCTAAGGGCTGCCATATTTCGGTTATTCATTGATGCAGAACAACGCCAACCGCAACGTGCAAGGCGTCAGTACTGAGGAACAGTGGGGTCTCCGGATCGTGATTGGCTACAGAAGCTATGTTAGCAATAGCCTCCTTCAGCGACTTGGAAGCAGCGCGTTCTGTGGCAGGAAATTCGGTTTTCTTCAGTTTCCCTTGGTGAGGGTATAGAAGGGGTTGCAGCAGTGACGCGCATTTTGGTATGAGCCGTCGGTAAAAGTTGAGAAGTCCAACAAAACGTCTAAGCTGTCTAAAAGAATGGAGCTAAGGGTAATCGATGTTGGCTTGACTTTTATCCCGCAGTGGCACGACGCCTGAAGAAGTGATACAATGCCTGAGAACGTTTACTGAGTCCACACCAAACGAACAACTTTCTGAGATTATCCTTACCACGCGTTGAGATAAACGATCAACAAATGTTCGTACGTGGCGCATGTGCTCCTCGCATGAAGTGTCCGTGATTAAAATGTCGTCGAGATAAGGGTAAGCGAAGTCTAAGTCGCCACAATCCTAGTCTGTGATGCGCGTAAACTTTTGCGCGGCATTGTTTAGACCAAAGCTTATGCGCAGGAATTCGAACAAACCCTGTGAAGTGGTCACGGCCGTTTTAGCGATGATCGCTACTGCTGCCGGAAGTTGGTTGTATGCGCATACCAAGTCAAGTTTGCTGAAGATATTTTACCCGCCAGACCGGCGGTGATATGCAAGAGGTGTAAGTTAGGATTGTGATCGGGCGTGGTAACCATATTCAAGGTTTGATAGTCGGCGAAAGGACGCCAATCCACCAGGACCTTTTTCGGGACTATGTGTAGACTCGACGCCCGTGGGCTGTTGGACGGTCTGACGATACCGAGTGGAAGCATGTGATCGAATTCAGCTCGTGCTGCACGTATTTTCCCTGGAGCAAGTCATCTTGGTTGTGCGTTAACTGGTCGACAACACGAGACTGTGTGGTTAGTTACCTCTCTTGTGACTGGCGGAAGCTCTGCAGCCGGTCGTACCAGTCGCGAATATGCAGGCAGTGGGTTCGCATACTTTGCTGGTACATCGGTGATTTGTAAAACGAAATGGATTATCAAGGCGTCCGTACGCACCATTTCGACCCTTAGTTTATTACGTTTTAGTCTGTGGCGACCATAAAACACGGGCAACCCCAACTGCCGGAAGAATTCCATACCGATAACTTTAAAGGGTACAGAGGTAAACATGAAGACCCACTGAAAAGGTCGGCGAAGGTTGAGGTCCAGATTCATCGTGCGCTGACCGAGTGAAACTATCGAAGAATTGTTGGCCGCCCGCTAATTGTACATGGGCTGTGAGTGCTTGCCGTTCGTGTTCGCTGGGATGACGCAGACTTCCGCTCCCGTGTTGATGAGGAACGTGACGGAAGAACATCGATCCCGAAGACACAACAAGCGCTTGCTTGGTTGTTGAGGGTTACGTTGATCGTGCTCGTATGTGGTTTATTAGCTTACCCTGAAGTGGCTGCGTCGTGCTTAATGCAGGGAGCCCGACAACTTCTAGTGTTTTTACCATATTGACCCTGACATAAATATAGTTCTTCGACGGATTTAGGATTGCTTGACTGAGTACGTGCGGGGAAAATTTGCGCATTAGTGTCAAACGAGACGTACTTGGTTCAGTCACAGACGAGCCTCAATGTACTGTTGCGATAAGGTGGTCAGCATATGTCAGTGGCACACTCAGCTCTGAAGCCTTTATTGCTACTATCCTTCTGCAAATTAGCGTAATTTCCTCGTCTTTAAAGTCAAACAGGCCTGATGATTGGGAGAAAATATGAGATTCATTCTGCATTGGTGCAAATACGTCACCATAGCTGCTGGTCGTCTGCTGCGGAAAACGTGCGAACGCAGCGTCTGCCTTGGTAGTTAATTCTTTCCTGGACGTATCCAGAAACATGGACAGCATTACCGGTAATATCTCTGGGAGACGTACAAATCACAGCTCTTGATTCCTTCCTCGCTTAAGAATAAGGGACCAGCGATGCGCTGAAATATTCGGAGCAATTCCGACGGCTTACCTTCTCCATGGTTGAGACCATTGAGCGGTACAAATCGAGCTCGTGTGCTGGGCTGTACCCCTTTTAAAATGGCTTGTTTCGTCGTGTCCTACTTTGCCTCATTTGATGGGCTGAGTAGCATCTCCTAAACCAGCGTCACAACCGACAAATGTAGGCGTGGGACAAGCTGTTGTACCACCGACAGTCTGTAGCAGTGCTCTTATTTTTCAGTTTGAGCTCGCACACCGTAAACCGTACCTCTGACTGTGTTCCATGAAACTCGGTAAAGCCAAATTAAGCATTTTTATTCTGCGAAACGACTTAGGTACCAATTTTGAAATGTGAATCGAAACAATAAAGGAGAAGCAAGAACACAATGAAATACTACAATTATGCAGGAAACAAAAAATGCAAGTATATATTCGAGGAAAAGGAACGAACTCACCAAAAAATAGAAACAAGGCACAATGGGTTGCATTCGAGAGTGAGCATTAGGGTCACCATATTGTAGAACTGGTTAATACTAGTCCGAGACGGTGCGCGAAGAAAGCGTGGATAGCAGAAGACAATTGGAGTTAGACACAGCGGACGAAGAAGCGGACGGATGAAGCAAGACACGAGTTACACGTTAGCGCAAGAACTTACAAGGCGGTCGAGTGTCGAGCCGGATGTAAGGAAGATTAAAGAAGCAAGGATAATATACAATTGCTCAACGATTAAATAGTACATAAACGATGGTAGTAAACTTTCTGGACGCTGCAGTTTAAAAGACGTGTTTGCTAGCCAACGTAAGCTCTTAGACTTAAGAGTATCTTTCTGATAAGTGGACAATGTTATGCTAACCCACATATGCTTCCGAAAATAAGGAAATTACTGAACCCAGTTTGAAATCTTAAAGTGCAATAACCATGCATTGTGTGAACCATTGAGGTAGTTACGGTGATTATTGACGCCATTTACAACCACAAGGCTAATGGTTTATGTCAGCGAAGGCAGCTGTTTATTGGTTCCAACGGACAAGTAAACGAGTCTCCGCGGCTGTAGCTTGGTATAAGGATTTGTAAACGGGATATGTCAAATAAGCGGCATGTAGATAAATCGAACACGGTCTGTTACGGATGGTAAGGGGAACGTGAAAGGCTTGCATTAATATTTTATAATTGGACAACTTAAGTCGGACAAGCTGGGCATACAACAATTGTTTAGGTAACTAGGATCAGGCTGAGTTGCATGGAGTAAGGAAGACTGATCCACCCACCGCTTGGCAGGTAAATTCCGGACTGTGGACCATGCTATATGGAATCACAAAGCCTGGCGGAACCGTTCTATGATTGGTCTGTCTTAGAGAAGCCAGCACTTGTGAGCTCAATTCTGATCTGTGGACGGGTCTCCCTAATATCACCTAGCAAGTTAGAAGCAATTATTAAATGATCTTTCCCAATCAAGACATTGTTTAATAGCTGTATTCTGAACCATGTGCGATGGTACTTATATTCACGTGGCCCGATGTAGCCATTTTATAGGTGGTATGTACCCGCCGAGTCATCGCTTGGTAGCTATAATCTGAACTTTGTACGATGACGCAAATTCACGAAGCCTGCTGCTGTCACATTATAGATAGTGCATCTTAGAAAATCCATCGCTTGGTAGCTGTTTTCCGAGCTGTGGGCGAGGTTACCTAGCACCACCTAGGCTGTTGGAACATTTTTAAATGGTCTATCTCAGCCAGAGCATCGCTTGGTAGCTATAACCTGAACTTGTACTATGATGCAGCTTAATGAGGCCTGCTGCTGTCACATTATAGATGGTCTATCCCAACCAAGCAGTCGCCTTGTAGCCTTGTAGCTCTACTCTAAAATTTTTACGACGGTATCCAGAATACAAAGGCCGACGCAACCGTTATATAATTATGATAACACAGTAAGGTCATCGCCTGATAAGTCCAAGCTTATCTGTGCAAGAAGCCACTTAAATGCAAGAAGCCTGCTGATACCATGTCATAGATAGTCCATAATTGCCGAACCAGCAGAGAGAATTTTTATACCAAACTTTGTACTATGGTAAATAGATCCACTTAGCCTAATGGAACCATATTCTAAATGACCTATCTGTTAAGCCATCGCTCGGTAGCTCAATTCAGAACTGTAGGCGATACTACCTAGTACCACCAAGACAGTTAGAACCATTTTGTAAATGGAATATCTCAGCCAGGCCATCGCGTTATAGCTCCATGCTGACGCTGTGACGATGGATCCTAGATTCTTTTGGCCTAATGCAAATATGTTGTAAAAGATGTATCTCGGTTACGCCATTGCTTAGTTTATCCAACCTGACCTGTGGACGATGCTACGTGGATTATCGAAGACTGCCGCTACCATTTTATAAATGGTCTATACTAACCAAGCCATTGCTTCTAAACATTGTATGATGATGCCCAGCTTCACCCAGCCAAATGCAACTACTTGGCATATTTATGATGCGAGTTAAGCTATCGCTTGACTGCTCAATTACAATCTGTGGACAAGGCAACCTATTATCACCTAAGCTATAGGCACCATTATGTAAATAGTCTATCTCAGTTAAGCCACTGCTTGGGTTCTCCAATCAGACCTGCGGATGGATGCACGAAGCCTGCCACTACTATCATATGAATGGTCTATACCAACCAAATCAATCATTGGTACCTCTATTCTGAAGTTTGTGTGATGGTGCCCGGGAGTACATGGGCCGGCGCAAATGTTTTGTAGTTGGTCTATAACAGTTAATTCATCGCTCGGTAGCTGCATCCTTTTCTGCGCAAGCAGCTACTTAGCTTCACGAAACCGGTTGCTACGATGTTGTACGTGGTCCATATCTGCCAACCCATTGGTGGCTAGCTCTATTCTGTACATTTTAGGGTGGTACCTTGCCTCACAGCCTAATGCAACCGTTTAATAAATGGTTTATTTTGGTTAAGCTATTGCTTGGGTAGCTCAATTCTGGTCTGTGGTCCATAATACTTAGTAACACATCTAGTTGCAACCATTTTAAATGAGCTATCTCAGTTAAGCCATCGTTTTTTAGCTCTACTTTGAACTTTGGACGACGGTACGTGGATTCACGTAGCCTGTTTCTGACATTTACTAAGTAGTTCCTAAGTAAACGATTCACTGGATTCTCAGATAGTTGAAGTTCCATCTGTTTGTGAGTCAGTGTTACTTGCCACCAGCCGGTGTAACTTTGGTAAGGCGGCCTTCACACTTCTTCCAAAATTGCTTCCAGCAGGCTTCAATTAAGTATAGCCCTATGTTTTCTGAAACCGACCTGGTAGAGGTGTCTATAACACTAACCGTAGCCCCTTGCTTAATATCCCCTTGCTTACTCTCCTATCCTTACTATCCTAAATGAGCTAGGTTCCTGCGTTATGCGCGAGCGTTTTGATACCGGTTAATGCAGTAGCAGCAGGAACCAGTTGTCGCAACAATTGTTAATGCGTCATTTCACGATTACAACAAGATACTTTACGCACTTTTCGCACGTTAGGAAAAAAGGACTTGACGGTACGAAAACGTTATTACGTAAAACCCTTAAAATACAGCGTTAAGGCAAGTTAAGGTAAAGAAATATACGTTTATTGCGAAAACGTACAATCCCGCTATTTGAATAGCCCGAATTGTTGAACCACCTACTGGAGATTGTGAAGCCCACGGTTGTTCCAGGTAACAAAACGTGCGGATGCGCAAGCTGCTTGTTGCATGCAGTACTAATTAAATGATGTAAGAAACCAAGAGCAACATGCTAGCAAAAGTGCCACCCACTAACCTAAAGTACAACGTAGGATACGGTTATATAATATTTTGCACAGCATGCAGCAGACCACATGGGTATCTCGAGGTCAGTGAGCGGTCGCTTCTGCTGTGTTATCTCTTTGCACTTTCTACCTAACTGAGGATCAACAGTGGCGGGCCAGCCCCTGGAAGACCATGTGGTGAAACCTGGCGCAGCTGCTGGGTGTTAAACCCGGCTAAGTGATCCTAGCGGGCTCTTACCCATGTCCTCCCTAAAGTGCCAATAAAGGCAAAGAACGCAGATTCCAGCAATGACATCTTCATTCAAAGGAACCTTAGCTCACCGATTGGGATCATGAAAAATAAGAAGGTCGTCGGCTAATGGGGTGTATCAAATGCGATTGATAAGGAAAGGAAAAGCTTACCCACAATGGACCAACAACATGTAGGCATACGTGGAATAATACAAATATCTGTTATAAAACCTGTTCGCGTTTCTGTGGGTTTTTCAAAATATTTTTCTGCTTTATCGGTTTTAAAAACCTTGTATATTATTTCGGCTTTCAAACATTCGTATGTATGCAGTTTGCTGACATCCGCTTCAGGAATCAAGCATTCACCGCTCAGCCGTCACAACTTAA
Organism: Dicrocoelium dendriticum; assembly: GCA_944474145.2. NCBI lineage: Eukaryota > Metazoa > Platyhelminthes > Trematoda > Plagiorchiida > Dicrocoeliidae > Dicrocoelium > Dicrocoelium dendriticum. The sequence goes on from OX104060.1 coordinate 1,325,541, forward strand.
CCATTGGCAGTCCACACACTGGTACGACTCATCTGGGTCCCGGAGGTCCGCGCACGTTTCATGACACTAGCGCTTGCGTTCGCAGCATGGAACCCAATTCACGTCCAAGTACATAGAATCCTGTTGCTCATTACCGCAAATAAGACAAGCATAGCAATCATGCGATGCCCGCGCAAATACTCGCCACTTTTTCTGCAAACCTTACGCTGCTACAGTCGTAATCCGCATTTCTCGGAAATTCGTCTTCTATAACGGCACAACCACTACTACGCTGTCTTTATCATCCACTTCTCAACTGGAAAGACGCTGCTTTTGTTTGGACTGCGCACCTGTGCTAACAACAAACCGCAGTAACTTAATCGGCTGCCTGTTTATCTATGGAAACTTTCACACACCTCCGCTTATGCCGAAAAGAGGAAACAGTGTTCTCTATCCGACCAGTGGTCGGATCCTTAGCCATAAGGTATGAACAAATTATCTCACGAAGACGACCGGCACGATCCTTCAGAGCTCGCATTTATTTACGGAAGGTGGAAAAGCCTATTGCGTTTCCTTTCCAACACCTTTTTCTAACGGCTAGTTACTCTGTAACTGTGCATTCTAAAGTTGTATGCACCACCTGGTGCTTTTGTTCTCCAGGCTGGAAAATTTTCCCCGATGCTTGAGCAGGTGAAAACAAACGACTTTCTTAGAATAGGTTCTTTTACTGCATAGTCTATTAGTCGGCACAACTCTAGGGCATGAGCAAACGTCAAATTCTAATTCATGGTGAACGCGCATGTGCAAAGCGAAGAGCCTGCATATTTCCTTCGAAGGAACGCCTGCGGGAGTTGAAAAATTTAAGAGCACTATGCCCTATCCCATGTCTGTCTCTTTGATTACCGATAGGCACTTTAGCAGCGTGTTACGTGGATATGTCCTTAAGAAAAGCAAAACCTCGGTGACCCATGGCGCACATGAGAGGGTTTTGACCTCCCTCTTACGAGCTTTCACTTGGCACTTTCCTTCGCCTGGTCTTATTCTTGTATCCTTCCTAACAGTTACTTAAACAATTGATGGACACTTGTAAAAAGATACCAACAGTGTTTAAGGTGCCTATTCTCTAATTCCACTTTGATCTTGGAGAATTTGCCTAAAGTTCATACGCTCTTTATACTATGTCCTGTCCAGGTTTTCTTATAGGGGAGTCAAGTTCTACTAAGGTACATAAACTCCTCCTTAATTTGAGCACCAATTACAGCAAGCCATTAGTTGAACTGCGGCTTGCTTTGTATATACACCGAAAAACTCATCTAATGCGCAACCTTTATGCAATCCATAACGTGGCAACCTTTTAAATGAGCGCAGCGCTTTCGAATGTCCCTTAGTACATGGAAGCGGCAAAACATCATTTACGCATTTGAAGTGTATGATTTGATAGCGTACATTTGCGCCAAGCAGCGAGTGAGCACCAACGTCCTTGCGGTATGGACTGCTGAAAACTCTCGGTAATTCGCTGTACCATATCATGGTAACCGATCCTACTTGGTTAGACATGAGGGCGTAGAGAATCCTTCGGGCGACACCAGTTTCTGCAACTAGCATTGCATATCATAGCACATAAGCGCCTTGGTTGTGCTGAAGTGTGACGTCTGCCAAGATGATATGGCAGAAGCAGTTATATAATGGTACAACGATTCGCGGTAAAAAGTACATGCCGCATTAACTTTAGTTGTCTACTATGACGCATATCCCTTTCCCTGAAGCCGCCTTATAGTGTCTGACAGAGTTATAAGCGCTGAAGTTTTACGGAGAATAAGACCTTAGCACGGTGGGTCACAGTCAGGTTACAATAGGTAAAAATCAGCAAACCGGTCCGATGGCAGGAACGAAGGAATTGAACGTTGGTTATATATAGAGATCCGACGACCGATGCGAAGCACACACAATCGAAGACGGCACACCGTCACCAAAACCAGCTTTGGCTCATTGGACCATTGGATGATAGAGAGCAGAAGATCCTGTGTCTGCCTCTTCACTTCTTGATCATTGAGGATACGGCTTGTGTCCTTGGGGCAGAAGGTTCCCCAGAGGACCACTGTAGCTGTCTTAGAGGCAGCAGAATCCCAGCGGAATCAGGTGAAAAACTAACAGTCGTTTGTAACGTTTCTCTGTCTCAGCTTCCAAAACCGGATCCGGCAACCGGCTCCAATCATTCACCACGCTAGTTGATAAGGCCAAATTGTGCCGCATACGGAGATTCCTATTTTGGAAAACTTTCATGCGGTGGCCTTATGTCGAACTCTCAGTGTTGAGTTGAAAGAAGTCCTGTAACTCGCAACCCAGTTCTCCTCTGAGTACAGTTGGGTGAATATCAAATCTTCTTGGTGACGGCCGTAACCTAGAGAGAACAAAAATAGGCGTTGAAGTCGGTGTGGATACGACAGGTCTCGCAACTCAGGGACGGATTTGGATCCACGCCGTTGAACCTCTGTCAAATCACATTCGGATTTGGTGAGAGGGTAGGCAGCGGGTAGCCTGTATTCGAGAATCAGGCGTACATTCGAGCCAAGTAGGAGTCGGAAAAGTCCCGGGGTCATGACAGAAAACCCTCTGCGTATAGAATGGAACATCCTTAAGGTAGCGGCGTCCCTCTTCTGAGTGTCTTGAAAAGATTTGAGGTCTGATGACATTATCACACCATAGTCCCTCTTGGGTTGCGCTTCTGAGCAAGGGACCATCAATGTGTTAAGTTCCAAATAGGTTTGATGAGCCAACGGAAAGAACAGAGCATTTATTACAATTGACGGGCAACCGCCACTTAAACGATCGGTCATGGAGTAGCTCTAGCCTAGTTTGTAATTTATCGGCGTCTTCGTGGCTGGATACTTCCATCCATAGCTTTAGGACCTCAGCGTAGATTAGGCAATCCGTCTGAGGGGTGGATGGTATGTCGTTGAGGAAGATATTGAAAAGTGCGGGACCGAGGACAGGGCCCTGTAGGATCCCACCCGTCATGAGCACAGGAGCAGAAAATGGGTCATTCAACCTCACTTGCATAGAGCGGTCGTTTAGGTAGGCGGAGATCCAAGACAGGAGGTTCCCAGAAATACCGATTTCTTGGAGCTTAAAGAGGAGCCGTTCAAGCAAGACTTTGTCAAAAGCTTTGCTGAAGTCAACAGACACGACATCCAAGCGTTGCCGGAGCCTAGCGAGCTTGCCCAGGTCTTCTTAGCAACGAGCAAGTTTGAGGCACAGTAGCGTATTTTCGGAACCCATGCTTGGCATAAGAAATGACATTCTGTCCCCCAGCTTGTTTGAGGATCCGTTCAATAATTTACACACTATTGAAGTCAAACAGATTGGACGATAATTGGCCGGAGCATGTCGACCTCCTCCTTTGTAAGTGGGTTTGACGATACCAAATTTCCAAGCTGAAGGAAGGCGGCCAGCTTTTAGTGAGCGACGAAAGACTTGGCATATGGTTGAAGCTATGTACTCCGCCACAGTCCTGAGGAACAAGGGGTGCAATACATCAGGGCCGAGTGAGCTATACGGATCTAATTGTAGAAGAAGTTTTGTCACAGAATCAGTGTTATCATCTACTTAAACAAACGAAGATGGAAAGGTGGGTACGGTTCCGCCACTAAATGGTGTTTCTTTCGCGTAAACAGAGGCGTATTGCTCAGCCAAGTGAACAGCTTTCTCGGGGTCCTCGTGAAGTAAAGCCTTATGATCACAGGAACACAAAGCAGGGATGCCATTACCAGCTCTAGTGTTTCTTTTCAAATAAGAGTACAGTACTTTGGGCGCGATTCTGGAGTGTTTTGCCAGGGATAGTACTTGTTGTTGGCGTTTCTGGCGCTTGATTTAGACAAAACATTTCTGTCAGTCTTGTAGTGAGTGAAGTCGAGTTCTGAATGAGATTGCCTAAAGCGTTCCCATAATTTGCGCATTCTATTCATGGTTGACCTCAACTCTTGATCCATCCAAGGTGGACCTCTAGCGAAGGGCTTTCGATAGGAGGAAGGAACAACCTGCTCAATTATCGACATCATTTGGGTGAATACAAGATCCTAGGCGTCGTCGAGAGTAATGTGTTCAGGGATACTCCAATCCGTAGCGCTTGCGGTCGTTTTCAGATGGAGTGGGTTGGCACGCTAAAATTTTGACGGTGCACACCGTGGCTATGGATCGTGAGACGGCGAATCCAGTGGAAGGAAAAACACCATGACCGCTCTTGCCAATGGGTAGAGGAACGGTTAGGTTTGTGACATCCGAATCTGCCGGGGAGAGCACGAGATCTAGGATGTGCCTGATCTGGTCTGGGACAATACGAGTAGACGTCAAGACATGTTGAAGGAGGCAGCGGTCGAGAGCGGTTTTAAGCAATGTGGCAACGAAAGACTCAGATCGGCGATCACAAAGAAGTAAGTCCCAATCGATATCCGGTTCATTGAAATCAACAAGATTAGACGGATTTTGTGCCCACCGTACATCCTTATCTAGCCCAACAAGCGCGCTCCACGACCGGATGGCGCTCTGTAAGCGATATCGACCAAGAGAGGTCTGCATCAGTCATGAACACGGCACAAAAGAGCTTCGAAATTGTCATCCTGGTCACTGATAGCTTCAACGAAATGTACTTTGAGGTCTGTCTTCCAGTAGCGAATTACTCCAACACCTGACCTCACCTCGTGGCGGTCGTACTGGGGGTGGTGATTTCGAGATTTAGACGTTTCCGAGTCAGTGATATCTGAGAATAGCCAGGTTTCGGTGAAGGCTGTCTGGTCTCATTGAGTCTCCGAAGTAAGCAATTGAATTTCGTCCAGTTTATTCCTTAGACTGCGTACATTGGCAGATAGCGCGCGTAGTCCGTTTGTATGCTTTACTGCCTAGAGGTGACAAGGATCGGCCACCAGTGCACTTTTGTGCTCTTCCGAACTACGCAAAGATCCACGATATGTAGGTCAGTTTCACCACTCGCCCGGCGCGTTCGGAGCTCCCCCACAGCCTTCTTCATTTTAATTCGGTGCTCGGGATAGAGGTCTCCTAACACGTAGAAAGGTTCACCTTTGAGACGTGGAGTCCGTCAAAGGATGCGCGCGCACTCTTCTTCGTTTCCTCCTAAAATCTTGAGGGGTCGAACCTCGGAGGAATTCACCTGCTTCTTATCGAGACGGAAGGCAGAGACAATGTTTATTCCCTGTTCGCCTGCATCAGACCGTAGAGAAATCATCCGGTCGAGCAGTGATTATTCATCCAACATTCGCTCCGCCGAGGTAACCTTGTCCGATTCCGCCGCGTTCACGATGATGAGACAGCGGTCACGAGGTGGCTGAATGCGCTCTGAAATTGGTGGCCTACGAGATGATGGAATTTCCTTTATCACCTTTTCCAGCTCAGAAATTCTGTTGAGTATTATCTTCATTTGTGATTGAGAAGATGGAAGTTCAGGTTTATTCGAAGACTTGGTCTTATTCTTGGTGACACATGAGGCTGAAACTTGGCTACACGAGGCCAAGGTCGCTTACACATTCACTACGTCCGCATATGACTTCGTCTTAGACTCAACAGGCCGGATGTGTATCAATGGGTCCGAATGAGAAGTAGACGGGGCGGGGTGGCCGCGAATGGAATACAAGGTTGCATTTGTGTGTTATGTATGGTAAACAAAATATACAAAAATGATGGAAAATAGAATAGGAAGTTGCAATGAAAATGTGAAGAATGTTTAGATACTACAGGACGCCCCTCCTAGAGAGTGATCCAGTAGAACGAACGCTCGAAACTTGGGTGTTGTTGGTAGTCATTAGATTGGAAGGCAAAGCAACTGCGAGACCCGATCCTGCGTGCTTTGGTGGGTATTTTTATCCCCTGGTTCATTGTAGGATGTAGATGTTGGCACACAGGGTTTACAAATTGTCTGGGTAGGAGGGGTACTGAGGAACGTCTGTTTGGTAGCTTGTTGTGATGTGTTATTTTCTACGCAGCTGGCTTTAGGCGATCAAGACTAATGGAATCCTTCCAAGCGTTTTAACTTAATAGAAAGTATTTCTCTCTGCAAATACAAACTTTGAATGGGCCCTCATACAGCGGTGTCAAGGGTATACGCACGATATCGAGGCGCATCAAAACTAAAATGCAGGCACCCAAATCAGAGTGGACTTGCTGATTTCGTGGGCTGAATCGGGATGGTGTTGGCCGGACTAAAGGAAAAGGTTGTCGCAATCGTACCACATAGGTAGTCGGGTATAGTTGGCCAGCGATTCTGGAATCTAACACCATCACACTAGAAGCCTAAGAATTGTGCCTAAAACCGGTTCAGTGGGGCAACAACCTAGGTCTTCTTTGACCGTGTTGCGAATGCTGAGATGGATAACTGGTAGCTGTTCGGACCAGTACGTTTCCGTTTGTGAAGCGGTAATTTCAGCTTTCAGTTGCGGATGAACACGCTTAACAAAGCCTTTGGCGGCTAGCTGGTAAGCGATTGTTCGCAGATGAAAACAGTCGAGTACACGATTGAGGTCTCGAGATAGAGCTGCAATGAACTGAAGACCTCTGTCCTTTGTGATCGTGCCTGGGGTGCCAAACACAGATATCCAGGTTTCAACCAACGTCCGCGATACAGTTTCAGTGGAAGTGTCTCGGAAAGGCACTGCATGAGGATAACGTATGAAACGGTCAACACAGGTCAGCAAATACTGGATACCATTGGCTGGAGGAAGGAGTCCAACGAGGTGCACATGTTTAAATGTAGCGTCGGGTAACGCAAGTGCTCCAGGTACGGTGATAGTGTGACGAAGTATCTTGCTAGTTTGACTACTGACACAGTGCGTCGCCCACTTTTGGGTGTGGGGACGCATATTGTGCCATACACGAAGGCGGGGTCGGAGGCGAATCTTAACCTCTGGACCCGTTGGCTGGAAATGCCCTAGGCGAGGAAGACCATGGAGGCGAGGTGAAGACGAGAAAACAATGCTGCGGTTAACATCGCTTGCGCAAACAATAAGAAAAAAGTTTGTTGGTAGAGTCCCTGTCCATCACGAGGTCAACAATAGACTTTTTAAACTCGGAATTAAACAATGGGCAGCTTGAGAACCGTTTGCTCTCAAGTCTGGGAAAATCAGGATCGGTCTTCCTTGTATGGTCGGACGGGCAATATCCTCAAGGTTAAAGGCTTGGCATTACGATATGGAAGAGTAATGACGAGACAGTCCGGCGTCAGCAATGGTGTTAAGTGGCAATCAACGTTGACGAAATGTCTAGTCATGAAATGAATAGTGATATGTAGTCTACTAAATGATGAGTCCTCACCGCGCAGTAGAAAAATGGATCAAAACATAGGGCGGACGACAGAAGGCTAGCGTTTTTGTGCTCCGTAAGGTGTGATGAAAGTTACATCCATCAAGTAGACGCGTCGGAAAGAGTAATAATGGCAAAGTAAATAGCCGGTAGTAGTTCCGCGACCGAGAAATTTTTGGTGGGGTGGGAACTTTGCTCAAGCCGAGTTTGAGGAGCAGTCAGAGTCTGAAGCTTAGTTGGCAGATAAAAAAGTACACTGGCTTCAATTTGGTTTGATTGATAAGCGCAGTAAAACGTTGTCAACGACAGTTTTTGAGCTGATTCATCGGTCCCCCTTGAGAACGAGTGGTGCAATCAACCTGGGGTTTTAAATAGTGGCTGAAGCGCGGGTGACGTTGGAAAACGCCAGCCTGATTGAATCCCAATCGAAGTGCTACATAAACCTCTGCAGTTGGCTCAAGCATTAATTACGGACCGCTTGCATTTTAGTAAATCTTTATCTGTCCGAGTGGTTGAGAAAGCTTGGGATAGAGTATGGGAATTATACTGATTGTAGAGATTCTGGACCATCCCGAGGCAGGCGAAAACTTTTGAAGGACTGAGTTACTGGTAAATCCGCGAATTGCCTGCGTCTTTTTCGGGAATATAGGGCCAAATACCTTTTGTATCCCATTTTTTCGTGACCTTGAGAAAATCGACACAGG
>OX104060.1:1334025-1360835 GCA_944474145.2 Dicrocoelium dendriticum
ATATATAGTCTAAATGACGAGTCTCACGAGTTGAAAATGGATCAAAAGAAAAGCGGAAGACAAAAGCTAGCGCTTTATGTTCCGTAAGGGTGATGAAGGTACATCCTTCAAGTAGACGTCGGAAGAGTTTAATGGCAAAGTAAATAGCCGGAAGTTCGCGACCGAATTTGCTGCAGCGAGTTTGAGCAGGCTGAAGCTTGTTGCAGATAAAAGACAATGGCTCAATTTGGTTGTTGATAAGCTGCAGTAAAACGTTGCCAACGACAGTTTGCGATTCATCGGTCCTGAGAACGAGTGGTGCATCAACCTCGGTTTTAATGTGGCTAAGCGCGGTGACGTTGGATAACGCCTGCTTGATCCCATCGAATGCTACATTAACCTCTGCTGTTGGCTCAAGCATTCCGGACTTGCATTTTAGTAAATCTGTCAGATGTTGAGAAAGCTGGGAACAATATGGAATTAATCGATTGTAATATTTGACCATCCCGAGGAAACAAAAACTTTTGAAGGACTGAGTTACTGGGTAATCCGCGATTGCCTGCGTCTTTTCGGGAAATAGGCCAATACCTTTGTAGTCCATTTCGTGACCGAGAAAATCGACACAGGATTGGCCGAAAATACGTTTGTCAAAGTTAACTGCCACGCCATACTGAGCAAAACGCTAGAGGAGCAGACGGATAGGTGACAAGTGTTTCTCATCGTTAGAACTGGCGAGGAGAATGTTCTCGATGTAGGCGAAGACAAAGTCTAACCCCCTAAGAAGTTAATCATTGTACCGCTGATTAGTTTGGGCAGCTTTTCACTATCCGAAATGAATACGAACAAATTCGTAGAGACCGAAGGTGGGATTAATGGCGGCCTTTATGATGTCGTTAGGAGCTGCAGGAACGTGATGGTATGTACGAACGGCTCAATAGAACGGTTTCGTTCCCCGCTCCTTTGCAGCGTGCTGTTTACGTATAGAATTACGTCTGCACGTTCCAACCGCAATTGGAAGGTAACAAACACAAAGTCTCTTACCTCACGCGTACTCTTAAAACACTGCATGAGCACGTAAACTTGCTGCACTTTTTCTTGTTATAGCCTGCGAGTACGCATGTATAAGCATAGTCTTTCCACGTGAAAATCATGGCTATGAAACCTAACGTTATCCATTTTCCAATACTTACCATCGACAATACGAGACGTAACATGAGCGGCACCATTGCAGTCTCTGTAACAATATGCGCATTTATAGTAGGATAAAAAAAGCATAAACGGCGGCCTTCACCACGTATTCGCTGGGCCCGAACATATATGTACTTCACGCCCAAACATGACATCCTTTCGGTAGTACAATATCACGGTTTCGGCGGCATCGATCGGTTTTGGGCGGCGCCTGGGATACTAGTTGGTAAGCAATGAGATTTAAGACCTGTCAAACACGAGATGGTATATAAGTCGGGGGCCACTGAACCCAACGCATATATCGCAGGCTACAAATATAGGATGCGAAACAGCCAAAGCGAGAAACGTGCAGCAAAGTACTCACCAAGACGGTTTGTGTAGACAGCTGTGTAGGCAGTAAAAGAAATGGAAGTTATGAAGGTTAAAGAAACTGTAAAATCCAATGTTGAAAATACTGAAAGAGCGTGTTTTCCGGTACACTACAAAGTCCTACCGCTAGAGTGCTGAAGGATGGAAGTCTTCGATGGAGCTGTTAGTGGGGGAAAACGGCAGTGAGGATGGGTGCGAATAGTTGCATGGGCTTGATTAAGGGCTTCTAAAGTGAAGTGTGTAGCAGAGTTCGCTGGTTCTAGGCTTTTGTTAGTTATTATTTATGGTGACCGTATGGACCAGAGTGCATCATCAGTAGGCCGTCGGGACGGGGTGGTACGAATGCAATAAAATCTGGCAAGTCAAGTAAAAGGCCGAGAGGACCTTTCCTTGCTGAAGACCCGGCGGTGTGCTTGTGAGGTGTCACTATCCTCACCGCACTTTAGTCAACGGTCCTCGTCCCACGAAGAAATCCAGGCGCCTTCGTCCAATAAAGAAATCCGGCGTCCTCGTCGGCAACGCCTACCTAGGCGTTTAGGGACCAGCCCTTCGTGGCTGTCTGCGGCCGAGTGCGACTAATTTACATGAGTCAGGAGGGGAGCCTTAAGTCGACTAGCGAGTTATTCGGGGTTGCGTTGAGCCGGTTGGCGAGTAATTCGAGGGTTGCCTTGGCAGTTCTGCGGTTAAGTTTCTGGAAGGCAGAACTCGGAGGGTTGCTCAAGGTTCGGGGAAGTGGCTTGACGCCGGAAACAGCATATGGCAGGCATGATAAAGGTAAATACGCATTGTATAATTCAGACGGTTTTGAGTTTCTGCCGATTTTGTAAAACATTTGTGAACTAGGCGCACGATAACCAAGAAAGATATGAAAGGCCTTAATTAAAGTAGAAAACGATTAGAAAAGCTGAAAAACGGACCGAAAATTTGACTTGTCTACTGCGTCGGTTAGTTGCCTATGGTTGGGGCGGAACAGGATGAAGGTCAAGTGTGTACGCGTCAATAACGCTTAGAGGATAGTTGAACGACGCGTTGCCAACCAAACTGCGGCCTCCAAGGTAGATTCAACAAGCAACCAAAGAACCGGAACTGAGGCAACCTCACCGGTAACGGCAAAACAGGCCACAGTTGTTGAACTACGGTGTTCTATGTTACAAGAATAAAATCTCATAATTACAACATACCAACGATATCCTCACAAACTAGGTACAGAATGAACGACCACGGCAACAAGCGACAAGTTACTGGTTCAAGTACAATGCTAACTAAAGGCAAACACACACTGGAGGCATAATGGCCACGACCGGGACGAATCCGGACGCATGCAGTCTATAAGCAATCACAAAGAGGGTGGAATCAGTCTATGGGGGGAAAGCCTTGAGGTCGCAAATCCAGATTTGGTTTGTCCCAGAGCTAGGACAGACTAGGCAGAACGCAGGTGAGTCAATCGTTTGTGCACATAGAGAGGGTCCACACGTTAATTAGACGCCTACGTGCTTGGTGAACAAAAAATGATCGATAGAGTAGACTACAATTCATGAGGCAGATTGATGCAAATAGGCGATATTCTGGTTAAAAAAGGGCGCACATGAATAGGTGTCAGGTGTAAGAGATAAAGGGCATCGAATGTTATTTTAAATACAAGCATGGGCATGGACAAAATTGGGAAGGGATTGGCTCTAGGTGTGTGGCAACGGCAATTGAATATATATATATTCCGCTGGCTGCAGGCGCTTGGAGAAGAACCCAGGGGTAGCCATTGCCCACCAACGTGTTATGGGAAAAAGGCATGGGCAGGGAGAAAATTGGGAAGGGATTGGCTCTAGGTGTGTGGCAATGGCAATTGAACAAATATACTTTACACTCCCCCGCGAAAATCTGACCAGGATTTTCAGATTGGTAAAGACTTGTTCTAGCCTGGATCGCCTATCCCCCCGCTCCATCCACGCTGGGAGGATACAGGACTTACACAAGTACGCCTGCACCTCCTACTTCGGCTGCTGGACTCACAGCGGTCCTCCTTAGAGCGGCAGATTTGAAAAGCCGCCTACCGCCTGCGGAGAGCCAGCGGCCGGAACTGCGCCCCCTTCTGCCTGACTACCTTCTAACAAACAGACTGTTAGCACATCCCTCTTCAGTAAACCATCCTTCGTCCTGACGTTCACTGTTTTTACGAGGCCATCTTTGGACGTAACACTGCTTTCAACTACTCCTAACGTCCACATGTTGAGCGAAACAGCTTCGAAAACAACTAAAACCACGTCTCCAGGTTTGAAATTCCGACACGGAATTAGCCATTTTTCTCTAAAATTCAAAAGGGGTAGACACCTTAACCCATCTCTTCCAGAACAAGGCTGCGAGATAATTTACTTGCCGCTACCAACGGCTATATGCATCAGCTACAGACCCAGACAATAAACCCGATGGATTTGGTTGCAGTATCAACAAGTCGTTTGAGGCAGAAGTAAGGGGTACCAATGGTTTGCTATTAATAATACGCTTGGCTTCAGTAATCAACGTGACCAATGCTTATTCACTCAAAACTTGTTGTGTCGCAACCGACAGCAGTATTCTTCTCACCGATCGCACGATGCGTTCCCATACTCCACCTCTATGATTAGCCGCCTGCTGGTTAAAATTCCATTGCACGCCGAATAATAGCAGCTTATCATTGATACGTTTTTCTGACCACCCCTACATGGCAGCCCGCAGTTCTGCAACTGCCCCACAAAATTACCTCCATTGTTACTAAATATTTCTGCCGGACTTTCTCTGCGGGCAATGAATCTCATCAACGCCATTATAAAGGAGTCAGTGTTTAAAGTGTAAGACATCTCAATACGCACGACCTTCGTTTGCAAGCACGTGAATAAACAGCCATATCCCTTTTCCTGTTTCCTGCCGTGCTTGACGATAAACGGTCCAAAATACTCAACCCCAACAAATTTAAAGGGATACCATCCCTTTTCAATCCGAACTAAAGGCAATGGTGCCATCATCTGTTGACCGGCCGTGGCAAGCCGTCTTCTGCATATCCAACAACTTCCTATTACTCTCTTTACGGCAGATAATCCCCTAACAATCTAGTATTTTCGGCGTAAACTCGCCAAAACTTGTGAGGCGCCTCAGTGACCTTTAAGGATATGATAAAATCTTATCAGTAACGCAGTGCCCGCATGCTTTGGAGGTATAATAGCAGGGAACTTAAAGGAGCTGTCGTAACCGGAGGATGCTAGTCTTCCTCCCAGATACAGTATTCCATCTCGCAAGATGGGGCAGAGCCGCGACAGGCTTCCTTGCCGTGCCTTACTTTTAGGTGGCATTACTTCTTCCATCATCTCTACCATTCGTTTTATTTCATCACCGTAAACTTCAGTCTGTGCCAATCTAATGACATCAACTTCTGCCTTTTTGAGTTCGTGGAGCGTAATCAAACTGGTATACTGTGGGCTGATATCTGAATCATACGTGCAAGCTTTCAGGTACTTTTTGAATCGGGTTGGCCCCACAACTGACTTCAACAACTTGAACCAATCGGAATATCTTCGGATTAAGATTGACAAGGATGATTGGCGTGCGACCATGTTCACCTGGACCTTCACACGCTTCAAATCTATGTCATGCGGTTCGGAATTCAAACACTTATCTGGCCATTCGTCGTCATCTCTCAGTAAGAAATCTGGCCCATGGAACCAGCTCTCCAAACGCGCAAAAGAATAGCTACCACTTGATAGTATATCTGCCGGGTTACTACCATATATGACATGCTTCCACTGGCTAGGGTCTGTCAACTCATGAATTACTGATAATCGATTTGAAACAAAGGTGCTGAATCGATTCGATGTATCATTAATGTAGTACAAGACTGTTGTGGAATCCGTCCAGAACCAGACGTTCTCAAATTCTAGCTGGGCTCTTCCGGTCACATCCTCAAATACACGCGTGGGGAGCACAGCCGCAGTTAATTCTAACCGCGGAATAGAGACAGTATTCAAAGGAGGCACTCTAGACTTCAAGTACAACAAAGCGCAGCGTCTGTTGCCCTTAATGCGGAACCTGGCACAAGCCGCCGCCCCGTATCCAGTTTTAGAAGCAGCGCAAAATATATGCAATTGTGTAGGTCCTAAACTCTCAGTGCCATTACGATTGCAAAGGTGAATGTTTATGAAACCCAACGCCTTGGTCATTCTTATCCAGGTATGCCAGGCCGCTTTGCTATTACCTGTAATCAACGCGTCCCAGCCTACCTTATCGCGACATAACTGTGGCAGCAATAGCTTCATAGGCATGATCAGTGGGGCTATCATACCAAAGATAGATTACACAACGGACAAGATTCTTCTCCTCGTGTTTGGACCTTCGGATACCGCAAAGTGGAAAAGAGACACATCCTGCATGGAATCCCAAGACAACCCGACGTCCGGCTAACTAACCCCGGTAACTCAGCTATTGGCTTCACTGCCTCCGCAATTTCGGCAGATGGGACCACCTCATAAACCTCATCAATATTGCAGACCCATTTGCATAGTTTGCAGCAGCCTCTGTTCGACATCTCGCTGATCTGCGTTCCAAACGTGCGCGCTTCCGCAGGAGTAGGGGGTGAAATCAAAAGATCATCAACATAAAAATCACAACACACAGCAGCCGAGACGTTCTCATTGTACTGGTGTCCCCACGCTTTGGCAGTCTGACGCAGAGCAAAGTTGGCACAGAATGGTGGGGAAGTCGCTCCGAATGAATGCGCAGTCATCTGGTACTCCACCACCTCCGAACCAATCACGTTGTTCTTCCACCAAAGAAACCGTAGTTCTGCTCTATCTTTCGCTGGCACCTTTACTTGCATAAACATGTCCTCGATATCTGTAGAAATAGCCACCCTATCAGACCTGAATCTCATCAGTATACCAGTGAGGTTAGCAGTAATGTCCGGCCCTTGTAACAATTGGTCATTGAGTGACAACCCCTTGTACTTGGCTGCGCATTCGAAGACTACTCTTACTTTTTCTGGGTTCTTCGGATTAATAACTGCATGATGCGGCAAATACCATCTCGGTATGCAGCCAGGTTGTAGTTGCTCACTTGGCACTAGCTTGGCGTAACCCTTTGCAATGCTCGTCTCCAACTCAGTCGTGTACCTTTCACACATTGTCGGGTCGTTTACCAGTCGTCGACCCAAACAATGTAATCTATGAAGACCAGACACGAAGTTATTAGGAACTATCATCTGCCGACTTCTCCACGGGAGAGACACCTCGAAATGCCCCCAAACGAACCGCATGGAATTCTCAGCGAATTCTAGCGCTGCCTTATCTTCCATCGAAAGGGAACGGTGACAGGAACCAGCACTCTCAAATCCACCGTCGTATAACCTTTTAAGCTGTGTCTCGATCGAACTTGTCTCTTCTTGCGCACAATGCACCGAAACGCATTCCTCAGGGCTCGTGTTCACGGGCCCAAGCAATATCCACCCTAGGGGTGCTATAGCAACTAAAGGGCGCTTCCGAACACAAGCACGGCGTTCAAGCTGCCAATGTGCCTCTGGTACATCGGCTCCTATCAATATCCGACACGGGTATCAGTCAGAGCATTGAACTGGATGTCAGACAAGTGCGGCCAGTGGCGCCTCAACTGGCCATTAGTGTATGCAACTGGACGTAGTGGCAATCGCGTCAAACCATAAGCGCGTTCAACTGTAAGATCCTCGGGGCCCCTCAAGGCAGAGAAGTAAAACTTGGCTAGGCCAGCTTCCAAGGAGGTGAGGCCACTCACGGTCTGCATGGTTAAGGAAGTGCGGCTAACCTTTAAGCCTGCCTCCATTAGAAGATCATCTCGAACTAGGGTCACATCCGATCCACTATCCAACAAGGCATAGGTTTCAATAGCCCTTACTGGACCATCCCAGCGTACGGGCACAACGCCAAAAGAAACTCTGTCTGGAGCAGTAGAGGTAACATTACAGCTGCTATATTCA
Organism: Dicrocoelium dendriticum; assembly: GCA_944474145.2. Classification (NCBI taxonomy): domain Eukaryota; kingdom Metazoa; phylum Platyhelminthes; class Trematoda; order Plagiorchiida; family Dicrocoeliidae; genus Dicrocoelium; species Dicrocoelium dendriticum. The sequence continues at coordinate 1,341,530 of OX104060.1, forward strand.
TTGCGTGAAGGATTAGGGGCTTTGTCATGATGCAACAACGAGTGATACCGCCCGTTACAAGTAGACACGTTGCATACCTTCCGGTTTCGACAAGTTGCGGAGCGGTGAATAGACCCCGGACAGTTGTAACAAGCAGCCTTAGCTCTGATCAGCTCCCAGCGGCCTGGACATCGATGGCTAGAAATTTCGTGCAAGACTCCACATCATGTTTGCCGTCACAAATAATGCAAGTAACTCTGTTGAACCTCTTTGATGTAGTGCAGAAACAAAGGTTGCGACCCTTCCCTTTATCGGCTAATCGAGGTGGATGCAAAGCAAGTTGACTTCGTGCCACATTGGCATTCGCTATGTGGCCAAATCTGCTACGTGCAACCCTAGCCTCCGTTGCAACAAAGGCTGACAAATCACAAAATCTTACTTTCCGCTTTTCCTGAACAATAGAATCGGCCACTCTCGCCTATCAAGATTACAGAGCGCTAGGTAAGAAGCAAACTCTCCTCTCAATAGTGGCTATGGAATCCAGGTCGGCCATATAGTTCATCTGAGACAGTGCCACATAACAGCTCTCCATTTTCAACGACAATCGGGACAAAGCTTCGGAGTCATCAGCCATGGGTTTCATACCTGCAAGCAAACCGTCGAGCAGTGACCGTGCCACTACATGATTTTGCCCAAAGAGATCAAGAAGAATACAACGAGCTCTATTGTAAGCCTGCTCAGGCGGAGCATTGTACACTCACGATTTGCTTCGTTGGCGCGCCCTCTGCAATAATACACAAGATATAGCAAGCGCTGACCATTATCAGTCACGCGGTTCTCGACAAAATAATCAAACTGCTTGATAAATCTCCAGTAGCTCGATGGGTCACCGTCAAAATATTCTAACTCCACCTTCGGAAGCTCTGCAAAATGATAACAAACTGCCAGAGAAGATTGGGGACATGACACAGGATGCACTGTATTAGGCGCGTTCTCTTGACAGTCCTTTAGGAACCGGCTCATCTGCTCTTCCCCACCTTTGGGCACTTGACTTACAGTAGGGAGATGTTCCTGAGTAAATACCTCCTCCTCCATTTCTAAACGCAACTTAGCCGATTCTAGCTAAGTATCGGCCTGTCTTTCCTAAAGCTCAGCAAGTTTTAAAGCATTACGCGCATTAACGAAATCTGTACATGACTACCATTACGACTAGAGTGAAACCCAGGACAAGAAACATGACAATCAACAACAGGTAAACCACCAAATTGCCGTGGTTCGCTCGATGTCTCCTCGCAATGCATGGACGCCATCCTGCTGGTTTTAATTGTGCAATTAAAAGAAGATGTCTTCCAGCCGTAACTCAAGGAAAACTTGGTCCGAATTCAGGAGAAGTTGAACACTGTAAGCGTCAATAACGCTTAGAGGATAGCTGGACGACGCGTTGCCAACCAAACTGCGGCCTCCAAGGTAGATTCAACAAGCAACCAAAGAACCGGAACTGAGGCAACCTCACCGGTAACGGCAAAACAGGCCACAGTTGTTGAACTACGGTGTTCTATGTTACAAGAATAAAATATCATAATTACAACATACCAACGATATCTTCACAAACTAGGTACAGAATGAAGGATCACGGCAACAAGCGACAAGTTACTGGTTCAAGTACAATGCTAACTAAAGGCAAACACACACTGGAGGCATAATGGCCACGACCGGGACGAATCCGGACGCATGCAGTCTATAAGCAATCACAAATAGGGTGTGATCAGTCTATGGGGGGAAAGCCTTGAGGTCGCAAATCCAGATTTGGTTTGTCCCAGAGCTAGGACAGACTAGGCAGAACGCAGGTGAGTCAATCGTTTGTGCACATAGAGAGGGTCGACACGCCAATTAGACGCCTACGTGCTTGGTGAACAAAAAATGATCGATAGAGTAGACTACAATTCATGGGGCAGATTGATGCAAATAGGCGATATTCTGGTTAATAAAGGGCGCACATGAGTAGGTGTCAGGTGTAAGAGATAACGGGCTTCGAATGTTATTTTAAATACAAGCATGGGCATGGAGAAAATTGGGAAGGGATTGGCTCTAGGTGTGTGGCAATTTCAATTAAATATATATATATTCCGCTGGCTGCAGGCGCTTGGAGAAGAACCCAGGGGTTGCAATTGCCCACCAACGTGTTGTTGGAAAGGGCTCCTACCGCCACGTCCGAGGCATCAGTCGTAATAGAAAGCGGTGCATTCGATTCGGAATGAGCGAGGAGGGCTATGTTGGGGGTAGCACATTTGACCTCGGCGAAGGCTGCCTATGCTTTGTCAGGGAAGGCCAACTTACGTGCATTCCCTGTAGAGTAGGTCGGTCAGAGGCTGCATGAGCTGCGCGCAGCGCGGTAGGAAGCGTCCGTAGTGGCTGACCAAACCACAAAATCGACAGAGGTGCTATGACGAAGTCAGACCTAGAAAGTCCTTGCTTTCCTGGATCTTATCAGGAAGGACTTCGCAACCAGACGATGCAACGAGGTGGCATAGGAATTTTACAGTTGATTCGCCGGGTTCGTACTTAGTCTGGCTCACTGTGACATCGGGTTTGGTCAAGCGCCGGAATAGAGTTCAATGATGCCCGAGGTGCCGTTGTTCCGTGGAACTGGCAAACAAAATACCATCGAGGTAGGAATGAACGAAGTCTAGGCCACGTGTGACATTGTGGATGAAGCGTTGGAAGGTTTGTGCAGAGTTGCATAGTCCAACTGGCATTCTTATAAATTCAAACAACTTGAAAGGAGTGATAACGTCTGTTTTAGGAATGTCATCTTCTTCCACAAATATTTGGTGCTAGGCGCGATCCAGAATGATCTTGCTGAAGTTCGTCTAACCTGTGAAGCACGCGGTACGGTGCTGCATGTGTGGGATGGGATTTCCATGTTGGACGGTTAGGTTATTAAACGCGCGGTAACCGTCGCAAAAGAGCAAGTCACCAGGTTCCTTGGGGACCATCGGCAGCGGCCAGGTACCTAGGACTGTAGGAAGGGCGGATTATTCCCAGTTCAGGCGTGTGCTTCAATTCCGCCTTAGCTACCTTCAGTTTCTTGAGCGATAGTCGGAGTGGACGGCATGACACAAGTGGGCCATTCGTCCGTATGTGTTGCGTGACTTGAGCTGCCACTGGCAAAGCTGCTTTCATTGTCTGAACAAGCTTGGAATATTGAGAAAAGAGAGTAGCGTGGTCTGGCGAGGTATGGGTAAATGCATAGAACAAGGATATAGATGTGACGTGGGCGGTGATTCCACGTACACTGAGTTTAGTTTCAGTGTCGAATATCATCTGGAGTTTCATTACGTCCAAGAGGTCGAATTGCATGAGAAAGTCAATGTCTATGATAGCAAAGGGGATTGCAGTGACGGCGAATACCTGTAGCGCCCAAAAAGATAACTCTTATCTTTCGTGTACAATTTACTTGTTGACCGATTGTACATTACTCCTTCTTGTTTTAATCTTACAACCGGCTCGACACACAACTGCCTTGTAAGTCCCCGCGCTCACGTGTACGCTCTTGCCTCGCTTCATCCGTCCGTTTCTTGTTGTAGCCCATCGAATACAGTCCGCTGTGTCCGACTCCAATTGCCTTCTGATATCCGCGCTTAATTACGCGCATCGTCTCGGACTAGTATTAACTAGTCCTACAAATTGGTGACCCCGATTCGCACGCGCGAATTCAACATTTTTTCTCGTTTGTATTTTTTGGTGAGTTCGTTCCTTTTTCTCGATTATATACCTATATTCATTTGTTTCTTGCGTAATTTTAGTACTTTATCGTATTTTGTTCGTTCTTTATCTTTCGACTCACATTTCGAGAGCGGCATCTGAGTCGTTTCACAGCGTAACCATGCTTACTTTGGCTGTTCCAAGTTTCATGGAACACAGTCCAGAAGTTTGGTTTAAGATATTCGAGATCGAGCTAGAAAATAAGGGCATAACGGCGGACCGTCCAAGGTACAATCAGCTCGTCCCACGCCTTCCTCCGTCGGTAGTGACGCTGATTGAGGACATTCTACTCTGCCCATCGAATGAGGCAAAGTATGAAACGATGAAGCAAGCGATATTGAAAGAGTTACGACCCAGCGCACGAGCACGATTTGAGCAGCTCAATGGTCTCAAGCTTGGAGATCGCAAGCCGTCGGCATTGCTCCGCGAACTTCAGCGCATCGCTGGTCCCTTATTCTTGAGCGAAGAAGGGATAAAGGAGCTGTGGTTTGCACGTCTCCCAGAGCCATTGCCGGTAATGCTGTCCATGTTTATAGATGCATCCCTGAAAGACTTAGCTACCAAGGCAGACGCTGCGTTCGAACGTTTTCCGCAGCAGACGACCAGTAACTCCGGTGACGTATTCTCACCGATGAAAACCGAATCCCATGTTTGTTCCAGTCGCTAGACCGATCTGACTCTAAAGACGAGGAAATTGCGCTACTTCGCAGCAGGATAGCAGCAATGAAGGCTTCGAAGCAGCGTGTGCCACGGTCAAATGCTGACCACGTTTTGGCTACCGTTCATTGCGGCTCGTCTGTGCCTGCACCGAGTACGTCACGTTCGGCACGAAAGCGCAACATTTTCCTTACAAGTTCTCAGTCAGATAATGTCAAACCCGTCGAAGAAGTATGTTGGTATCACCGCCAATACGGTGGAAGAGCTAGACGTTGTCGGGCTCCCTGCATTAGGCACGACCCAGGGAAAACGAATAGCCCGCATACTAGCACTACAAACGTATCATTCAATAACCAAGCAAACCGACTGTTTTACGTTAAGGATCGACGTTCTTCCATCACCTTCCTCATCGACACAGGAGCGGAAGTCAGCGTCATCCCAGCGACCGCTAGCGACAAGCACTCGAAGCCTACGTACAATTTGCGTGCGGCCAACGGTTCTCCGATAGCTTCATTCGGTCAGCGCATGATGAACCTAGACCTCAATCTTCGCCGAGATTTTCAGTGGGTCTTCATGGTTGCGTCTGTACCCTTCGCAATTATCGGTATCGACTTCCTCCGACATTTTGGGTTGCTTGTTGATGCTGGTCGCCACAGACTTTTAGACGACCGTACGAAACTAGGTGTTGATGGTGTCCTTTCAGATGCCCCGATAATCAGCCCTGTATTTCGGATCGCAGACGCACCGTCCGACTACTTGAGCCTCCTCTCCGAATACCCGCGACTGGTTCGACCGGCTGCAGAGCTTCCACCAGTCACAACAGAGGTCGCTCACCACATAGTTACGCGCGGTCAACCAGTTAGCGCACGGCCAAGACGGCTTGCTCCAGACAAACTACGGGCAGCACGAGCCGAATTTGACCACATGCTTCAACTTGGTATCGTCAGACCGTCCAACAGCCCATGGGCGTCGCCTCTGCACATGGTCCCGAAGAAGGTTGTGGGGGACTGGCGTCCTTGCGGCGACTATCGATCCTTGAATACGGTAACCACGCCCGATCGCTATCCGATCCCACACATAGTGGATCTCACCGCCAGTCTGGCGGGTAAAAATATCTTCAGCAAAATCGACTTGGTACGCGCATACAACCAAATTCCGGTAGCCGAGGCGGACATCGCTAAAACTGCCGTGACGACTCCATTTGGTTTGTTCGAGTTTCTGCGCATGCCATTTGGCCTAAAGAACGCCGCGCAAACTTTTCAGCGTTTCATCGACCAAGTTTGTCGCGGTTTAGACTTCGCTTACGCGTATCTTGACGACATTTTAATCGCAAGCTCTTCACGAGAAGAGCACATACGCCACGTACGAACACTTTTTGATCGTTTATCTCAACACGGGGTGACGATCAACGCAGAAAAGTGTTCGTTTGGTGTCGATTCAGTTAATTTCCTGGGCCATCGTATCTCTTCTGCAGGCGTCGTGCCACTGCAGGATAAAATTCAAGCCATTATCGACTACCCCGAGCCTCATTCTTTCAAACAGCTCAGGCGTTTTGATGGCCTGGTCAACTTTTACCGTCGATTTATACCCAACTGCGCCTCGCTGATGCAACCCCTCACGGACCTTCTCCGAGGGAAACTCAAGAAGTTCGAATTTCCTGCCGCAGCACGCGCTGCTTTTAAGTCGCTGAAAGAGGCTATCGCCAACATAGCTTCTATAGCGCACCACGATCCGGCCGCCCCACTGTCCCTCAGTACTGACGCCTCGGACGTGGCAGTCGGCGCTGTTTTGCAGCAACGCGTAGCCGACACGTGGCAACCCTTAGCCTTTTTCTCCAAACGCCTACAACCTACCGAATCTCGCTACAGCACGTTCGGTAGGGAACTACTAGCCGTATATCTAGCGATACGTCACTTTCGACACATCCTAGAAGGCCGCTCCTTTGTCGTCTTCACCGACCACAAACCCCTGACTTACGTGCTCGGCTCGACTACCGACCGATACTCTCCTAGAGAGTCGCGCCACCTTGACTATATCGCTCAGTTTACGACCGATATACGGCATGTCTCAGGTGTGCACAACGCCGTCGCCGATGCACTTTCCCGCATTCAAGCTATCTCCGCTGACGCCGGCACTGCTATCGACTTGGCAGCCATGGCCACAGCACAACTCAACGATCCTGAGGTTGAACTACTACGCAGGTCTCCCTCATTGGATATACGACCCGTTCCGCTGACATCATCAGACGGAACGATACTCTGCGATTTATCTCTGGGCACGCCGCGCCCAGTCGTCCCACGTGAGTTTCGGCAGACCGTGTTCGACGCGTTGCACGGCTTGTCTCATCCAGGCGTTCGTGCATCGGTTAAACTCGTAACCGCACGATTCGTTTGGCGCAATGTTAATCGGGACGTCCGTACCTGGGCAGCTGCTTGCCTTCCGTGTCAACGCGCGAAGGTGCACAAGCACACGAGAAGCCCATTAGGCACTTTTCCGACGCCAGACGCACGTTTTCATCACGTGCACGTCGACCTCGTAGGTCCTCTGCCGCCTTCCAAAGGCTCGGTATATCTACTGACCTGCATCGATCGATTTACTAGATGGCCTGAGGCCGTCCCCATCCCAAATTGCTCCTCGGAAACAGTAGCGAAAGCTTTTCTGGAGCGCTGGGTAGCACAATACGGCTGTCCCGCCATCGTGACCACCGATCGAGGGTCACATTTCTCGTCGACCTTTGCCATGTTGCTTAAGGATTTAGGCTGTCGCCACGTCCAGACGACGGCGTATCATCCGGCCGCTAACGGCATGGTGGAGCGTTTTCACCGCCAGTTGAAGGCAGCGCTACGTGCGCACGCAGATCCTTCATGGTCTGAAACGCTTCCCCTCGTTCTTCTAGGCTTAAGAAACACGGTTAAAACCGATTTCGACGCCACACCAGCGCAGCTAGTCTACGGTTGCACGCTGCGGTTGCCCGGACAGCTGGTAGCACCAGCCCCATGTACTTCCACTTTTGACTACGGAAGTTACACTGATCGATTGGCTCACCAGATGCGTGAGCTACGTCCACCCGCTCCTCGATCGCAGAAGACACCAGTGTACGTGCCCGAGAAGCTGTCTACGTGTTCACACGTCCTTCTTCGCGCAGACGGTGTTCGACAGCCTCTTCAGTCGCCGTACATAGGACCCTTCAAGGTGCTGCATCGTGCGAGTAAGGCGTACACTATTGACCGCGGTGGTCGACACGAAGTCGTCACCATCGACCGTCTAAAACCCGCCTTTATGGAAGAAAACCCCTCGCCTACTTCGTCTAGTAGTGCTTCGTGCGACGTTGCAACTCATCGCACCAACTTACATCATCCTAGTCCAGTTCAACCAGACCACGATCTCGGTCTGCAAGCCGTCCCAACCTCTCCCGAATCTAGCCCGCCGCCTCCCACGACCAATCGCCGTGGTCGGGAGGTGCGTAAGCCCGTCCGCTTCTCCGACTATGTACAGTGTAAATACTTTTAACTTTGTAGATATTGTATATATTTGCCTCATTTTTGGTCGATTAACGTTTTGAAAACAAACAAAAATATCAAAAACCCCCGAAAAACCTTTTTCGAAAAAAATATTCAAAAACCAAAAAATATTTAAACACGCAGCTCATTCGTTTGTTCTTTTTGGCGTTTTCTGCGCGTGTTTTTCTATTTTCTCGTCTTTACATGCTCCAACCCTCCCCTTCGATCGACTGGCCCACACGAGGAATGTGTTTCGAGGACCCTGACGCGAACACTGGTCGCTTCTCCGCGGGACGAGGATCGCTTCTCCGCGGGACGAGGATCGCTTCTTCGCGGGACGAGGATCGCTTCTCCGCGAGACGAGGGTCGCTCCTCCGTGGGACCATGGTCGTTTTCTTCGTGGGACGAGGGTCGTTTTGGCGCGGGGCGGGGTGCGGCGGGGGGAGAGACCACTCCCAAGCGCACCGTTTGGCAGCAGCGGAGGTTGAGGTCCTGTCGGCCTTTTCTGGGCTAGCCAGTTTTTTGTAGTCCGACAAGCCCGCTCCAACGGCTCGCCGAAATGCACCCTGCCCTGCATTCAATAAATAACAAATCATAAACGGCACAGCGGACTCCGACTTCCGACGAACCCCCATTTACACGAACGCACGCCCATTTTTACTCGGCACGATTTCGCCTTACGAACCTGGTTTCAACATTCCTTTTCGATTTCGAAGGCTTTCTATGTTCAGCCTTCTAGGGGGGAGCTCTGTAGCGCCCAAAAAGATAACTCTTATCTTTCGTGTACAATTTACTTGTTGACCGATTGTACATTACTCCTTCTTGTTTTAATCTTACAACCGGCTCGACACACAACTGCCTTGTAAGTCCCCGCGCTCACGTGTACGCTCTTGCCTCGCTTCATCCGTCCGTTTCTTGTTGTAGCCCATCGAATACAGTCCGCTGTGTCCGACTCCAATTGCCTTCTGATATCCGCGCTTAATTACGCGCATCGTCTCGGACTAGTATTAACTAGTCCTACATACCCAGCGGAAGGAGCGCCAAATACCTAGATCCAGGGTAAGTAACCGATGACCGTAGGTGGCTATTGGCGTGCCATTGGCGACTAAGGCTTGTCGACAGAGAAGTGGTAGGCTCACCTGGCCTAGGGGAACGAAGCTAACTTCCGCTCCGGTTTCAACTGAGAACTGGTTATCGGAGTCATAATAACTAATGTAGATGAGACGACCTTGGGCTCCGCCGACAATGTAAGTGGACAATGCGCGCCTGTCTGGAAGTTTCCCTGCTTAGCGGTGGAGGTGTTGCATGGTCGTTTGCACTTACGGGCTTTCTTACCGAAAAGCGTGCAATAGAAAAAAGCCTGAATTTTTCGACTTCTTGCGACGAGCCGACGAGCTAGAGCGGCTGCGCGGCTTACGGTGTAGGGAATGTTTCTCGACTTGGCGTTGTAGTGCCGTTATATATGATGATAAGGCGGCGGTTGCGTAATGCTCACTATTCGCTATGTCGCTGGGGCTGCGAAAGGGCTAAGTCTAGTGAATGTCCTAGGATTGTTCGTTGGCTGATGTCGTTCGATGACACGGTCTGCTAGTTCTGCAAATGCTGTGGGAAGCAGGGCGCTTGCCACAGCAAGGATGGCTTGTGTGTTTTTCGAGAAATTACATGCGTCCATGCAGATTGTGCCTAGTTGCAGTTGCCTCTGTCGCAAAAGAGCTGACATCGTCCTGTCCCCTAGTTGCAAATCCATAAACAGTTGCTACAGTAGGGCCTCGTCAGAGGGCGTGCTTTGTCGAGTAAGCACCTGCTTTAGAGTCTCATATTTTACATCGGGAGGCGGGCAAGATATGAGGTCTCTCATTTGGGTGGATTCACTTTGCGAAAGCCGGGACCTACGTTGTTGTTAATAGCATTATCTTCTGTAATTTTACCATTGCGAAAGGTGGATTCTAACTGCGCAAACTATAACAACGGGTCATTCTCCCAAAAAGGTGGGGAGGCTAGCTCTGAGGCACTAACCACGTACGTAGATAGTTTATCCTCAGGATTATTCATCGTGAGAAATGAATAGGTGTATGCGGCAAGTGTGAAAACAAAACCATAGCAAGTAATGAATCACAAAATCACGGGATCGAGTTCACAAGAATGAAAACTTCAAATAGCAGACGCCGTGTCTTTGACAAGTGTCACCAATTGTCAGGCGGAGTCCATGATACTAGTCGGTAAGCAATGCCACGTAAGACGTGTCAATTACCAGACAGTACGGAAGTCGGAGGCGACTGAACCCAACGTATATTTTGCAGGCTACAAAAATGGGATGTGAATCAGCCAGAGCGAGAAACATGTAGCAAGCTACTCACCAAGAGGGTTTGTGTAGACAATTGTACAGTTAGTAAAAGAAATGGATATTTGGAAGTTTAAAACAACAACAATTGAAATATGGCAAGTGCCGGTAATAAGCACTAAAAATGCGCGTCCCCTTCATTGAAAATGTGCCAAACACAAAGGTATTGTGCAGCCAAATGATTGTTGTTATCGGAAATACTTTCTTCAGTATATTGCAACAACGATTGCACCGTAGATTTAAACTTAAAACAATTACCAGTTTTACGGACGGCACTTCTGTGGACACAAATTATGTTGGTGCGTACCTTACTGCACCTTCCTCGCTCTGGCTGATCCCCTTCCTTTCTTCATAGCCTGCGAAATGCACGTTACCATCAGTCGCCTGAAACTTCCATGCTGTCCAGTAGATGACGCTACTTTTTCGTGTAATTGATTACCGACTAGTGTCCCAGGCGCCACCCAACGACTTGGAACACTGGTCCAAATAACGCCGTCCGCCAATTTTAATTTTCATTTATGTGAGCTAATTCCGTGGACATTGATTCGTTACTCACTATCGTTTTCTTTCTCACCTGCCAAGCACATTTAACCATTTCTTAAGATTTGTCGTTTTGATAAGAATACATCCACGTACGTGGTTAGTGCTGTAGAGCTAGCCACTCGAAATTTTAGAAGCGTGATCGTTTTCGTAGTCTGCCCAACTACAACAAACGAATTGCGATGGTAGTATTTCTTCTGTGATGCTAAATATTATAAACGTAGGTCTCGGCTTCCGTCCAAAGTATTCTCTTAAATAAATCAATATATTATTCTGGACTTGAGACACGCCATAGTAGGCATGTTAAGATATGTACAACTGTACAGACGTTTTATGGCAACTGTAATATTGACAGTAGAAAATTGTTCATATGACAATGATTAGAACTGCACAATGGTGAAAATGCGAAATAATTATTTAGCTGTCGTGAAACCGGGACCTCGGCTAATGATAAATTGGTAATCCTGAATGGCCCATTTGAAGATAATTGAAGAGCACTCTCAAGAGAGAAATGACAATACAGTGAGTTCGTGCAAAATTAACGCACATGTCATCGGTGATATCGTACAAAGCAAAAGGACGAGTGTATCTGAAGATGTAGAAGTTCCAGCGTAACAAACCTATCTATAATGGTGACGCTAGTTGACCTGCCAGTGTGAAGTTATGAGCTGGGACCTTATTCGATGGCGAGTCACATTCGCCACGTTGCAGTGTTGTTAAACGGACATTTGTGGCTTTTATAAGGAGAACGCTTTCCAGGTCTAAACCCACCACGTCCTGAAACACTGCCGCTAATCCATTCAATGGCAAGTTGTAACTGGCTAAGTTTCTGGCTGAACGTTTGTGTGCTCGGTTATTCGTAGTCAGGCAGCGTCCCACTTTTCTACCGGCTGATGCGATAGCCGCTTGTTTATTCTGTTTCTGGGTCCTGTCCTGTGCCCGGTTGGTAGGTCGGGAACTAAACATACTTTTTGAATATGACGTGCTGATCCTCTGCAGAACCACGTGAAGTCTCCGAGGGATATACATTGAAATATGTTGAATTGTTATTGAAGTCATGAAGGATGGAATATGGTTCCGAAGAAAGAATCGCAGATCCCTCGGGGTATGTAGTAAAATTGATTAGAAATATAGGAAACCACGGCCGATTGAGCGGCCAACGCGGATTGAAGAACTCATAATGACCAATTGGTCTGGATTTGTATCGCAGTAAAATGTGCCCTCCGAAATCAAAAGTAGTTCTCCAGTCAAGATTAATGTGGAAGAGATAGCGTTAGGCAAACTGAACCCAAAGGTTCAAGCCTCGGAAAATTTTATCCGTGTGTGATAACGGATGATTTGTCCGGTTAGTAAGTTGTAAAACGGTTAATAATCTATCGCTCATGTCCTGATAAGGGAAATGTGTGGCTTGTATTGTTGTCGCAACAATGCACTATTCCTCGGGTGCGTTTCGCCGTACCTGTGACAAACTCGGGAAAAAAGGAAAGGAACAGAAACTGCCACAAAGACAGAAGAAAGGGATGCGTCTGAAATGCGGTCGATCAATTGCGGCGATGACTGAACTATTGTACCCCTATACATGTAATTGTTATTTAATTGTCGCATATACATGTGTATCATAAGTGGCGAAATACGACGAGAAGCAAGCAGAACACGGATCAGCAGATAATGTAAGATTGTTCCAAATTAGAAATGAAGATAAAAAAGAGAGGTTGAGGGGCCCTAATGCGCATATGCTCAATCGGTTGGAATCAGAGATAGGCGGACGAGGTGTGCAGATTATGGAACAGAATATCGCTCAGAAAGAGCGACAGGGACGCGTTACCTCAGCCTTAAATTGGTAGGAATGTAAGAAGTCAGAGAGGACAGACGAATGTAAGTTAGCGTCGAATGAAGAAGGAATGCAACAGAAAGCACAGGAAGGAAAGATTGGGTCGGTAAAACAGGTTCTATTTAGGAGAGGTGGAAAAGCCGCCGACCTTCTACAGGTGATGATTCATCTTTGTTAATAAAAATAAGGATGAATAATGCCTATTGATGTAATTAAGGTGAGGGTAACAGAGCGGTGCGTCAGCTGTAACTAAGTCAGTTATATCTCAGAATTCCGAGAGAGGTCGGAAAACAAGAGACCGTTCAGACAAAGCCAGGTAAGTCAGCAAGATGAAGCTAGGCTGCCAAATATAGTTAAGTATAAGGTAATGAGTGTTATCATAAAAGAAGCAGTTTAGGAAGAGAGTGGCTAAACGAAACAGCATTTAGCCTCGGATTGATGTGAACAGGCCTTTGGGTCTGTTAAAACCTGATCAAAAGGGACGATAGACCAAAGAAAGGAGACCATTAAGACGAGAATAGAGTGTCCGCGCATAGAAAGCCGTATAATTTAGATATAACTACTGAAAGAGAGAATCGATATAAAGAGAAATGTTAAGGATGAAAGGGGATATAATAAAAGTGACGAGTCATGACCAACACTGCTTATGAATTTAAGGTTACAAGGCGGTACGTCGGCGGAGCCTAAGCCAGTTAGTGAGACACATCACAGCTTGTGACGCCCTGATGTGGGATATGAGATCTAAGAGCGCGCGGTCATACAGCGAACCCCGTCTTAATGCAGAGGCCGATGGCAGCTACTGTTTTGTGATTTGCATCTATTGGACAGGACGACTTTAGCTCTGTTGGGACAGATTCAAGTACTCCTAGACACCTCCAGCGCAGACGCTGGAATTCTCCGCGGAATGTAGATGCAACGTCTCCAGGAACATACACAAGCCGTCCTCGTCATGGCGTACGCCCTGCCTGTCTCAACAGCTGGAGAACTATGAGACGGTGTCAGTGAACGGTGTCTGTCAAAGAAAGAAGCTAACATACTTACTGAATCTAGCCCGTCGCAGCTCCATCGCCATCCGTTAATAGTAACCTGACAGCACTCGAGGCTTTATCACGGAAAAATTTGCGCCTCAGCGCCAGGTGAATGAACTCGTTTTAAACCGTAACGACCGCAGCCGCTCTAGATAATTGCCCCGTTCACAAAACTTGATGGGACACATTACTGTTTTACCCTTTTTCGCTGCTGTAATAAAGCAAGTAAGTGCGTTCAGTTGTGTAGCTATTCCGCTTTAGGTTATCCGTTTCGCCGTAAATGAGATCGGCATCACACAAAGCCGTTTCACATATATTAAGGATTATATATATATTCAAAAGCTACTCCCTATTTTATACAAAGCACAGGACAGCTTCATTTTTCTAGTACAGGTCAGCTAACCGCTTCTTTGTCGACAGACTTAAGTGCAACCAATGGCACGCCAGCAGCCAACTACTGACGCTTATCCTATACCAAGATCTTCGACGCACGTTCTGCTGGGTAATCACCTTCGCTGCAGTCCAGTTTGCCAAAGTCGTCCTTGACTTTCTCAGGTACTTCGAACTAACCGTCGATGCAAAAGGCCAGCATATAGTCGATAATGCAAGGACAAAGAGCGTACGTGACAGCATTGCTGATAAAGCGTCCACTACACCGGTCTAAGCCTCTCCCAATGCCTAGCCAATAAACGACTATCTCGTTTCACAGTATCCCATGCTAGTCCGTCAATTAAAGCTGCTTTGCAAGTAGCTACCTAAGCCACGCAACACATGCGGACATGTAGCACAGCCGCCCTGCGCCAACCGGACCGAATATCGCTAGGGAAAATTAATTTAGCTATGGCGGAATTTAGGTATGTGCTGGAACTTGGAATAAATAAATAAAGAAAGAACGAAAGAAAAAAAGAAATTTTTATTCTCGACAATGCAAGGCACACCTTTACAGGCATGAGCATACTTAGCTAACATAGTGTGAACAAATTGTACAAAAGGACATGTTTAGCATAACAGTGTATGTAAGTATATGGGTGTATATACGTATGTAATTGTGTAGGCATGTTACTTGTGTTTTTGAATGCGCAGCAGAGTTGTTGACTGTTTGTTATCGTCAGGAATGTGGGAATAAGCGATTGATTTTCGTGGATTGCATAGCATTTTCCGAATGTCCACGGGCCAGTGACTTTAGTTGGTGGCGAGTCACATCCGCCACGTCGCAGTGTTGTTAAGCAGACATTTGTGGCTTTTTATAGGGAGAACGCTTGCCAGGCGAAAACCCACCACGTCCTGGAACACTGCCGAGGAACCATTTGCTGGAACGGGTTAAACCCGAACCACCCAGCTGGCACCACGAGGAGGTTGTTCGGCTAGCCAGCCGAAATCCCTTGGTCCTAGCCTTTTAGATGTTCCACAGGAACGCTGGCGACTGGCGCCCTCGCAGTGGTAAGCGCAAAATCCGTCGGCTTTTCGTTCCAGATAATTATTTCATCCCACGCATGCAAGAACTAACCACACGCCTCACGGATGAAACGAAATTCAGCAAGCTTGATCTGGTTCATGCGTATCAATAGTTACCCGTAGCAGAAACTGACACAACTAAAACCATCGGTGTTCCCTTTTTGGCATTTTTGAATTTCTAAGAATGCCGTTTTTATTGTGCTACACCGCACAAAACTTCGAAAGGTCCATCTGCGATGTCACTCTTGGCCTTGTTTTCGTTTTGTTCGTACCTAGATGGAATATTAGTTGCCAGTTCATTGAAAAAAAACACCGCGACCACCTTCGAAATCTCTTCCAGCGTTTCACCTAACACGATGTCATAGCCAGCCCGTTTAAGTTCAAACCCGGCAAACCAACGGTAGACGCCTTAGGCCACCACGTTTTATCGTCTTGTATCAAAGTCCTTCCGGTTAAGATGCAGACAAGCAAGGACTTTGTATCTCCGACATCGTTCAGGCACCTCCGGGGAAGTTGTGGTTGATTTGACTACTAGCAAGGCTTCAGTCCGCGCTACGCTCAGACCATGCAGCTTCTGACTGGCCTCCTCTGTGGGAATGGGCCTTTGTCCGCTTTCCCTGAAAACACACGGACAGCTTCCGCCAAACTCAATGATGCTATCTCTAACATACTCCTTGTCGCCAATTCCGAATCAACTGGACCCGTTTCTAATCCGGATGTGCCTCAGACATCGCGGTTGGAGCCCTTTTATAACAACACGTTAGTGGGCCGTAGTAACGCCCTGGGTTCTTCTCCTATCGCCTGCAGCCAGCAGAATCCCATAAACGAGGGTTTGGCAGAGAGCTGCACGCCATTCACATAACCACTTGTCACTTCCGGCACACACGCGATTGACGCGCTTTCACGGTCTACAATGAAAACAAGCCCCACATCGTCGCTTTCTACTCTGCGTGCGACAAATATTTAACACGGGAAACAAGGAACCTAGACATTGTCACACAGTGCAATGCGGGCTTAAATTTATCTCGTGTCGACAATCCCGTCGAGGACAATGTCTCACGCGTCAACCTCACTATAATGTATTTACCTACCGTCGACCTTACGGACATGGCATCGGCACAGGCTCAAGTTAAAGACCTGCAAGACCCACTGCAGGCCACTTCGCTACATGTGCAACCTGCTTCTCTTCAAACCACGGAAGGTGCCGTCCCGTGACACTTTCATATGTTGTCATAGACCCTCGTGCCCATCTTCTTCGTACGCACGGACTTCGCCCCAATGCACCCACTACCGTTCTTTGAACTTTTCGTTTGGCCACGAGTAAAAAATGATGTTCGTACTTGGGCATGCGCCTGTCTTCAATGCCAACGCTCCAACGTACATCGTCACATTCGCAGTCCTTTTGGTTCATATCCCGCCCCGGACTCGGTTCTCGCATGCGCGCATGGTACTGGTTTGTCTCCCGCCCTATTCACGCGGGTTCTTATATGTTCGTACATGCGTCGACCGCTTAACCAGATGGCCGGAAGCCAGTACCGTAACAGCATGCAAAGCTTAGGCTTTTATCTGGACCTGCTTAGATCGGTGGGTTTTGCACCACGGATGCCAATCCACCATTACAACCGGCCGAGGAACTTCCTTCGGCGCTTCGCCATCCCCTACGTTTTGCACCTTATAGGCCGCCGCCTAATAATAACACAGCGCATCATCAAGCGACCGGCGTTTTGGTTGAAGGTTTCCGTAGACACCTAAAATCCTTGTTCCGCACGTCCACCGATCATAGCTGGAGCGGAAACATTACGCTCGAACTCTTAGGCATTCGCAACAGCATCAAAGCTGATTTGCAAAGTGCACCAGCAAAGATGGCCTACGGCACAACGCTAAAGTAGCCAGGAGAATTCGTCTTGCCTCCCACATCGTCAGGTATGCCTCCGCCTAACTTTGTGTCCTCCCTAGTTATACGCATGCGTTCACTACGCCCGACTCCACTCCATGAGCGGACTAGCGAGGTGCAAATGCACAGCGAAACCTCCGGCAGTACAGATTTCATCCACACCGACCCAGAGCGGCACACTCTCCTGCCTCTCTACACTGTCCTTTTCGGATGCACGCAACGGCCTCGAAAGCTTTCACTTTAGACCAGAATGGTCACCGAACAACGATGCCCACCGAAGGCCTCAGTGTGGCTTGCCTTATAGGACCACTTGCAACCCATCCCGCTACCCTTACACAAGCACCGGAATCTTTGGTGAGTTCCCTAGCGATGGATATTCCGAAGCCCTCCGTTCCCCTTGAATTTGAACCTATGCCGAATTAACCCCAGTCAACCGACGGACGCGGAAGACAAGTCAAACGTCCAACCCGTTTATAGCCTTTGTAAAAGAAATAATGAACTAAATAAATACCTTTATTTTCGGTTAAACGAGGCACTCCACTGAACGCACAACCAAGTGCTTGTCAGAGCCACAGAAACAAACTGAGCATATATACCCCATGGGACACAGATAGGAGTTCGCATAATACATGCTTGAATAACTGGTACAAAGTTGTCGTATAGAAAATTCGCAAGGTCCCGTTAGCAACTCCAAGATAAGAGTGGTTTTCTAAATGTCTATTCGCAGTCATAATTCACCCGCTTTCCATCTGCTGAAAAAGGCTTATCCAGAGTGAGCCCTTAACAGTTGAAACGGCGGTACGAGAGGGAATAAGGCTATGTAGATCAAGCTGCAGTTTTGTGGGGGAAAGAAAACTTCAGAGTAAGGAGGGACAGATATTTCATACGTAGTATATTCATACAAGCAACTAACCCAAATCCGGTTAGGCCCTGCAAATATGTCCAAGAGGAAGGACACCTTCAGTTAAGTAGTACACCTGCGGGACATAATGCTTACTGTGAGATGTAGCAGAAGTTATCGGATTTGGGTTCCAATTGTTCAGGCCTGTGAAATACCCCGGAATGGTCCAAGCGGCATTCTGGTAAAGATCAAAGCGGATATTATATAAAAGGCATAATATCAGCCGCCGACCACAGTGTCGAGTTTGTAAAGAAATCCGTAACTTGTAGCGCCAATCAGGTAAATATTGTGATATTTCAGACGAAAATTTCACTGGCGATTTGGACGAGGAATTATAATGTTAAAGCAGGAGATGTTTTCCATTTTCGACAGGATCGAAGCCGCGCAATCTTCTCACCTGATGAAAATGGCTGGCTAGCCAAACAACCTTCTCGTGGCGCCAGCTGGGTGGTTTGGGTTTAACCCGTTCCAGCAAATAGTTCGGCGGCAGTGTTCCAGGAAGTGGTGGGTTTTTGCCTGGCAAGCGTTCTCACTATAAAAAGCCACAAATGTCTGCTTAACAACACTGCGACGTGGCGGATGTGACTCGCCACCAAATAAAGTCACTGGTTCGTGGATATTCGGAAAATGCTATCCAACTCACGAAAATCAATCGCTTATTCTCACATTTCTGACGATAACAAACAGTCAACAATTCTGCGGCGCATTCAAAAGCACAAGTTACATGCCTACACAATTACATACGTATATACACTTATATACTTACATATCCTGTTATGCCAAACATGTCCTTTTGTACAGTTTGATCCCACTATGTTATCTAAATATGACCATGCCTGTAAAGGTGTGCCTCGCGTCGTCGAGAACAAAAATTTATTTATTTATTTATTTACAATAAAATACGCACTTGGATACCATAGTTTCTACAGCTGCTAATATTTGCGGTGTCAGCGCGGCTGTATCCCACTACTTTCCTAACGGATCTGTGAAGGCATTTGCTCATGCCGCTCGACCGTCGACGCCCGCAGAACTCAACCACATCTAAATTCAAAAAGGAAAAATAAGCCCTCAACTTCACCACAAAGGCAAATGAACAAAACGTTCTACTGCCAATATTTTACTGTAGATACTACTCAGTAGACACTACTTTCATCCTTTGGTCCAAGGAAAGCATTCCAATTTTCACAGCAAATCGCCGTCATAGGTGAGCCACCATGCTATTGAATACTGTTGCTCTCAGTAATGTTAAAATTCGGTCCTTCAGGGACAAAACGTATATTCTGCAAACAAAAGGACCAGGCGAAAACGCAGGCAGAGGGCGAGTGAAACATGTCGGGGTATACAGCTAGTTATATCCATATTTATCGCCCTATGTGAATGCATGACATTTTTCCTTTGATTCAGTCAAACAAACT
>OX104060.1:1361332-1484890 GCA_944474145.2 Dicrocoelium dendriticum
AGCGACCGGCGTTTTGGTTAAAGGTTTCCGTAGGCACCTAAAATCCTCGTTCCGCACTTCCACCGATCATAGCTGGAGCGGAAACATTACGCTCGAACTCTTAAAAAAATAAATATATAAATAAACTTTTATTCTCGACGAGACGAGGCACACCTTTACAGGCATGATCATGTTTAGCTAACATAGTGTGCTCAAAAATGTACAAAAGGTACATGTTTGGCATAACAGTGTATGTGAGTGTATGGGTGTATATATGTATGTAATTGTGTACGAATGTAGCTTGTGTCTTTGAATATGCCGCAGCATTTTTGACTGTTTGTTATCCTCAGGAATGTGAACATAAGCAATTGACGTCTGTGGGTTGGATAACACTTTCCGGATATCCACGGATCAGTGACTTTAGTTTGTGGCGAGTCACATCCGCCACGTCGCAGTGTTGTTAAACAGACATTTGTGGCTTTTATAGGGAGAACGCTTGCCAAGCGAAAACCCACCACGTCCTGGAACACTGCCGCCGAACTATTTGCTGGAACAGGTTAAACCCGAACCACCCAGCTAGCACCACGAGGAGGTTGTTCGGCTAGCCAACATCAAAGCTGATTTGCAATGTGCACCAGCAAAGATGGCCTACGGCACAACGCTAAAGTAGCCAGGAGAATTCGTCTTGCCTCCCACATCGTCAGGTATGCCTCCGCCTAACTTTGTGTCCTCCCTAGTTATACGCATGCGTTCACTACGCCCGACTCCACTCCATGAGCGGACTAGCGAGGTGCGAATGCACAGCGAAACCTCCGGCAGTACAGATTTCATCCACACCGATCCAGAGCGGCACACTCTCCTGCCTCTCTACACTGTCCTTTTCGGATGCACGCCACGACCTCGAAATCTTTCACTTTAGACCAGAATGGTCACCGAACAACGATGCCCACCGAAGGCCTCAGTGTGGCTTGCCTTATAGGACCACTTGCAACCCATCCCGCTACCCTTACACAAGCACCGGAATCTTTGGTGAGTTCCCTAGCGCTGGATATTCCGAAGCCCTCCGTTCCCCTTGAATTTGAACCTATGCCAACTTAACCCCAGTCAACCGACGGACGCGGAATGCAAGTCAAACGTCCTACCCGTTTATAGCCTTTGTAAAAGAAATAATGAACTAAATAAATACCTTTATTTTCGGTTAAACGAGGCACTCCACTGAACGCACAACCAAGTGCTTGTCAGAGCCACAGAAACAAACTGAGCATATATACCCCATGGGACACAGATAGGAGTTCGCATAATACATGCTTAACTAACTGGTACAAAGTTGTCGTATAGAAAATTCGCGAGGTGAATGGACATGCTCATTTGTGTCAGGTCTGTGTGTTGCGCTAAATCAAAGTTCTCTATAATTGTTTCGGTTTCCGAAATGCGTGTTAGGACTTCATATATATCAGGAGTTTGATCGCTACTTTCCGTATGCGTATGAACCAGATCGAACGAGTAATAAGCACGGATTGATCTAGGGGATTTTAGTTCCATTTGCAATTGTGTTCACAGAGTTCATTTTCGTGAGGTTGTCAGTTTTAGCGGTGAGCAGTTAATTTTCTTTGGTGTCGCGTCACATCCATCACATCCCAGCTTTTAAGCAGACGCGTGGGTCTTTTTATAGAGAGAGCGCTTGCCAGGCGTAGACCTACCACGACTTGAAGCACTGCCGTTGACCACGAGTAGGAAAACAGAGCCCCGTTAGCATCTCCACGATAAAAGGGTTTTTCTAATGTCTACTCGCAGTCATAATTCACCCGCTTTCAATCTGCTCAACGGGGCTTAGTCAGAATACGCCCTTAACAGTTGAAACAGCGGTACGAGAGAGAATAAGGCTATGTAGATCAAGATGCAGTTTTGTAGGGGAAGGAGAACCTCAGAGTAAGGAGGGACGGATATTTCATACGTAGTATATTCATACAAGCAACTAACTCAAATCCGATTGGGCTCTGCAAATATGTCCGAGAGGAAGGACACCTTCAGTTAAGTAGAACATCTGCTGGAGATAATGCTTACTGTGAGATGTAGCAGAGGTCAACGGATTTGGGTTCTAATTGTTCAGGCCGGTGAAATACACCGGAATGGTCCAAGCGGCATTCTGGTAAAGATCAAAGCTTATATTATACAAAAGGCATAATATCAGCCGCAGACCACAGTGTCGAGTTTGTAAAGAAATCCGTAACATGTAGCGCCAATCGGATAAATATTGTGATATTTCAGATGAAAACTTTCACTGGCGTGTTGGACGTGTCATAACGCTGTGTTAGCGCAAGTAACTAGGAAGCTTACAAGTAGATTAAGCGCATTTTTGTGATGATGCCCCGGTGCTGTGAGGGATTAAACCTAACTGTTTAACCCAATAGAAAGTTTGGATGGAAAGGTGCACCGTATTCGTCGGTATGTCTGTATAGCCGAACGCAATAGTACATTCCATAATAGATAAAAACTCAGTGAGCATAGGAATAATGAGGACTTATTCTGACGTGGGTAATGTATCCATAGGATAATGGCGCCAACCCGCGGTCATTCTGATACCTAGAGAAAGGCAATGTGGTTGTCGACGGAACATAACGCCATGGAATCGCAAGTAAGTGGAACACTTGCAGGACGGTATTGATTTGTTGAAATGTTCCTAGGGTGATAGTGAGTTTAACCCAGTTGTTCAAACTGCTAGAAACTGGGACAGAGATTAGGAGCTGGTGGTCCCGGATGTCTGCCTATGTCTTTGAACCCACGAGGATTATCTTGAAAGTCTTCAGCCATGTATGACGTTCCCGATAAGCTTATTTAACCCTTCTATGTATTTATGGCAGAGGGGCATGGTGGAAAAGTTCAGAGAGAGGAACACATTCAAATGGAAAGGAGGAAGTAAGCGAAGCCCGCTACCTGAAGCCCTATCACGCTCTTTACCTCGTTCATTTATTGTACAAGCTAAGGCGTCGAGTATATGTGTGCCATCTTCTATCAACATTGCAAAAGGAGTACCAGCATAAAGAAATTTGGTGCCAGAATTCGAGGAACTGTTCAGCAAAAGTAAGACTTCGTTTTCGGGTTTAATAATAGATGGGCGTTACATCCACAAATGTTTTGCAACGTCAACAAAAACCTGCAAAATTTGGAAAAATTAAAAAGCTTATTTTCGTTTATTATGCATGCCAATTTCCCTCACTGGCGTCATGCCACTTCCCGTACAGTTGCTCACCCCTCTGCGTTCTTTGATGCTGAATGCGTCCTCACGTCAAATATGCAATCCAGGCCTGGCAACCCTGGCTAAAACGTGACCTTGCAGCGCTTGAGACCCCACAGCGTCGAGCAACGAAAACCGTTAAGGGCTTGCGCCACACTCCTTAAGAGGAACGACTGGAGATACTCGGAGTGTTCAGCGGACGGTACCGGCGACTTCGTGGAGACCTCGTACTAGTGTACCAGATATTGAGCGATCCCAGTCACGTATGCCGCCACCTCTTGAAGCTCAGCCCGAACACTAACCTTCGCGGTAACAGTTTAAAGCTGAGCCAACAGTACAGTCGTCTAGACTGTCAGAAAAACTATTTCTCCCTCCGGGTCTGCGGGCCCTGGAACGCCCTTCCAAACTCAGTAGTTTGTGCCCCCACATTAGATACGTTTAAAAAACGATTGGACGTCGCACTGAGCGCCCTGCGCTTTGTTTTATGAACGAAAACGCTTGCATATATTTAGGCTGACCAGCCTCTTTGGATTTTTACCCCAAATTCACGGTCGTAAATCTGTGCGAACCGGTGAGTACTCCATTTTTACTTGCTACCATCACCAACGATAACAATTTCTTAGCCAGTTTTGCGTCGTACCACTTTATCCCCCTAAAACTGTTATACTTCTACCTTTTATCTCACTGACACTCCTTACTTCAAACCACTTATGTGGTTTGCCAATTTGTTAGTATTTCTATTGCCAACCTGCGGGACTCGTTAAGTGTATGCTTTTTTACCCGTCATATACCATTGTTCCATTGTTCCAGAAACACAGCCGCCGGAACGGCCAAGGCCACCCACTCGTGACTCGCTAACATGCTCAGGACAAACCAAAGGCCACCTTCCATAGATTAGGAACAGCCAATCGCTCTTAGACGGGGACGGCCACGAAATACTTGGTACACTAATGCTCGGCAAGGCGTTGCTGTCGGGGACTCCTGAATTTCTTCGTACGACGGTGTCCAAGGAATGGATTGCAATGGGTATGTCACCGCCCAAGCGCACCGTTGTGTGTGATGAAGGAAATGTCTTGTAGGCTTTTTTGGACAAGGCGGTATTTTCGCTGTCTGACCAGCCCGCCCAGAGGGCCATTGATCATATTACCATAGGATCCTCCTAACTTATAAATAACAGAAGCATGGACCCAGCGAACGCCGCTACCCATCTAGACGTGGAAGCCCTTGTTTAAGCTCATGCAACTACTCACACCCGTCCTCATCTCCCGTTTTCTACACTGGCAGCCCCAGCAAGGCATCCCTTCCACAAACATCTAAGTAGAGGAGTTTGTTAAGTAGGGCAAAGCGTGTTATTTCATTATTTTGCAACCTTGGATGTAACCGTCCATTTTGACTTCAAAACACTCAATGGTTTTACTGACGGCACTTCCGTTTACATAAATTGTTATGATGAATATCCTGCTGCAGCTTTTCTTGCTTTCGCTGCTTCATTTTCTATTTTAGTGGCCTGCGCAATCCACGTTGGGTTCAGTCGCCTGCAGCTTCCATACTGTCCCGTAATTGATACTTCTCTTACATGTTATTGCTTACCGACTAGGTTCCAAATCGCCACCCAACAGTATTATGCTAATGCAGCTAAATAATTCTACAAGAATTTTGGTTGGATCCTGTTCTGGACCCTAAATATATTCAACGTGTTAAATCTTGAGTCAGGCGCCCTGGATTGCCGCAGCAGACGATGCGGGCTGACTAGCTTCAAAAAGAATAGAGCACGTTAAAAATACAGGACGCCTCACCAAAGCGTTCTTCCAACCATTTAGAGCTTTTCTATTTGAAATCTTTCGCGGTCTAAGCAGGGAAATGTTTCGTAAACATTTCATGTTTCTTTGTCCCAATTTTCGCCGAGGCAACTTGCTTTTCTAGTCATCTTCGGTATCCAGTAGCTAGTCCTAATGCCTCTTCATACCAAATAACTAAGATTCGAAAGTAAATCGCGCATCTTGATCACTGTTAAATGCTGTGTCGCTTGTTTAAATGGCATCAATGGATGACAGATTTCTGTCAGTCGAGGACGATTAAATATTCACCCCTTGCGACAATGTTTCTATAAACTGCGCCTATCGTTCCTCAGGGAATCTGTTGCCGGCGCGGGATCAAGCTGAGCTCCTTCATCGAAGGCGGCATCTTTGAAAATTTACCACATTATCTTTCCCTTGCCAAAAAGTAGCTTTTGTAAAATACTTACGATGCATCGGTTCTCAACTCAAGCAAGACCAGGCCGCACTAATATTGAGACCAACCGGAAATCGCCTTCACCAGACGTTGTGACTACCATACGGAACTTCACGTTAGTGATGAGTATTTGCAGTACACTATTGCTAACAAAGCTTGATATTCGGTGTTAATTAAACCTGTTAATTCTGCAAGGTTCCAAATGACGTTGGAGAACGGGATGCTTTCCAGTTTCGGCAAGATCGCAGCCGCGCTATCTTCTCATCTGATGACCACGCAATACAATAAGCAATTAGATACCATAGTTGCTACAGCTGCTAATAATTGCGGTGTCAGCGCGACTGTATCCCACTACTTTGTTGACGGACTTGTGAAGGCAATTGTTTTCGCCGCCCGACCGTCGACGCCCGCAGAACTCAACAACATCTAAATTCAAAAAGGAAAAATAAGCGCTCAACTTCACCAGAAAGGTCAATGAACAAAACGTATTATTGCCGGTATTTTACTGTAGTTACTACTCAGTAGACCCTACTTTCATCCTAGGGTCCAAGGAAAGCATTCCAATGTTCACGGCAAATCGCCGTCATAGGTGAGCCACCATGCTATTGAAAACTGTAGCTCTCAATACCATATTCGTGGTTATGCTCCTCAAACAATAGGTAGAAATTTGTGCGCTTCGTAGTAAATCGTATAACTTTCGGATAATCATTGGCCTATTAATGGCAACAAGCCCTAGTATTTGTCGCTAAAGTTAACTCTACGTCTGTGGATGTGCAAAACTCCTAAAAATTCATATATCACGCAATATATCTCTTGAAAATATGCAGCCGTGATAAACTGGTATGGGATGACTGAGTTACGAGTCATCCTGACTAAAGCATACATACATTCCATCTCTAATTCCCCACCTGTAATCCTCACTGGCATGGCCTATAAATAGGCCGTTGCATTTAGAGAAGGGTTAATTTTTGTTGGAGCGGAAAAGGGTTTCATGGCAGTGTCTTCGGTAAGCTCCAAAATGATATGAATTGGTACATGGTTTATTGTTACGATGATGGTCTGAAGAAAGCGAAACTGAAAGGAGGTGGATCAAAGATTTGCCTCCTGAAAACGGTTAGGATAATTTGAAAGATTGAATACCCCTGTAGTTAAAAGTCACGAACTATCCGAAAGCAGGAAAATGGTAAATTCAAGTGAAGCGTGAAAGGATCTGTTTTTGAGCCAAGGTAGTGTGTTTGCGATTTAATCATTTATTCAAAGCTTATGCTTGCATGTAGCAATCGGTTACTGGAACATTCTTCCTTCGGTTTTCTCTTACTTGGCATTAAATGAAAATGTTTGAGTGTGTAGTCTTTTTGAGTTTTTACATTCAAAGGACAGTTTCGGAACAATGTTTTCAAGTTTCGCGCCAAAAGTTAGACTTTTGTCAAATTTCGCTTGGTCCAAATAATTTTGGGTCATCATTTTCCCCGGATTACGTCGTACCGTTTTCCGGTACATACCGAACTTAGTCCATGTTTTTCGGGTTCAGCCTCGTGCTTTTTTCTTGTATTGTTGTGTTTTGTAAACCGTCTTGTAACTTGTTTTAACCCGTAACTGCTGCGGTTAAATGCCCTGCGGGTAACGGCTTGTCGGTTTTACGTTTGGTACTTGTTTCTTACTCTTTGGAAGCGTCCAATCGGATTCACTGAATACTGGCGCTAATGTGTCTTTGGCTGCGTTGAGCAGCAAACCTAGTGATGTACGCCGCAGCGGGAGCTGCTCAAAACCCTTGATAGACGAATCTGGTGGCATGCGGTGCTACGTATGCAACTGCTGGTACCATGAGACCTGAACCGAATTGAGCCCTGATCAGTAGGCAATGCATTCGGCTAGCGACAGCATGCTGTTCAATTTGCTCCTATGCCATCGCCGTCGATCTAGGCGAATTGAGGTCAATGAGGAGACATTGAGCAACGTCGTACTGGGTAATCAGCAGTTGTGATCTTTCCTCACATCTCTTGGTCGGAAAGTGGAGTTATTGCAGAATATTTTAGGAGTCTCTATTGATGTCAGCTCATTGGAAGAAGACACGCAACTATCCACAATTGCTGTCGATTAAATCCGACTGAGGTGAAAGCTACCGTGTTGCGTGTCCCAGCGGTCCAGAATGCATCTAAAGAGGCCTCTGACCTCGTACTGGAAGCTGTTCAATGCTTTACTAAACTTCTGAACCCTGTGTCCAGTAAAATCAAGAGGAGGAGAGCTAAGGATTTCCGTAAGGCTTCCTCACAGCCTGAAAGTAGTACAAGCATTAAAGTATTAGAAATGAAACACAAGGCTTCAACACCAGTTACCTCAATTTCATTAGCGAAGCAATGCGCCGTGCCGACTTCACCACACACGCAAATTCTGGAGGGCCCAGACCGGTGAGTGCGCTGGATGTAGAGTTCGAAGCTCGAACTTCAATTACACCACGGTCGAAACTGGGGTCTAGTCAAAGACGCGTGGATTGAATATGCCTATTCGTGATGAACTTTTACGGATATTAGTGCTAAATTTCCTTATGTGGCTGAATCCGCGGCAACTCTTCCACAGCATCGCATGCTTGATGACCTCCATTGGTTTAACGGCTACGTTAACAAGATGCTTCCACCTGGTTTTTTCGCTGTAACCTTCAGGAACCTAACCAGATTGGGGAACGTTCCTTTAGATACGACAAATCCCCGACACCGACTACTTCGTGTAGTCCTCTCAACCACAGAGGAACGCAAAGCTTTAATGCGCCTTGCATTCAAATTCTAGGGCAGTAACGTCAGCGTTCCGCCGGAACACCCACCGGCGAATCGGCTGAAGTTAAATGAAGATGTAGCCTAAATCTCATGCGGTCGTTTATTGAGTATGGCCTTTCTCTTATGGGTTGTCCGGTGGTCAGCCGGAAGTCAAATTCTGCCCAACCAGATTTACTCCTGGTAGCGTGCGAACGAGGGTTGTTTTGCCCAGTTCCTTCAGGTAGTGCATATTAATGTGCGTAGCCTACGGAACAAGGTACACGAGGTGGGTCTAATTGTAAACAGATCTCCTCCCGAAAAAATTGCTACCACTAAAACGTGGATGCCTCCGGGATATCACAGACGGTGAAGTTTGGCTGAGCACTTATTAAAAGTGATCGCTTGTTAGCTTCCAGTTTGGGGGCGCGGCCCTTTATGTGAGTTGTAAACTTGATGTGTTAAGGACCTGTGTGTTCTAGTCGCCGGAGCAGACTGTTGAAGCTCTGTCCACTATTGTGTGCACCCCTTCTGCTCATTTTACAGTTGTATTGGTAAACGGAAGACCTGGAAGTATCTTCTGAGTTGTTAACAAATGTTTTCGTACCAAGGCCGCCATCGGGTGTCTAATATTGAATCCTGCTGGCGGATCTACCTAGCAGTTCGTCGATGGGCACTTCGGTTCGGATCCACTAGAGCCGACACCGTAAGTTCTTTTGCATCAGTTCGTGGACGTCCCGACTAGATATATGCGCAACCAAATTCCGTCTACCTTGGATCGCATTTTTTCAGTCACAAGATTTCTCAAGTGATATTAACTACGGCTGTCCTCAAGGAGCCAGGGACCAGGTCTGCATATCCGTTTGATGTGCTCTAACTTAATACCATCAATCTACCTCTGAGGCATGTCCAAATATTTGGCGGGAAGCCTTTGACTCAATGCAAGGCGGAGCTACAGTTCTGCGTTGTGCGATCACCGTGGCTGACACCGCTGGGACAGCTTGGGAGAAATTTAAGGCACACCTCACTGAGATATCTGATACCCACATACCACTCATTAAGCGAAGGGTGACGTGGGCTTAGCCTCTTTGGATACATCCTGCAGGCAAATACCTGCTCAGGAAGCGCCCTAAGGGCTGGCGAACTAACAAAGTGGTTCCATCAACCAGCACCTAAGCGTGCCATCGAGCAGTTAGAAATAAATATGAGGAACGTATTAGGACTCTCCATGTTCTGTACGAGGATTACCTGGCTAACGCAGCCGTAATAAAATTAACGAAGTTATTTGCTTACGTAGAGAGACTTGGAGGTACAAAGTTGTCTATACCTGATATACTAATAGCGGGCGGACCCATGGGCTTACTGATTATGATAATGCGTGTATACCTAGCGAACAATATACTGGTGTCTCTTCTCATGATGCGTCTCTACTGCAGGTTGAGCTGGTCACAATCGTTCCGGAGGATCATTGCCTAACTGCAATCAGCATAACGGGGACACAAGTCTTCAAGCTGTTGCAAGGGCCAAATCATCTAAAGCTTCTTCCCTGGTTCAATACATCGGAAGCTAATATATGAATTGGCCGCTGTTTACAATATCACTGGACAGCTGTGCCATACCTTCGGAATGGAAGAAGGCAAGGATCTGTCTGATTTTCAAAGGCGGAGAGAGCTCGGCCTCTCAGCTTAACAAGCGTAGTATTTAAGCTTTTTGAATAGTTTGTCTGGGATTCGGTGGAGAATCACCTGACTAAGTTTAACCTACTCAGGGCGGCACAGCACTATAACGTAAAGGCTTTTCATGCCTGACAAATTTGCTTGTATGTCGTGAAAGTCTGGGTGTGGCAGTATAAAACGGCCGGGCTATCGACTTGCTTTGCGTTGAATTCTCGAAAGCCTTTGATTTTGACCCACAACAACAAAGCTTCTTGAAGTTCAGATAGTATGGGAAATCTGTAGTCGCCCTAAAACTGGTCACTGCTATCCTAGAGAGGAGAGAACAGTGTGTACCCATGTG
The DNA here is from genome assembly GCA_944474145.2 of Dicrocoelium dendriticum. Taxonomy (NCBI): domain Eukaryota; kingdom Metazoa; phylum Platyhelminthes; class Trematoda; order Plagiorchiida; family Dicrocoeliidae; genus Dicrocoelium; species Dicrocoelium dendriticum. Next base: position 1,371,542 of record OX104060.1, read on the forward strand.
GAGTAGCATTACGCTCAGCCAAGCTGTTCCTAGTGGCGTTCTGCATGTCTCGGTTCTAATGTCGCTTTTTTCGCAACTTATAGCAATGACCTACCCCAGGAGCTTGCATATATATGTATATACATCAATTCGAGTAAAAGTACACATATAAATGTGCATGTACGGTCATATAAACATAAATATGTATCCGTACGTATGACTGAATACATTTACAAATATTTAACTAAATATATTTGTATAACCAAGTGTTACTCCACATATGCATTCCTTCACCTAAGCATGCATCAAGATGTACATATATATGGCAAATATATATAACTTTTTTATGTGTGCAAGGTGCATAGGTGACTGCGGTCCGCGAAGGCAAGGATATATTGGCCACGGGGAAGGTATTAGACACGTGGAAACTTGTACACCTGGGGCATGCGGCAAACGGGCAGGTTCGTAGCTGATATGAGGTGCAAATATACGGGCAGGAAACGTAAGATATGAGATGAAAAGTAACAGAGAAGCCATATGCACTTGGCGAGAGTGACGGAAGGCTGAGAGACGATGTGGATCAATTAGCAGAGCAGCGTTCCATCAAAGGCAAGCAGGCGGTTAACGGTGGCTAAATACAAGCGGCGAAAAGTTTGTCGGTCGGGTTACAGTCTATGAAAGGATAGGTAAAGGATAAGCTATGCAAATTGACTTGCAAATCTCGAAGACAACAGGAATGACGGAAGACACATGGCGGACGTTTCTGTGCTACCAACGGGGGCAACCCTAAAAGGTAAAGGAGGTGGGAATGTGTGGGCAGCAAACATAATCTATGGAACGGAAACTAACAGGAAAGGGATGTCCACTTACCGAAAGTGATTGGCGGCTGAAAGCACAGTGGGCTCAGGTACCAGTGCGGACTTCCATCACGTGCAAACAGGCGACTATCGGTGTCGTTGGACGAGCGGTGAACTGTTGGTCGGTCGAGTCGTAAAGTATGGAAATAAAAGTAACCTAAAAAGCATGCAACCTGACATTTCATGAATGTTGCCAATAATAAGAATGACGGTGGCCTACGAAATCAAACTGTTGAGCCTGCAAGCGTTTGTTTAGAATAAGTGTATCAAAACCCACGTGAACGCGGAACGTAAATGTTGCTCTGTGGACAACCTCACGTCCAACGGTACAGGGAGCACATTTAATTGGCTTTCATTCTGATCCTGCGATAACACTTGCAATTAGCAGGCCCTAACGTACCTACTTTGCGACCTTATCGATAAACAGCGGGCACCCGCCGGAGCGTTAGGATAGCGCTCGAAGGATACATGCCGCTCGTGGAAGACTTGCATGCAAGAGTGCAGCTCCGTCAAAAGTTGCGGTCCTTTACACGTGACACGGCTACACTGTCGGTTAAAGAGCAATCACGCTTGTATTGAACGAGCTAACTATCAACAAAAGAGGGTAGGAAACTGGTGTGCCGCATGCATAAACTTACGCTGACGTTGGAAAATTATATGTTGATGAACCATAGCTGTGCGACCAACACGGTGCATTCCCCGTCATGATTCATGATTATTATACTGTATTGTGTGCCGTAATGCAGCTGTAGCTACGGCAGTCTATCCGTCATTCCTAAATGAGTGATTCCCAAGTACCGCTCTGACACATCACATATGCGGCCCACATCAACTCCGTTGCACATCCCGTAACGGTATGGGATATTAATAGATGCCTTTAAGCACACCTCTCTGTGATGATTACTGGAATGATGCGTCACTACTAGTTTCCCTGCATGTAACATATGCTGCCGCGTATATACTCCGTTGCACCTCTGGTAAGTGCATTACTTGTTCACTTTATTCTTTCAGAACCGCTGTCCATCCCTGATGCCTACTTCAGTGATCAGCCACTGCTGGTATTCCTCCAATTTACATGTGGCAGGGCCGAAATGCTTCTTAGGACCTTAGGTTGCTGTATTAATCTGTAACACCTGGCTTTCAAAACCCGCGCATATTCCATTCGTATGCATGACTACTCTGACCGCCTCTTCGTCTCCGGAGTAATGCAAAAATCCATGGGTATGTTCATCATCGTGTATTTCACGACATTTTTATGTCACATTTGTTTTTTAACGATATTACATATTTATACTGCCTTACGTGCTCTTTTGTCGAATGTCCGGTTCAAATTGATTTCGTATTGTCGACGTAGCCTGTGATGAGGCTTCCGAAACCATTTCTCAGTGTTCACCCTTGGTGGGTTCAGAGCTACATACACGCTCACTTACCTAGTGATGAATATTTCTGAATGGTCCAAACGTCCGCCACGTTCATGGCCCCTGATTTGCCTATTTAACGAACCATTTACATCCGACGGCGCTTCTCACCTATAACCTTAAGCTGTATGGTTGTTTCCGTAGCAGATAGCGTTATACGGGTAGACATATATATATGTAAATATACACCTTTATGCATATGTACTCTCTTCCATACAGAACGACACACATTTCCTGGATTCAACATGCGCTACTTCGTCAGTATACAGTGAATGCCATTTGTTATGCCTGGTAGTGAATGGCATAGAAGCCATCAACGCTTATCATTTTAAACTACTGCGCAACTTTCTGCATGACTTCGGTCAAACATGGTGCAAGAAATGCCGAGTTACTGTGCAGCCGAGAGGCCGCGTGAGCCACAAAAGGAAAGAAACGTTCCATAGGACATAACACCACCGGTTATTCAAGGCAAGCGAGAACCCATCCACCTCTTTCGAACGAGCCAACGTACCCATCGGCGATAGGCTTTCCACAGCGGGTTCCATCGGTCACCGGCGTGTCTGTTGGCGAGACCGCTGTCCGTCCTACAGACACTAACGTAGCTGTGCGTGATGGCCCAGTCGGTGAAGGCTAACACACACATATATATATGCCCCATGCTGAGGCTGTTGTTCCCTTTTTTATCCTTCTTCAACGCAGTTGGGTTAAACCAAATTGCCCTTCAACTACCTCTGTTTACGCGGCATAAACTTCATTCCACTTCATTCGGTTTCTTCTGCATACCTTAATGATGTTCAAATAACTGGTCACGTTGCCTACGCTATTTGCTCTTATCTTCGGCGATTTCGTTGCGGTGCATTCCCCGTCATGATTCATGATTATTATATCCCCCTTTCATCCTTAACGTTTCTCTTTATACCGATTCTCTCTTTCAGTAGTTATATCTAAATTATACTTCTTTCTATGCGCGGACACTCTATTCTCGTCTTAATGGTCTCCTTTCTTTGGACTACCGTCCCTTTTGATCAGGTTTTAACAGACCCCAAGGCCTGTTCACATCAATCCGAGGCTAAATGCTGTTTCGTTTAGCCACTCTCTTCCTAAACTGCTTCTTTTATGATGACACTCATTACCTTATACTTAACTATATTTGGCGGCCTAGCTTCATCTTGCTGACTTACCTGGCTTTGTCTGAACGGTCTCTTGTTTTCCGACCTCTCTCGGAATTCTGAGATATAACTGACTTAGTTACAGCTGACGCACCGCTCTGTTACCCTCACCTTAATTACATCAATAGGCATTATTCATCCTTATTTTTATTAACAAAGATGAATCATCACCTGTAGAAGGTCGGCGGCTTTTCCACCTCTCCTAAATAGAACCTGTTTTACCGACCCTTTCTTTCCTTCCTGTGCTTTCTGTTGCATTCCTTCTTCATTCGACGCTAACTTACATTCGTCTCTCCTCTCTGACTTCTTACATTCCTACCAATTTAAGGCTGAGGTAACGCGTCCCTGTCGCTCTTTCTCAGCGATATTCTTTTCCATAATCTGCACACCTCGTCCGCCTATCTCTGGTTCCAACCGATTGAGCATATGCGCATTAGGGCCCCCCAAACCTCTCCCTTTTTATCTTCATTTCTAATTTGGAACAATCTTACATTATCTGCTGATCCGTGTTCTGCTTGCTTCTCGTCGTATTTCGCCACTTATGATACACATGTATATGCGACAATTAAATAACAATTACATGTATGGGGTACAATAGTTCAGTCATCGCCGCAATTGATCGACCGCATTTCAGACGCATCCCTTTCTTCTGTCTTTGTGGCAGTTTCTGTTCCTTTCCTTTTTTCCCGAGTTTGTCACAGGTACGGCGAAACGCACCCGAGGAATAGTGCATTGTTGCGACAACAATACAAGCCACACATTTCCCTTATCAGGACATGAGCGATAGATTATTAACCGTTTTACAACTTACTAACCGGACAAATCATCCGTTATCACGCACGGATAAAATTTTCCGAGGCTTGAACCTTCGGGTTCAGTTTGCCTAACGCTATCTCTTCCACATTAATCTTGACTGGAGAACTACTTTTGATTTCGGAGGGCACATTTTACTGCGATACAAATCCAGACCAATTGGTCATTATGAGTTCTTCAATCCGCGTTGGCCGCTCAATCGGCCGTGGTTTCCTATATTTCTAATCAATTTTACTACATACCCCGAGGGATCTGCGATTCTTTCTTCTGAACCATATTCCATCCTTCATGACTTCAATAACAATTCAACATATTTCAATGTATATCCCTCGGAGACTTCACGTGGTTCTGCAGAGGATCAACACGTCATATTCAAAAAGTATGTTTAGTTCCCGACCTACCAACCGGGCACAGGACAGGACTCAGGAACGCAGTAGGCACCCGGCTAACGCATCAGCCGTTAGAAAAATGGGTCGCTGCCTGACTACGAATAACCGAGCACACAAACGTTCAGCCAGAAACTTAGCCAGTTACAACTTGCCATTGAATGGATTAGCGGCAGTGTTTCAGGACGTGGTGGGTTTAGACCTGGAAAGCGTTCTCCTTATAAAAGCCACAAATGTCCGTTTAACAACACCGCAACGTGGCGAATGTGACTCGCCATCGAATAAGGTCCCAGCTCATAACTTCACACTTGCAGGTCAACTGTCGTCTCTACTCTGGATGGTTTCGTTACGCTGGAACTTCTACATCTGCAGATACTCTCGTCCTTATGCTTCGTACGATATCACCGTTGACATGTGCGTTACTTGTGCACGATCTCACTTCATTCTCATTTCTCTCTTGAGCGTGCTCTTCAATTATCTTCCAATGGACCATTCGGGATTCCCACTCTATTATTAGCCAAGGTCCCGGTCTCACGACAACCAAATAATTATTTCGCATTTTCACCTTTGTATAGTTCAAATCATGGACATATGAAACGTTTTTTACTGTCAATGTTACAGTTGCCATAAAATGTCTGTACAGTTGTACATATCTTATCATTACTCCATGGGCGTGCCTCGCATAGTCGAGAATAATATATTTATTTATTTGTTCATTTATAACGATGTGCAGTTGCTGCGTTGGCGCGAAGCTTGTACCTTATTTTCTGGGAGCACTATTTTCCGAATAGCACTAGGAGTGGCCTGGCTTGTAGCCCATCAACCTGGAACCACATACGGGGGCAATTAGATAACATTGCAGTGGGTTTCCGCTGGACAGAACGCGTCCAGATCTGTCGGCGGCGTTTTTGCATATGCGGAGACACAGCGCAAGCAACTGCGTATGCTGGCCTGGCGCAGCATTTCCGCGGAGAAACAGGACTACGTCGGGAGCCCAATAACACCAGGCAACTGGGTGGGCCAGCTGTTCTTACTGATTACCGAGTTACCCTGAGCGTTGTGCTGTTGAAGCGCTCACGATATGCAAAAGTAGATCCAAGGTGCCGTGTTCATCAGTCTGTAATGGCAACAGACAACTTCTTACGTGGCATACGTAACCCCCACATTTACATAAGCTACGTTTGCAGTCTATGGAACTTATGGATTCTCCCCGGCACATTGCGCTGCAAGTGAACACCTTGACCCTGTTAATAAGCTTCGTGATAAACTCAGTGCTAGCCGGAAGAGAATCCACCAATCTTGGTGCGTCAGGGATAAATTGCCCATGGGCTGGTTCACAAGTAGTACGAGGGGTCCCACTACGAAATTTCAATGCGGATACAGGGCCATATGATATTTTTGCAACCCTCTTAATAATTTGGGCATCTGCTCAGGTGCATGCTTTACATCCAATACACCGTGAAGCTGCGGGAGCGGCATAGTGACGCAACTGGCTGCAGCCACTCCGCCATGTTAATCTTTTTCAAGGGAGGGTAACAATGGGGTTAGGACAACCATGGTGGATTCAGTCCAATCTCCAGCACCGCAAAAGCTTTTGCCACTGTGAACCTTCAGCTACTGGCTGGTCCTCTTGAATGCCATATTCTTGAAGATCAGGCGCATTTAGATGGCCGATGTGGCGGCTGTATTGACCACATATTCACCTAGGTGAAGGTATTTTGAACAACATCACATGTATTTGCGGCCAATGGTTTTAATGGAGTTGGAGTTTGCATGGCACGAATTAGCGTGTGTGGATTTTTTTCAATGGAGCGACACTGCATTACGGTTGCTAAATCGGGCCGCAATGTATATGGCGCGGAAACAAGTAGGGAGCGGCTACGCACTAGCATTTCGCAAAAAGCTTTAATGGCCGGGACGTGTTGCTCGTACCTGAAAGTGTTTGCCATAAACGAGGCCTGCAGGGAACTACCCTGGCAATTCGGTAGCGTAGGCAAATTTTTGGTAGTTCCCATTAGTAAATACAAAAAACACATAAGAGCATCCGCCCCACCATATCAGTTGCAGGATTGGTAAAATCTCCGTCAGCATGACCCAAAAAATGGTATGGCTGTTACGAAGGACGAAGGAAATCGGAGACAGAAAACCCTTGCTTTCCTGGATCTTATCAGGAAGGTCTTCGCAACCAGATGATGAAACGAGGTGGCAGAAGAATTTTACAGTTGATTCGCCGGGTTCGGACTTAGTCGGGTTCACTGTGACACTGGGTTTGGTCAAGCGCCGGAATAGAGTTCAATGATGCCCGAGGTGCCGTTGTTCCGTGGAACTGGCAAACAAAATACCATCGAGGTAGGAATGAACGAAGTCTAGGCCACGTGTGACATTGTGGATGAAGCGTTGGAAGGTTTGTGCAGAGTTGCACAGTCCAACTGGCATTCTTAAAAATTCAAACAACCCGAAAGGAGTGATAACGTCTGTTTTAGGAATGTCATTTTCTTAACCAAATATTTGGTGCTAGGCGCGAACCAGATTGATCTTGCTGAAGATCGTCTTACCCGTGAGGCACGCGGTACGGTCCTGCATGTGTGGGATGGGATATCCATGTTGGACGGTTAGGTTATTAAACGGGCAGTAACCATCGCAAAAGAGCAAGTCACCAGGTTCCTTGGGGACCATCGGCAGCGGCGAGGGACCTAGGGCTGTAGGAAGGGCGGATTATTTCCAGTTCAAGCGTGTGCTTCAATCCCGCCTTAGCTACCTTCAGTTTCTTGGGCGATAGTTGGCGTGGACGGCATGACACAGGTGGGCCATTCGTCCGCATGTGGTGCATGACTTGAGCTGCCACTGGCTAAGCTGCTTACCTTGGCTGAACAAGCTTGGAATATTAAGAAAAGAGAGTAGCGTGGTCTGGCGAGGTATGGGTAAATGCATAGAACGAGGATATAGATGTGACGTGGGCGGTGATGCCACGTACACTGAGTTTAGTTTCTGTGTCGACTAACGTCTGGCGTTCTGTATCGTCCAGGGGGTGGAAGTGCATGAGAAAGTCAATGTCGATGATGGCAAAGGGGACTGCAGCGACGGCAAATACCCAGCGGAACGAGCGCCAAATACCTAGATCCAGGGTAAGTGACCGATGACCGTAGGTGGCTATTGGCGTGCCATTGGCGACACTAAGGCTTGTTGACAGAGAAGCGGTAGGCTTACTTGGCATATGAAGAATGACGCTAAATTCAGCCCCGGTATCAACTAAGAACTGGGTATCGGAATCATAATAACTAATGTAGATGGAAGAGCATTGTGCTTTGCCGACAATGTTAGTCGCCAATGCGGGCCTGTCTGGAAGTTTCCCAGCTTATCGGTGGAGAAATTGCATGGTTGCTCGCACTTATGGCATTCTTACCAAAACGCGATTTGTAAATCAAAAGCCCGAATTGTTAGGCTTCTTGCGACGAGCTGACGAGCATCTTGTTTCCTTGCTTCAGTCGGATCTTGTCAAAGGGCGTAGTTCGCCGAATAATCACCTGCTTTAAAGTCTCATATTTCACATCGGGAGGCGGGCAAGTTGTGCTGTCTCTCATTTGGGTGGATTCACTTTGCGAAAGCCGCGACCTACGTTGTTGTTAATAGCATTAGCTTCTGAAATTTTACTATTGCAAAAGGTGGATTCTAACTGCGCAAACTATAACAACGGGTCATTCTCCCAAAAAGGTGGGGAGGCTAGCTCTGAGGCACTAACCTCGTACGTAGGTAGTTTATCCTCAGGATTATTCATCGTGAGAAATGAATAGGTGTATGCGGCAAGTGTGAAAACAAAACCATAGCAAGTAATGAATCACAAAATCACTGGATCAAGTTTACAATATTGGAAACTCCAAATGGCAGACGCCGTGTCCCTGACAAGGGTCACCAATTGTCGGGCGGAGTCTGTGATACTAGTCGTTAGACAATGCCACGTAAGACGTTTCAAATACCAGATAGTATGGAAGTCGGAGGCGATTGAACCCAACGTATATTTTGCAGGCTACAAAAATGGGATGTGAATCAGCCAGAGCGAGAAACATGTAGCAAGCTACTCACCAAGACGGTTTGTGTAGACGGATGTGCAGTTAATAATAGAAATGGACATTTTGAAGTTTAAACCAACCGTAAAATCTGGTGTCGCAAAATATGGGAACAGCGTGTTTTCCGGTACATTACACCGGCAGGTTCAGAATTGTACACGTAAAATGACGTACAGCATTGACGTTGAAATGCTGATAAGTTTTCAATATAACCAGATGTTCCATATTCTGGCTTCGTTGGCTGTTTGAATAACCGATAATCGTCCACCAACAGTTATGTTGCTAAACTTGTACAATTGCAGCCACCCCCGCATCTGAATCCGTCGGATTACGGAGCATCCATATCGCTGGCATGTATGGCGGAGCACCATAGCGCGCTCCTTTATATATGTATTGGCATCTTCTTCAATTACAATAACCATGGAACAACTTCTTCATTTAATCATCTATTTTACCGTTTCTATCGCTTTATTAAACCCGCTGGTTGCAATTTTAACGTTCAGCTGACGATTTTGAGTAAATTTGCCCGCCACGGGCGCTAGAATAATAGTCCACGGCCATATATGTTATATCCTACGTTGATGAGTTCTAGTTCATTATGCTGAAGTGCCGTGCGCTTCCAAAAATCTCCATATGTTCAAAAGTAGTTACCCCATTTATTGTTGCCAGAAATCATTACAAAGCTATTTTATGACATTTTCGATGCCAACGCTACTTTTCCGTCTTCCCAGGAGCCTACCATTTATCGGAACCCGTAATGTACCGAAAATGGCTTATGTAGCTGGAATGAATATCGTTAAGCGTCGGTTCCCACATCATTGCTGCACTAATCGCAATCAACGAGTACATAAACTAAACTCCATTATTACTCATGTCACCGCATGTGGCTTTTGTACAGTATGACCTGAGTCTTTGAGATCACAGCTTCTATCCAAGTCTAGAAATATATCCTTAGTTATTTACTAAGTTACTTGAATACACCTTTACACAAGTGCATGCATTGGATCGTTCTGTAGAACGACGTTCTATGGTAGACCACCATCTACCATTTAACAGTTAGCAAATTAGGTGGCTCTACCGCCCAACCGAGGAACGATTCTTTGTCACCCAGTAACAGGGCAGGGTGAACGGAGCATTGGGACAAGCTGTAAATCTGCATTGAGACACGTTTTATGCATGTACTTCATAGGCCAATTCGTGCGTTTTAATGCTACCTAATAAGCGCAAATATTTACTACCACATTACATCTTCGTTTTTTATTTATATCAACAACGAATTGGTTCCACGGATGGTACCCTGGTATGCAAAGGAACGTAATGGGTGTGCGTTTTATTAGAAAGCGGCTAAATACTCTTTAGGCAAATGTTCTGCAGTACAAATTTGATACAGCAGCCTAGTGAATTCTATAACTTCGTTTAAATTGTTTGTTGATACCCAACACTGCGTTATTGAACATTAGCCCTTCAGGAAATACAGGCATATTTAAATTTATGCGCATGATTACGTACCCAATTATTAGGTAGATAATATTAACGTTACATTTTTACATCCGTACATTGTTAACAACCGTGTGTTTAGATTTTAAATATAAGGAAATCGGTTTTATTTTCTTTTTAACTTTTTTATTCATAAATTCAGGTGGTTGCCGTATTATAAAACATGACACAACGTAAATTTATGGTTGGCCGCCATTATGTATCCAACGGTCCTAACATGAGGCTGGGACTGTTTGATACCCGGAAGAAAAATTTCTGTTGCTCCGTGAAGTTCAGTGGTACAAATGGTACATAGCAACGGTTGCCTAGCTACGTTGCCAAGGAGGATGAATGTGCAAATGCTTAATATATAGGTGGAGGGTATGGGTGGGAATTGGATTGTGTGTGAAGTACGATGCCGTGCGAATGGTAACCTGTATAATAAATGAGCGAATAATTGAGCGACCGTGTGAACAATCCTAGCCGCACGTGTTCGGATAGACGCCGAGCCTCGGAACGGACGCAGACGAGAGGGGGGTTTACGATAGACGCGCGCTAATCACTTAGACGCGAAGGCTGGCCAGCTAACGACTCACACGCAATCACTCGACCCGACCGACTCCCAACTGAGGCGAAGGGAAAGAAAAGACAAGTGGTCCTCTGTAGGCTTTTTTACGACTGACCATGGGCGACCACAGCCAATGCACTGGGTTATTAAGTTAGGAGAAATTTCTACCACGACGAGGTGTTAGTTTGTAATAGGCCATTGCCCAAAGGTGCGCAGTTTGGCCGTGCCTCGGAGTGGCTTAGCACTGCTGCGATGTGGGGAGAAATTAGACTCCGCTTCCCGCAGCCATTATGCCGGAGTTTCTGGCGCGTTTTTGCGGGGATTGTTGACGTGCCCGCAACACCTCCCTTTGAAGAGAAGACGTACCGCTTCTGACGAGGATTGACCTGGAGGGATTTTGGCGACCTCCGGCTTCTTCCTTTGTCGTCGGCAAGGGGTGTTCTCCAGACGCGGCGGCGATTGAGCGGCTTCGACCGTGGTCTCCCTTGGTGTGGCCATTCCAAAGGTATCCCGCAGGATGTGCAGTGGCAGGCGCACTGGAAGGCTGGCTGGCGTGGAGGTTTCTCTCTAGCGCGGACGAAGTTGATTGCGATGGCGAACCCAGGTGTCACCACCCACGGAGACATCATGCAGCATGTCACCTCGCCTGGCCGTCATTGTTGCTTTGATCCAGCGTGGATGACCTGATCGGTAATAAATAAATAAATAAATAAATTTTTATTCTCGACAATGCGAGACACAGCTTTACAGGCATGGTCATATTTAGCTAACATAATGGGATCAAATTGTACAAAAGGACATGTTTGGCATAACAGTGTATGTAAGTATACGGGTGTATATAAATAAATAAATAACTAGTATATTCTCGGTAAAACGAGACACACCTGTAAAGGCGTGATCAAAAATGCATACGAGCATAGCTTCTGTGGAATGTTAAAACATTTCGTTTTAATGAAAGGTATAAAAGAAAAGATGTTGTCCGTATGAGTGAGCATACTGTCAGGTAATAGTCAGACCCAGGGACATTATGGCGCTGTGGCGCGCAAAAATCCGTCAAAACACAAGTTGGGGGTAATTTCGCCAGGTAGTGATCCGTGAGCACAGGAACCTAAACAAGGTTTTGTAGCAACCATTAACCATTACGAGATAGGGATGATCTGTGCTCCAACAAAGCATTCTTCATAGCAGAATTAGTTGCACAGGTTCGATGTAGAAGGCTGAGGACCGCGTCAGTGTGAAATGCTTAGCTGTGACTTTATTTTGTGGCGAGTCACATCCGCCACGTTGCAGTGTTGTTAAGCGGACATTTGTGGCTTTTCTAGGGAGAACGCCTGCCAGGCGAAAACCCACCACGTCCTGGAACACTGCCGTAGCCTTCCTTGAACAGTAGTGCAAGTCGGTTATGCATCGTATAGACCGATTTTGCATTCTTTTATTCGCAGTCGGTTGACAGCCAAAATTCTTCGTTGGTTGGCCGAATGGCTTAGTACTGATACGGCAGCAGTTGTTGGGGCCGGTCAATGATGCAATATTCGAAGAGTCGAATGATGATGATGCAGGTGATTAAACACATTATTAATAGGGGCCGGCTCTTCTATTATATTCTTGCTCGGCTCGCAAACCCTGTCATGCTATGCACGCTGGACTTGTCATGAGGTCGGTGATTGAAGTTGTTTCTTGTGGCTGAATATGTCCTTAATAGGTAAAAACGCCATTCTCTGCAAATTGGATTTGGGATTCCTGCGGATGTACTTGTGAAGGAATGTAGCTTGTGTTTTTGAATGCGCCGCAGAATTGTTGACTGTTTGTTATCGTCAGCAATGTGGGAATAAGCGATTTCTTTTCGTGGGTTGGATAGCATTTTCCGAATATCCACGGGCCGGTGGCTTTAGTTGGTGGCGAGTCACATCCGCCACGTCGCAGAGTTGTTAAGCAGACATTTGTGGCTTTTTATAGGGAGAACGCTTGCCAGGCAAAATCCCACCACGTCCTGGAACACTGCCGCCAAACTGTTTGCTGGAAGGGGTTAAACCCGAACCACCCAGCTGGCACTACGAAGAGGTTGTTCGGCTAGCCAGCCAGCATAGACTGGGGCACCGACAGGGGATTCTTTGTGCTTGCTGTAGGCACCAGAGTGAGTAGGTGGCTTCTCAGTCGGAATGAGCGCATCGTTTGTGGTGCGTAGCTTGCGGCTCATCAATGCTTCAGCTGGTGACTGACATCCTGGCGTAGCTGGATTCGGTGTGGACCGGCACGAGAGCAGGAAGGCCTGAAGACACTCATCCACGGTCCCCTCCCCGCGAGATTTCAAAAGCGCCCTCTTAAATGTGTCGACAAAGCGCTCCGCTTGACCATTGGATTGGGGCTGGTAAGGCGGTGATCGGAGGTGTTCGATGCAGTGTCGGCGGCAAAAGTCTTCGAAGACGGAAGACGTAAACTGGGTACCATTATAGGAGACCAAGACCTCGGGAAGGCCATGTTGACTGAAGACCCGTTGGAGAAAAGCCAGCGTGGCAGGTGCGGTTGGGGGATTGACGGCGACCACCTCCGGCCATTTGGAATAGGCGTCGACCATGACCAGATAGGAAATGCCATCGATGGGACCAGCGTAATCGATATGCACTAGAGACCACGGTTTTGTTGGCGGATGCCAAGGAACTGGTGATTGGTGTGGTGGCATCATTGTGGCCTGTTGAGAATGCTGGAACACGGGGACGCATTGACTGGCTTTGTCGTCAGTTCGGTCGTTTGGCGCTGTCGGAGTATGTATCACGTTGCAGATGGCCCGAAGAGGAAGATCGGCCAAGCCAAGGGTTTCGAGCAAGTCGAGACCAAGCACGTTGAGCTTCGCCTTCATGATGTAGCAGGTTGCGTTGGACGTGGCGCCCCGGAAGTAGACGGAGCGGTGCAGCTGCCCAGTAAGCTGCACGCGACCACCACAGGCGCTGGTGGCAGATTGGGAAGTCGGTTCGGATGGTGGCTTGCCAAGGTATCGCCAGAGATCCTCGGAGATGATCCTGATGTCCGACGCAGTGTCCAACTGCAATCGGATCGACTGACCGTTGATCAGGACGTCGACAGACTTTCTCCGATCCGCAGCGTTGATTTGGAACGTGGCCAGCAGGCTCAGGGAGCTGCCAACCGGACCAGGTTTGGGTGTGCTTCTGGGTCTGGACCTCTTCTTTGGATCGCTGGTAGGGGCCAGCCCAGTTTTGGCCCCATTGGGAGATGGAGGATGGCAGTAACCATCCCGGTGCCCCCCTGCCACAACGTTGACAACGATGCTGGCGGAACTTGCAGTCGCGGTGGAAATGCCAAGCACCACAGAATCGACACGCGTGGGGTGGGGACTTTGCTCGGTCGGATTGGGTGGGGCGCGCGGACGATTGCGCCTCGGTGCTGTGACTACCTGGACCACACCAGGTGCGGCGGCTTTCTGGATCATTGCAGAATCGTGCTTCAGGTTGAGCAGGGTTTGGCACTCCTCGGCCAGGTTCTGAAGTGTAACAGAGCTATCCTGTTGTAGCTCGGACAGGAGGCGAGTCCGGATGTCGGCATCGTGTGGAGACTGGATACCAGCGACGAAGATCACGCATTTGAATTGGTCCTCGGTGAGCGAGCCAAGTTGAAAACGTTTGCATTCCCGGTTTACGACGCCCGCGTACGTGATGAAGTAGTCGGCATCACGTTTGGCCAGCTGCAGATATTGACAACGAGCATTGAACAGAGAGGACTGCTCGCCAAACATCTGTGACAACGTTCGGACCGTCTCGTCAAAGGTAACGTCGCGTGGGTTCCTCGGCAAGATGAAGTTAGTGGAGCGCTGATGTTCGAGCTTACCAAGTTTGCGAAGAAGCAGCCGGACCTTCCACTTGTCGTCCTGGCAAGCCAAGTCAACCGTGAACAGGTCCTCGTACCGCTTGTACCAAGATTCGAACGTTACTACGGCCTTGGCGTTGTACAGGAATTCGCTGATGCCGCTAACCACATGGCCCACTGATTGAGAATTGGCGCTCGGACCTGCACGAAGGGAAGAACTGGAAAGGTTTTCGGTTAGCACGGACATCAATTTAAGCTGTTGCTGCAGCATCAATTTTAAATCGGCATATTCGTCAATCATGGTTCGTCAACTCTGCGCCGCTGTTACAATTGAGGGAACGCCGCCTCTTGAGATAATTGCGTAATCGCCTGATAAGGGTGTCGCTGGCAAGCCTACGATGACGGCTGGTTACGCTGAACACTCGAACGGAATTGCGCTGTCCTGCTGACGCTAGCTTAGCCGGTGAGGCGGATAATTGAGCGACCGTGTGAACAATCCTAGCCGCACGTGTTCGGATAGACGCCGAGCCTCGGAACGGACGCAGACGAGAGGGGGGTTTACGATAGACGCGCGCTAATGACTTAGACGCGAAGGCTGGCCAGCTAACGACTCACACGCAATCACTCGACCCGACCGACTCCCAACTGAGGCGAAGGGAAAGAAAAGGCAAGTGGTCCTCTGTAGGCTTTTATACGACCGACAATGGGCGACCACAGCCAATGCACTGGGTTATTAAGTTAGGAGAAATTTCTACCACGACGAGGTGTTAGTTTGTAATAGGCCATTGCCCAAAGGTGCGCAGTTTGGCCGTGCCTCGGAGTGGCTTAGCACTGCTGCGTTGTGGGGAGAAATTGGCTCCACTTCCCGCAGCCATTATGCCGGAGTTTCTGGCGCGTTTTTGCGTGGATTGTTGACGTGCCCGCAACATATATATATATGTATATAAATGGAAGGGCTCTTTTTGGTATGCTATCTCGTGCACCCTCCTTCGCTGCACGTACGCATACATGGACCCTAATATACCGGTGTAATTAGCTACATCCATATATACAGGTATGCATATAAATATATGTGCGACAAATGAATACATATACATATATATATGTGTAAAATATACAAACACATTTGTATACAGATATATATGTATTTTATATATATATTTACACCTACACATCTACATAGGTAGTTTATTAAGACGGATGGACGCACATATATATATATATATGTGCATATATACATACACATACATGCATATACTTTCGTTTCCATAAATATGTATACATATATGCATATATACTTTTACTTTCGTATAAATAAATACATATATATGTATATATATTTATGGCTTACATTTACGCCTTCTCATATTCCGCTTAACTATGTACTTTGGCATCTGAGCAACTAACAACTTATTCTTATTTGCATAGAGCTTAGCAAACACGTATACACACTTAATTAACTTTAACACTTGCAAATATTCATCTTCACTGACACAAACAACAAACCGTAATCCGTGCATCCTTATTTAACATTACCCACTTATAGGCGCAACCATAAAATAATAAAAAATGTTAGCCAGCCATTATTGCTTATCACATTTATGCATGTTATTCCGTATGTTATAAACCATGCACATACTCATGCCTTGGTCATAACAGTTATTTCGTTCTTATTTCTGCAGATTCACGACATCACATTTACTTCCAGGTTATCTTCAAGGCATAATACCTAAGTTCCACACTTATTATTTACGCATCTCCGTTCATTAGCATCACACAAAATACATAAATTGCCTTAAAATGTCGCATTTTAAGTCGTCCATGTGCAACATCTTTGCAATTAACCTTCCGTGTAGATTTCTCACCCTTCCACCTGCTGCATTGCAAAACGTCCTTTCCGCTTACAATACACAGACAGTTTCTGTATCAATACATGCAACAGGTAAAAGCATTTCGCAAGCAATAATAATGCTACATTTCTTAAACGATCTTTCAGTGAATTCCCATCCCTTGATTTTCCGCCACCATTACGACCTTACTCATTTTAACCACTTTACCTCAGTAAAATGTTTACACAAGCTACCCCACGTATTACTATCAAACGATTTACTTTAATTAATGCTATCTATCCTTAGTATTATGAAGGCCATTTATTAAAGTAAAAAAACAGATGTACCAGTTGCCACTACAATAATTTAAATTTCACCGCCGACCTGTCGACAAACGGTCCCACATGAGGCTATTGCTAGCATTTGATTTACCGCCATTACAGTTTTAAGTTTTAGCGGTTAAAATGCATATCTACTCATTTTGCGCAAAAGGTAAATATTTAATATAACCTTAAGGCATTTCTAGTTTTTTAATAATGCTGCATGTATTTAAATAAGAGAATACCCTTTGGTATTTGAAAACATAAGTGCGTCGTCACGATGGATTAAAAATTGCATAAGCGGATATGTTTAATGAATGAACAGTTGTCAACTTGAAAGCTAGCGTGCATAAGTCTCCGATCTACTTAATAAGCGGAGGTGCTGCGCTCTTAAAACCATCATTAAGAACTAACAGCCGAACCCATGTGTTTACCCCCATTATATGCAAAAATTATAAACCCGTTCATAAAAAATAGTTAGAGTAGGCAAAAGGCTCCGGAGAGCTATTTTTGCAGAATACTGTTGTGCACATTCTAAATGTCGTTGTTATACATTTTCATGCGGATAATTTATTCCCAAGTCCTTTCATTTATCCATTTTATATACGGACAAGTGAAACGCTGCCAGCAGCTGAGTGGGCCAATAAAATAGCAAGCTACTTAACACAATAATAGCAAGCAAAATGCTGTATGAAGAGAAGGAATTATAATGCACGCAGAATGCCTGAAGTCACAGGCCTTGTGTTTACATACAAATTAATGAATAGCAGAAATTGGGAACTTAGGTGCATGGGTAGCGGGGCTTTCAACAGGCCGTTTCCGTATTTTCCAGGGCCTGCTACCGTACCTTTATTAAGTGTGACAAACTGATTCCGCCTTTTTATTTTTCTACATCACGCTCTGGTTCCCATAGTCTTCGCAATCAGCAGACCCTTGAAGTTCTTCAGATGTGTGCACAAAGGGCATGTGGTGAAAAACTTAAAACAACAGCAAACGGACGTCAAAGCAACGCACTGGCAGAAGAATATAGCAGCGTTCTGTATAGCGGGATGGACGCAGACATTGCCCAATTAAAATATGGCAAGTGCCGGTAATTAGTACAAACGATGCGCGTTCCATTTTTGGAAAAGTTGCCAAACACCAAGGTATTGTGCAGCCAAATGATTGTAGTTATCGGATAGCACGTTCTTCAGCATATTGCAACAACCGATTGTACCATAGATTTAAACTTAAAACCATTACCAGTTTTACGGACGGCACTTCTGTGGACACAAATTATGTTGGTGCGTACCTTACTGCACCTTCCTCGCTCTGGCTAATTCGCTTCCTTTCTTCATTGCCTGCGAAATGCACGTGGCCATCAGTCGCCTTAAACTTCCATACCGTCCAGTAGATGACACTACTCTTTCGTGTGATTGATTACCGACAAGTGTCCCAGGCGCCACCCAACGACTTGGAACACGGGTCCAAATCACGCCATCCGCCAATTTTAATTTTAATTTTGGTGAGCTAATTCCGGGGACATTGATTCGTTGCTCGCTATCTTTTTATTTTCTCACTAGCCACACACATTTATACCTAACTCACGATTAGTCGTTTTGGAGAGCGTGAATCCACGTACGTGGTTAGTTGTGTACAGCTAGCCTCTAGAAATATGAGAAGCGCTCCCCACTTTATTATCTGCCCAATAACAATCCACTAATTGCAATGGTAGTACTTCTTCCGTGTTGCTAAATATCATCGACATATGTCTCCGCTTCCTTCAAAGTATTCTTCCAGTTGAGCAACATAACAGCTTGTCTCGCCCCGATGGGAAATATGAGATCTAAGAGCGCGAGGTCTATCAGCGAACCCCGTCTGAATGCAGTGGCAGACGGCAGCAACTGTTTTGTGATTTGCAGCTAGGGGACAAGACGACTTTAGCTCCGTTGTGATAGATTCAACTGCTCCTAGACACATCCAGCACAGGCGCTGAAATTCTCCGCGGAATGTAGATGCAACGTCTCCGGGAGCATACACAAGCCGTCCTCGTCATGGCGTAGGCCCTGCCTGTCGCAACAGCTGGAGAACTATGAGACAGTGTCAGTGAACGGTGTCTGTCAAAGAAAGAAGCTAACATACTTACTGAAACTAGCCCCGTCGCAGCTCCATCGCCATCCGTTACTAGTAACCTGACAGCACTCGAGGCTTTATCACGGAAAAATTTGCGCCTCAGCGCCAGGTGAATGAACTCATTTTAAACCGTAACGACCGCAGCCGCTCTAGATCATTGCCCCGTTCACAAAACTTGATGGGACACATTACTGTTTTACCCTTTTTCGCTGCTGTAATAAAGCAAGTAAGTGCGTTCAGTTGTGTAGCTATTCCGCTTTAGGTTATCCGTTTCGCCGATCTTTATTAGCCATAAACGAGATCGGCATCACACAAAGCCGTTTCACATATGTTAAGGATTATATATTCAAAAGCTACTCCCTAGTTTATACCAAAGCACAGGACAGCTTCATTTTTCTAGTACAGGTCAGCTAACCGCTTCTTTGTCGACAGACTTAAGTGCAACCAATGGCACGCCAGCAGCCAACTACTGACGCTTATCCTATACAAAGATCTTCGACGCACGTTCTGCTGGGTAATCACCTTCGCTGCAGTCCAGTTTGCCAAAGTCGTCCTTGACTTTCTCAGGTACTTCGAACTAACCGTCGATGCAAAAGGCCAGCATATAGTCGATAATGCAAGGACAAAGAGCGTACGTGACAGCATTGCTGATAAAGCGTCCACTACACCGGTCTTTGCCTCTCCCAATGCCTAGCCAATAAACGACTATCTCGTTTCACAGTATCCCATGCTAGTCCGTCAATTAAAGCAGCTTTGCAAGTAGCAACCTAAGCCACGCACCACATGCGGACATGTAGCACAGCTGCCTTGCGCCAACCGGACCGAATATCGCTAGGGAAACTTAATGTAGCTATGGCGGTATTTAGGTATGTGCTGGAACTTGGAATAATCCACCTTTCCGAAATCCCTTGGTCCTAGCCTTTTAGATGTTCCACAGGAACGCTGGCGACTGGCGCCCTCGCGGTGGTAAGCGCAAAATCCGTCGGCTTATCGTCCCAGATAATTATTTCATCCCACTCATGCAAGAACTAACCACACGCCTCACGGATGAAACGAAATTCAGCAAGCTTGATCTGGTTCACGCGTATCAATAGTTACCCGTAGCAGAAACTGACACAACTAAAACCATCGGTGTTCCCATTTTGGCATTTTTGAATTTCTAAGAATGCCGCTTTTATTGTGCTACACCGCACAAAACTTCGAAAGGTCCACCCACGATGTCACTCTTGGCCTAGTTTTCGTTTTGTTCGTACCTAGATGGAATATTAGTTGCCAGTTCAATGAAACAAAAGCACCGCGACCACCTTCGAAATCTCTTCCAGCGTTTCACCTAACACGATGTCATAGCCAACCCGTCTAAGTTCAAACCCGGCAAACCAACGGTAGACGCCTTAGGCCACCACGTTTTATCGTCTTGTATCGAAGTCCTTCCTGTTAAGATGCAGACAAGCAAGGACTTTGTATCTCTGACATCGTTCATGCACCTTCGTGGACTTTGTGGTTTATTCGACTACTAGCAAGGCTTCAGTCCGCGCTACGCTCAGACCATGCAGCTTCTGACTGGCCTCCTCTGTGGGAATGGGCCTTTATCCGCTTTCCCTGACAACACACGGACAGCTTCCGCCAAACTCAATGATGCTATCTCTAACATACTCCTTGTCGCCAATTCCGAATCAAATGGACCCGTTTCTAATCCGGATGTGTCTCAGACATCGCGGTTAGAGCCCCTTTTTAACAACACGTTAGTGGGCCGTAGTAACGCCCTGGGTTCTTCTCCCAGCGCCTGCAGCCAGCAGAATCCCACAAACGAGGGTTTGGCAGAGAGCTGCACGCCATTCACATAGCCATTTGTCACTTCCGGCACACACGCGATTGACGCGCTTTCACGGTCTACAATGAAAACAAGCCCCACATCGTCGCTTTCTACTCTGCGTGTGACAAATATTTAACACGGGAAACAAGGAACCTAGACATTGTCACACAGTGCAATGCGGGCTTAAATTTATCTCGTGTCGACAATCCCGTCGAGGACACTGTCTCACGCGTCAACCTCACTATAATGTATTTACCTACCGTCGACCTTACGGACATGGCATCGGCACAGGCTCAAGTTAAAGACCTGCAAGACCCACTGCAGGCCACTTCGCTACATGTGCAACCTGCTTCTCTTCAAACCACGGAAGGTGCCGTCCCGTGACACTTTCATATGTTGTCATAGACCCTCGTGCCCATCTTCTTCGTACGCACGGACTTCGCCCCAATGCACCCACTACCGTTCTTTGAACTTTTCGTTTGGTCACGAGTAAACAATGATGTTCGTACTTGGGCATGCACCTGTCTTCAATGCCAACGCTCCAACGTACATCGTCACATTCGCAGTCCTTTTGGTTCATATCCCGCCCCGGACTCGGTTCTCGCATGCGCGCCTGGTACTGGTTTGTCTCCCGACCTATTCACGCGGGTTCTTATATGTTCGTACATGCGTCGACCGCTTAACCGGATGGCCGGAAGCTAGTACCGTAACAGCATGCAAAGCTTAGGCTTTTATCTGGACCTGCTTAGATCGGTGGGTTTTGCACCACGGATGCCAATCCACCTTTACAGCCGGCCGAGGAACTTACTTCGGCGCTTCGCTATCCCCTGCGTTTTGCACCTTATAGGCCGCCGCCTAATAATAACACAGCGCATCATCAAGCGACCGGCGTTTTGGTTGAAGGTTTCCGTAGACACCTAAAATCCTTGTTCCGCACGTCCACCGATCATAGCTGGAGCGGAAACAATACGCTCGAACTCTAAGGCATTCGCAACAGCATCAAAGCTGATTTGCAAAGTGCACCAGCAAAGATGGCCTACGGCACAACGCTAAAGTAGCCAGGAGAATTCGTCTTGCCTCCCACATCGTCAGGTATGCCTCCGCCTACCTTTGTGTCCTCCCTAGTTATACGCATGCGTTCACTACGCCCGACTCCAATCCATGAGCGGACTAGCAAGGTGCAAATGCACAGCGAAACCTCCGGCAGTACAGATTTCATCCACACCGACCCAGAGCGGCACACTCTCCTGCCTTTCTACACTGTCCTTTTCGGATGCACGCCACGACCTCGAAATCTTTCACTTTAGACCAGAATGGTCACCGAACAACGATGCCCACCGAAGGCCTCAGTGTGGCTTGCCTTATAGGACCACCTGCAACCCATCCCGCTACCCTTACACAAGCACCGGAATCTTTGGTGAGTTCCCTAGCGATGGATATTCCGAAGCCCACTGTTCCCCTTGAATTTGAACCTATGCCGACTTAACCCCAGTCAACCGACGGACGCGGAAGACAAGTCAAACGTCCTACCCGTTTATAGCCTTTGTAAAAGAAATTATGAACTAAATAAATACCTTTATTTTCGGTTAAACGAGGCACTCCACTGAACGCACAACCAAGTGCTAGTCAGAGCCACAGAAACAAACTGAGCACATATACCCCATGGGACACAGATAGGAGTTCGCGTAATACACGCTTAACTAACTGGTACAAAGTTGTCGTATAGAAAATTCGCAAGGTGAATGGACATGCTCATTTGTGTCAGGTCTGTGTGTTGCGCTAAATCAAAGTTCTCTATAATTGTTTTGATTTCCGAAATGCCTGGTAGGACTTAATATATATCAGGAGTTTGATCGCTAATTTCCGTATGCGTATGAACCAGTTCGAATGAATAATAAACACGGATTGATCTAGGGGATTTTAGTTCCATTTGCAATTGTGTTCACAGAGTTCATTTTCGTGAGGTTGTCAGGTTTAGCGGTGAGCAGTTAATTTTCTTTGGTGTCGCGTCACATCCATCTCATCCCAGCTTTTAAGCAGACGCGTGGGTCTTTTTATAGAGAGAGCGCTTGCCAGGCGTAGACCTACCACGACTTGAAGCACTGCCGTTGACCACGAGTAGGAAAACAGAGCCCCGTTAGCAACTCCACGATAGGAGGGTTTTTCAAATGTCTACTCGCAGTCATAATTCACCCGCTTTCAATCTGCTCAACGGGGCTTAGTCAGAATACGCCCTTAACAGTTGAAACAGCGGTACGAGAGAGAATAAGGCTATGTAGATCAAGATGCAGTTTTGTAGGGGAAGGAGAACCTCAGAGTAAGGAGGGACGGATATTTCATACGTAGTATATTCATACAAGCAACTAACCCAAATCCGATTGGGCTCTGCAAATATGTCCGAGAGGAAGGACACCTTCAGTTAAGTAGAACATCTGCTGGAGATAATGCTTACTGTGAGATGTAGCAGACGTCAACGGATTTGGGTTCCAATTGTTCAGGCCGGTGAAATACACCGGAATGGTCCAAGCGGCATTCTGGTAAAGATCAAAGCTTATATTATACAAAAGGCATAATATCAGCCGCAGACCACAGTGTCGAGTTTGTAAAGAAATCCGTAACATGTAGCGCCAATCGGATAAATATTGTGATATTTCAGATGAAAACTTTCACTGGCGTGTTGGACGTGTCATAACGCTGTGTTAGCGCAAGTAACTAGGAAGCTTACAAGTAGATTAAGCGCATTTTTGTGATGATGCCCCGGTGCTGTGAGGGATTAAACCTAACTGTTTAACCCAATAGAAAGTTTGGATGGAAAGGTGCACCGTATTCGTCGGTATGCCTGTATAGCCGAAGGCAGTAGTACATTCCATAATAGATAAAAACTCAGTGAGCATAGGAATAATGAGGACTTATTCTGACGTGGGTAATATATCCATGGGATAATTGCGCCAACCCGCGGTCATTCTGATACCTAGAGAAAGGCAATGTGGTTGTCGACGGAACATAACGCCATGGAATCGCAAGTAAGTGGAACACTTGCAGGACGGTATTGATTTGTTGAAATGTTCCTAGGGTGATAGTGAGTTTAACCCAGTTGTTCAAACTGCTAGAAACTGGGACAGAGATTAGGAGCTGGTGGTCCCGGCTGTCTGCCTATGTCTTTGAACCCACGAGGATTATCTTGAAAGTCTTCAGCCATGTATGACGTTCCCGATAAGCTTATTTAACCCTTCTATGTATTTATGGCAGAGGGGCATGGTGGAAAAGTTCAGAGAGAGAAACACTTTCAAATGGAAAAGAGGGAGTAAGCGAAGCCCGCTACCTAAAGCCTTATCAAGCTCTTTACCTCGTTCCTTTATTGTACAAGCTAAGGCGTCGAGTATATGTGTGCCATCTTCTATCAACATTGCAAAAGGAGTACCAGCATAAAGAAATTTGGTGCCAGAATTCGAGGAACTGTTCAGCAAAAGTAAGACTTCGTTTTCGGGTTTAATAATAGATGGGCGTTACATCCACAAATGTTTTGCAACGTCAACAAAAACCTGCAATATTTGGAAAAATTAAAAAGCTTATTTTCGTTCATTATGCATGCCACTTTCCCTCACTGGCGTCATGCCACTTCCCCTACAGTTGCTCACCCCTCTGCGTTCCAACTTCCAGAAACACAGCCGCCGGAACGGCCAAGGCCACCCACTCGTGACTCGCTAACATGCTCAGGACAAACCAAAGGCCACCTTCCATAGATTAGGAACAGCCAATCGCTCTTAGACGGGGACGGCCACGAAATACGTGGTACACTAATGCTCGGCTAGGCGTTGCTGTCGGGGACTCCTGAATTTCTTCGTACGACGGTGTCCAAGGAAGGGATTGCGATGGGTATGTCACCGCCCAAGCGCACCGTTGTGTGTGTGATGAAGGGAATGTCTTGTAGGCTTTTATGGACAAGGCGGTATTTTCGCTGTCTGACCAGCCCGCCCAGAGGGCCATTGATCATATTACCATAGGATCCTCCTAACTTATAAATAACAGAAGCATGGACCCAGCGAACGCCGCTACCCATCTAGACGTGGAAGCCCTTGTTTAAGCTCATGCAACTACTCACACCCGTCCTCATCTCCCGTTTTCAACACCGGCAGCCCCAGCAAGGCATCCCTTCCACAAACATGTAAGTAGAGGAGTTTGTTAATTATGGCAAAGCGGGTTATTTCATTATTTTGCAACCTTGAATGTAACCGTCCATTTTGACTTCAAAACACTCAATGGTTTTACTGACGGCACTTCCGTTTACATAAATTGTTATGATGAATATCCTGCTGCAGCTTTTCTTGCTTTCGCTGATTCATTTTCTATTTTAGTGGCCTGCGCAATCCACGTTGGGTTCAGTCGCCTGCAGCTTCCATACTGTCCCGTAATTGATGCTTCTCTTACATGTTATTGCTTACCGACTAGGTTCCAAATCGCCACCCAACAGTATTACGCTAATGCAGCTAAATAATTCTACAAGAATTTTGGTTGGATCCTGTTCTGGACCCTAAATATATTCAACGTGTTAAATCTTGAGTCAGGCGCCCTGGATTGCCGCAGCAGACGATGCGGGCTGACTAGCTTCAAAAAGAATAGAGCACGTTAACTCCAAGCGTCTCACCATTAGATTTTCTATTGCGGTCTACAGGATGTTTCGTAACATTTCGTTCCTTGTCCCATTTTCGCCGAGGCAACTTGCTTTCTAGTCATCTTCCGTATCCAGTAGCTAGTCCTAATGCCTCTTCATACCAAATAACTAAGATCGAAGTAAATCCCGCATCTTGATCACTGTTAAATGCTGTTTCGCTTGTTTAAATGGCATCATTGGATGACAGATTTCTGTCAGTCGAGGACGATTAAATATTCACCCCTTGCGACAATGTTTCTATAAACTGCGCCTATCGTTCCTCAGGGAATTTCTTGCTGGCGCGGGATCAAGCTGAGCTCCTTCATCGAAGGCGGCATCTTTGAATATTTACCACATTATCTTCCCCTAGCCAAAAAGTAGCATTTGTAAAATACTTACGATGCATCGGTTCTCAACTCAATCAAGACCAGGCCGCACTAATATTGAGCCCAACCGGAAATCGCCTTCACCAGACGTTGTGACTACCATACGGAACTTCACGTTAGTGATGAGTATTTGCAGTACACTATTGCTAACAAAGCTTGATATTCGGTGTTAATTAAACCTGTTAATTCTGAAAGGTTCCAAATGACGTTGGAGAACGGGATGCTTTCCAGTTTCGGCAAGATCGCAGCCGCGCTATCTTCTCATCTGATGACAACGCAATACAATAAGCAATTAGATACCATAGTTGCTACAGCTGCTAATAATTGCGGTGTCAGCGCGACTGTATCCCATTACTTTCCTGACGGACTTGTGAAGGCAATTGTTTTTGCCGCCCGACCGTCGACGCCCGCAGAACTCAACAACATCTAAATTCAAAAAAGGAAAAATAAGTCGCTCAACTTCACCAGAAAGGTCAATGAACAAAACGTATTATTGCCGGTATTTTACTGTAGTTACTACTCAGTAGACCCTACTTTCATCCTAGGGTCCAAGGAAAGCATTCCAATGTTCACGGCAAATCGCCGTCATAGGTGAGCCACCATGCTATTGAAAACTGTAGCTCTCAATTACCATATTCGTGGTTATGCTCCTCAAACAATAGGTAGAAATTTGTGCGCTTCGTAGTAAATCCTATAACTTTTGGATAACCATTGGCCTATTAATGGGCAACAAGCCCTAGTATTTGTCGCTAAAGTTAACTCTACGTCTGTGGATGTGCAAAACTCCTAAAAATTCATATATCACGCAATATATCTCTTGAAAATATGCAGCCGTGATAAACTGGTATGGGATGACTGAGTACGAGTCATCCTGACTAAAGCATACATACATTCCATCTCTAATTCCCCACCTGTAATCCTCACTGGCATGGCCTATAAATAGGCCGTTGCATTTAGAGAAGGGTTAATTTTTGTTGGAGCGGAAAAGGGTTTCATGGCAGTGTCTTCGGTAAGCTCCAAAATGATATGAATTGGTACATGGTTTTATTGTTACGCTGATGGTCTGAAGAAAGCGAAACTGAAAGGAGGTGGATCAAAGACGCTTCTTTGTCGACAGACTTCAGTGCAACCAATGGCACGCCAGCGGCCAACTACTGACACTTATCCTAGACCAAGATCTTCGACGCACGTTCTGCTGGGTAAGCACCTTCGCTGCAGTCCAGTTTGCCAAAGTCGTCCTTGACTTTCTTAGGCCCTTCCGTTACTAACCGGTCGATGCAAAAGGCCAGCATATAGTCGACAGTGCAAGGACAAAGAGCGTAAGTGACAGCATTGCTGATAAAGCGTCCACTACACCGGTCTAAGCCTCTCCCAATGCCTGGCCAATAAACGACTATCTCTTTTCACAGTATCCCATGCAAGTCCGTCAATTAAAGCAGCTTTGCAAGTAGCAACCTAAGCCACGCACCACATGCGGACATGTAGCACAGCCGCCTTGCGCCAACCGGACCGAATATCGCTAGGGAAACTTAATGTAGCTATGGCGGAATGTAGGTATATGCTGGAACTTGGAATAATCCACCTTTCCGAAATCCCTTGATACTAGCCTTTTAGATGTTCCACAGGAACGCTGGCGACTGGCGCCCTTGCGGTGGTAAGCGCAAAATCCGTCGGCTTATCGTCCCAGATAATTATTTCATCCCACTCATGCAAAACTAACCCACACGCCTCACGGATAAAAAACCCGAAATTCAGCAAGCTTGATCCTGGTTCCACGCGTTATCAATAGTTACCCGTAGCAGAAAACTGACACCAACTAATACCATCGGTGTTCCTTTTTGGTATTTTTGAATTTTTATGGAATGCCGTTTTTAATTGTGCTACACCGCAAAAAACTTCGAAAGGTCCCATCCGCGATGTCAGTCTGGGCCTAGTTTCGTTTTGTTCCTACCTAGATGGAATATCAGTTGCCCGAGTTCATTGAAAAAAAAAGACACCGCGACCGACCTTCGAATCTCTTTCAAGCGTTTTACCCTAACACGATGTCATAGCCAACACCGTCTAAAGTTTCAACCCCGGCAACCAACAGTAGACGCCCCCCCCCCCCCCACCTCCGAGGCCACCACGTTTTATCGTCTTGTATCGAAGTCCTTCCTGTTAAGATGCAGACAAGCAAGGACTTGTTACGTCCGACTTCGTTCAGTCACCTTCGTGGACTTTGTGGTTGTTTCGGCTACTAGCAAGGCTTCAGACCGCGCTACGCTCAGACCATGCTGCTTCTGACTAACCTCCTCTGTGGGAATGGACCTTTGTCCGCTTTCCCTGACAACACACGGACAGCTTCCGCCAAACTCAATGATGCTATCTCTAACATACTCCTCCTCGCCAATTCCGAATCAAATGGATCCGTTTCTACTCCGGATGCGCCTCAGACATCGCGGTTGGAACCACTTTATAACAACACGTTAGTGGGCCGTACTAACGCCCTGGGTTCTTCTCCAAGCGCCTGCAACCAGCAGAATCGCACAAACGAGGGTTTGGCAGAGAGCTGTACGCCATTCACATAGCCATTTGTCACTCCCGGCACACACGCGATTGACGCGCTTTCACGGTCTACAATGAAAACAAGCCCCACCTCGTCGCTTTCTACTCTGCGTGCGACAAATATTTAAGACGGGAAACAAGGAACCTAGACATTGTCACACGGTGCACTGCGGGCTTAAATTTACCTCCTGTCGACAATCCCGTCGAGGACACTGTCTCACGCGTCAACCTCACTATCCTGTATTTGCCTACCGTCGACCTTACGGACTTGGCATCGGCCCAGGCTCAAGTTAAAGACCAGCAAGACCCACTGCAGTCCACTTCGCTACATGTACAACCTGCTTCTCTTCAAACCACGGAAGGCGCCGTCACGTGGCACTTTCATATTTTGTCATAGACCCACGCGCCCCTCGTCTTCGTACGCACGGACTTCGCCCCAATGCACCCACTACCGTTCTTTGAACTTTTCGTTTAGCCACGAGTAAACAATGATGTTCGTACTTGGGCATGCACCTGTCTTCAATGCCAACGCTCTAACGTACATCGTCACATTTGCAGTCCTTATGGTTCATATCCCGCCCCGGACTGGGTTTTCGTGTGCGCGCATGTTACTGGTTACTCTCCCGCCCCATTCAGGCGGGTTCTTATATGTTCGTACATGTGTCGACCGCTTAACCAGATGACCGGAAGCCAGTACCGTAACAGCATGCAAAGCTAAGGGTTTTATCTGGACCTGCTTAGATCGGTGGGTTTTGCACCACGGATGCCAATCCACCATTACAACCGGCCGAGGAACTTCTTTCGGCTCTTCGCCATTCCCTACGTTTTGCAACTTATAGGCCGCCGCCTAATAATAACACAGCGCATCATCAAGCGACCGGCGTTTTGGTTGAAGGTTTCCGTCGACACCTAAAATCCTCGTTCCGCACTTCCACCGATCATAGCTGGAGCGGAAACATTACGCTCGAACTCTTAGGCATTCATAACAGCATCAAAACTGATTTGCAAAGTGCACCAGCAAAGATGGCCTACGGCAAAACACTAAAGTAGCCAGGAGAATTCGTCTTGCCTCCCACATCGTCAGGTATGCCTCCGCCTAACTTTGTGTCCTCCCTGGTTATACGCATGCGTTCACTACGCCCGACTCCACTCCAGGAGCGACTAGAGAGGTGCCAAATGCACAGCGAAACCTCCGGCAGTACAGATTTCTTCCACACCGACCCAGAACGGCACACTCTCCTGCCTCTCTACACTGTCCTTTTCGGATGCACGCAACGGCCTCGAAAGCTTTCACTTCAGACCAGAATTGTCACCGAACAACGATGCTACCGAAGGCCTCAGTGTGACTTGCCTTATAGGACCAATTGCAACCCATCCGCTACCCTTACACAAAGCGCCGGAATCTTGGTGAGTTCGCTAGCGCTGGATATTCCGAAGCCCTCCGTTCCCCTTGAATTTGAACCAATGCCGACTTAACCTTAGTTAACCGACGGACGCGGAAGACAAGTCAAACGTCCAACCCGTTTATAGCCTTTGTAAAGGAAATAATGAACTAAATAAATACCTTTATTTTCGGTTAAACGAGGCACTCTACTTAACGCACAACCAAGTGCTTGTCAGAGCCACAGAAACAAACTGAGCATATTTACCACATGGGACGCAGATAGGAGTTCGCCTAATACACGCTTAAATAACTGGTACAAAGTTGTAGTATAGAAAATTCGCAAGGTGAATGGACATGCTTATTTGTGTCAGGTCTGTGTGTTGCGCTAAATCAAACTTCTCTATAAATGTTTCGGTTTCCGAAATGCCTGTTAGGACTTCATATATTTCAGGAGTTTGATCTCTAATTTCCGTATGCGTATGAACCAGATCGAATGAGTAATAAGCACGGATTGATCTAGGGGATTTTAGTCCCATTTGCAATTGTGTTCACAGAGTTCATTTTCTTGAGGTTGTCAGTTTTAGCGGTGAGCAGTTAATTTTCTTTGTTCTCGCGTCACATCCATCACATCTCAGCTTTTAAGCAGACGCAAGGGTCTTTTTATAGAGATAGTGCTTGCCAGGCGTAGACCTACCACGACTTGAAGCACTGCCGTTGACCACGAGTGAAAAAACAAAGCCCCGTTAGCAACTCCACGATAGGAGGGTTTTTCAAATGTCTACTCGCAGTCATAATTCACCCGCCTTCAATCTGCTCAACGGGGCTTAGCCAGAATACGCCCTTAACAATTGAAACAGCGGTACGAGAGAGAATAAGGCTATGTAGATCAAGATGCAGTTTTGTAGGGGAAGGAGAACCTCAGAGTAAGGAGAGACGGATATTTCATACGTAGTATATTCATACGAGCAACTAACCCAAATCCGGTTGGGCTATGCAAATATGTCCGAGAGGAAGGACACCTTCAGTTAAGTAGAACACCTGCTGGAGATAATGCTTACTGTGAGATGTAGCAGACGTCAACGGATTTGGGTTCCAATTGTTCAGGCCGGTGAAATACACCGGAATGGTCCAAGCGGCATTCTGGTAAAGATCAAAGCGGATATTATATAAAAAGCATAATATCAGCCGCAGACCATAGTGTCGAGTTTGTAAAGAAAGCCGTAACATGTAGCGCCAATCCGATAAATATTGTGATATTTCAGATGAAAAAATTCACTGGCGTGTTGTACGTGTCATAACGCTGTGTTAGCGCAAGTAACTAGGAAGCTTACAATTAGATTAAGCGCATTTTTGAGATGATGCCCCGGTGCTGTGAGGGATTAAACCTAAATGTTTAAACTAATGGAAATTTTGGATGCAAAGGTGCACCGTATTCGTCGGTATGTCTGTATAGCCGAACGCAATAGTACATTCCATAATAGATAAAAACTCAGTGAGCATAGGAATAATGAGGACTTATTCTGACGAGGTGGGTAATGTATCCATGGGATAATTGCGCCAACCCGCGGTCATTCTGATACCTAGAGAAAGGCAATGTGGTTGTCGACGGAACATAACGCCATGGAATCGCAAGTAAGTGGAACACTTGCAGGACGGTATTGATTTGTTGAAATGTTCCTAGGGTGATAGTGAGTTTAACCCAGTTGTTCAAACTGCTAGAAACTGAGACGGAGATTAGGAGCTGGTGGTCCCGGCTATCTGCCCATGTCTTTGGACCCACGAGGATTATCTTGAAAGTCTTCAGACATGTATGACGTTCCCGATAAGCTTATTTAACCCTTCTGTATATTTTGGCAGAGGGGCATGGTGGAAAAGTTCAGAGAGAGGAACACATTCAAATGGAAAGGAGGAAGTAAGCGAAGCCCGCTACCTGAAGCCCTATCACGCTCTTTACCTCGTTCATTTATTGTACAAGCTAAGGCGTCGAGTATATGTGTGCCATCTTCTATCAACATTGCAAAAGGAGTACCAGCATAAAGAAATTTGGTGCCAGAATTCGAGGAACTGTTCAGCAAAAGTAAGACTTCGTTTTCGGGTTTAATAATAGATGGGCGTTACATCCACAAATGTTTTGCAACGTCAACAAAAACCTGCAAAATTTGGAAAAATTAAAAAGCTTATTTTCGTTTATTATGCATGCCAATTTCCCTCACTGGCGTCATGCCACTTCCCGTACAGTTGCTCACCCCTCTGCGTTCCAACTTCCAGAAACCTTGCCGCCGGAACGGCCAAGGCCACCCACTCGTGACTCGCTAACATGCTCAGGACAAACCATAGGCCACCTTCCATAGATTAGGAACAGCCAATCGCTCTTAGACGGGGCGGCCACGAAATACTTGGTACACTAATGCTCGGCTAGGCGTTGCCGTCGGGGGCTCCTGAATTTCTTCGTTCGAAGGTGTCCAAGGAATGGATTGCGATGGGTATGTCACCGCCCAAGCGCACCGTTGTGTGTGATGAAGGGAATGTCTTGTAGGCTTTTTTGACAAGGCGGTATTTTCGCTGTCCGACCAGCCCGCCCAGAGGGCCATTGATCATATTACCATATGTTCCTCCTAACTTATAAATAACAGAAGCATGGACCCAGCGAACGCCGCTACCCATCTAGACGTGGAAGCCCTTGTTTAAGCTCATGCAACTACTCACACCCGTCCTCATCTCCCGTTTTCTACACTGGCAGCCCCAGCAAGGCATCCCTTCCACAAACATCTAAGTAGAGGAATTTGTTAATTATGGCAAAGCGTGTTATTTCATTATTTTGCAACCTTGGATGTAACCGTCCATTTTGACTTCAAAACACTCCATGGTTTTACTGACGGCACTTCCGTTTACATAAATTGTTATGATGAATATTCCGCTGCAGCTTTTCTTGCTTTCGCTGCTTCATTTTCTATTTTAGTGGCCTGCGCAATCCACGTTGGGTTCAGTCGCCTGCAGCTTCCATACTGTCCCGTAATTGCTGCTTCTCTTACATGTTATTGCTTACCGACTAGGTTCCAAATCGCCACCCAACAGTATTACGCTAATGCAGCTAAATAATTCTACAAGAATTTTGGTTGGATCCTGTTCTGGACCCTAAATATATTCAACGTGTTAAATCTTGAGTCAGGCGCCCTGGATTGCCGCAGCAGACGATGCGGGCTGACTAGCTTCAAAAAGAATAGAGCACGTTAAAAATACAGGACGCCTCACCAAAGCGTTCTTCCAACCATTTAGAGCTTTTTCTATTTGAAATCTTTCGCGGTCTAAGCAGGGAAATGTTTCGTAAACATTTCATGTTTCCTTGTCCCAATTTTCGCCGAGGCAACTTGCTTTTCTAGTCATCTTCCGTATCCAGTAGCTAGTCCTAATGCCTCTTCATACCAAATAACTAAGATTCGAAAGTAAATCCCGCATCTTGATCACTGTTAAATGCTGTGTCGCCTGTTTAAATGGCATCAATGGATGATAGCTTTTTGCCAGTCGAGGGCGATTAAATATTCACCCCTTGCGACAATGTTTTTATAAACTGCGCCTATCGTTCCTCAGGGAATCTGTTGCTGGCGCGGGATCAAGCTGAGCTCCTTCATCGAAGGCGGCATCTTTGAAAATTTACCACATCATCTTTTCCTTGCCAAAAAGTAACTTTTGTAAAATACTTACGATGCATCGGTTCTCAACTCAATCAAGACCAGGCGGCACTAATATTGAGACCAACCGGAAATCGCTTTCAGCAGACGTTGTGACTACCATACGGAGCTTTACGTTAGTGATGAGTATTTGCAGTACACTATTGCTAACAAAGCTTGATATTCGGTGTTAATTAAACCTGTTAATTCTGAAAGGTTCCAAATGACGTTGGAGAACGGGATGCTTTCCAGTTTCGGCAAGATCGCAGCCGCGCCATCTTCTCATCTGATGACAACGCAATACAATAAGCAATTAGATACCATAGTTGCTACAGCTGCTAATAATTGCGGTGTCAGCGCGACTGTATCCCATTACTTTCCTGACGGACTTGTGAAGGCAATTGTTCTTGCCGCCCGACCGTCGACGCCCGCAGAACTCAACAACATCTAAATTCAAAAAGGAAAAAGAAGCGCTCAACTTCACCAGAAACGGCAATGAACAAAACGTATTATTGCCGGTATTTTACTGTAGTTACCACTCAGTAGACCCTACTTTCATCCTAGGGTCCAAGGAAAGCATTCCAATGTTCACGGCAAATCGCTGTCATAGGTGAGTCACCATGCTATTGAAAACTCTAGCTCTCAATACCATATTCTTGGTTATGCTCCTCAAACAATAGGTAGAAATTTGTGCGCTTCGTAGTAAATCGTATAACTTTCGGATAATCATTGGCCTATTCATGGCAACAAGCCCCTAGTATTTGTCGCTAAAGTTAACTCTACGTCTGTGGATATGCAAAAATCTTAAAAATTCACATATCACGCATTATATCTCTTGAAAATATGCAGCTGTGATAAACTGGTATGGGATGACTGAGTTACGAGCCATCCTGAATAATGCATACATACATTCCATCTCTAATTCCCTACCTGTAATCCTCACTGGCATGGCCTTTAAATAGGCCGTTGCCTTTAGAGATGGGTTAATTTTTGTTGGGGCGGAGAAGGGTTTCATGGCAGTGTCTTCGGTAACCTCCAAAATGATATGAAATGGTACATGGTATATTGTTACGATAATGGTCTGAAGAAAGCGAAACTGAAAGGAGGTGGATCAAAGATTTGCCTCCTGAAAACGGTTAGGATAATTTGAAAGATTGAATACCCCTGTAGTTAAAAGTCACGAACTATCCGAAAGCAGGAAAATGGTAAATTCAAGTGAAGCGTGAAAAGATCTGTTTATGAGGCAAGGTAGTGTGTTTGCGATTTAATCATTTATTCAAAGCTTATGCTTGCATGTAGCAATCGGTTACTGGAACATTCTTCCTTTGGTTTTCTCTCACTTGGCATTAAATGAAAATGTATGAGTGTGTAGTCTTTTTGAGTTTTTACTTTCAAAGGACAGTTTCGGAACAGTGTTTTCAAGTTTCACGCCAAAAGTTAGACTTTTGTCAAATTTCGCTTGGTCCAAATAATTTTGGGTCATCATTTTCCCCGGATTACGTCGTACCGTTTTCCGGTACATACCGAACTTTGTCCATGTTTTTCGGGTTCAGCCTCGTGCTTTTATCTTGTATTGTTGTGTTTTGTAAACCGTCTTGTAACTTGTTTTAACCCGTAAATGCTGCGGTTAAATGCCCTGCGGGTAACGGCTTGTCGGTTTTACGTTTGGTACTTGTTTCGTACTCTTTGGAAGCGTCCAAGCGGATTCACTGAATACTGGCGCTAATGTGTCTTTGGCTGCGTTGAGCAGCAAACCTAGTGATGTACGCCGCAGCGGGAGCTGCTCAAAACCCTTGATAGACGAAGCTGGTGGCATGCGGTGCTACGCGTGGAACTGCTGGTACCATGAGACCTGAACCGAATTGAGCATTGATCAGTAGGCAATGCATTCGGCTAGCGACAGCATGCTGTTCAATTTGCTCCTATGCCATCGCCGTCGATCTAGGCGAATTGAGGTCAATGAGGAGACATTGAGCAACGTCGTACTGGGTAATCAGCAGTTGTGATCTTTCCTCACATCTCTTGGTCGGAAAGTGGAGTTATTGCAGAATATTTTAGGAGTCTCTATTGATGTCAGCTCATTGGAAGAAGACACGCAACTATCCACAATTGCTGTCGATTAAATCCGACTGAGGTGAAAGCTACCGTGTCGCGTGTCCCTGCGGTCCAGAATGCATCTAAAGAGGCCTCTGACCTTGTATTGGAAGCCGTCCAATGCTATACTAAACTTCTGAACCCTGTGTCCAGTATAATCAAGAGGAAGAGGGCTAAGGATTTCCGTAAGGCTTGCTCACAGTCTGAAGGTACTGCAGGCATTTAGGTATTAGAAATGGAACACAAGGCTCCAACGCTAGTTACTGCAATTTCATTGGCGAAGCAATGCGCCGTCTCGACTTCTCCACACCCGCAAAGCCTCATAGGCAGGACCGGTGCGGTCGTTGGAGGTATAGTATAAAGATCCATCCTTAATTACGCCAACTCTATTGGCGAAGAAACGCGCGCCGTCAACTGCCAAACCGGTCGAAACTGGGGTCGAATCGAAGACGCGTGGATTGAAAATGCCTGGTCGAGATGAATCTTTTACGGATAGTAGTGTTACCTTTCTTAACGTGGCTGAATCCGCGGCAATTCTTCCAAAGCAGCGAATGCTGGATGACCTCCATTGGTGTAACTGCTGCGTTAAAAATATGCTTCCACCTGGTTTCCCCGCTGTAACCTTCAGGAACCTAACCAGATTGGGGAACGTTCCCTTAGCTACGACAAATTCCCGACACCGACTACTTCGTGTAGTCCTCTCAACCACAGAGGAACGCAAAGCGTTAATTCTCCTTGCATTCAAAATCAAGGCTAGCAACGTCAGCGTTCAGCTGGAACTCCCACCGGCCGATCGACTGAAGTTAAATGAAAATATAAATAGACTCAAGCTTATGCGGTCAGTTGGTAAGCATGGCCTTTCTCTTGTGGGTTGTCTGGTGGTCAGCCGGAAGTCCAATTCGGCCCTACCGGAAACCTCAGTGTCGTCGTGTCCAGTTCTTCAGGTGTGTATATTAATATGCGCAGCCTACGGAACAAGGTACACGAAGTGGGTCTAATTGTAGACACATCTCCTCCCGACATTTAACTATCTCCAATTCGTGGCTGCCAGGATATCAATGACGGTGAAGTGTGTATGCCTGGATAAACGCTGCTTAGATGCGATCGCTCAGTTGGCCGCCAGGATGGGGACGTGGCTCATTATGTGAGTTGTAAACTTGATGTGCTAAGAACCTGTGTATTCCAGTCGCCGGTGCAAACTGTGGAAGCCCAGTCCACTATGGCGTGCACCACCTCTGCTTAAGTTACAGTTGTATTGGTAAACGGAAGTCATGGAAAAATCTTCAGGGTTTAGCAAATGTTTTCGTTCCCAGACTGGAAATATGTGTCTAAAGGTGGGTGAATTCAACCTCCCTAAAATCTGCTGGGCTGACCTATCGTGCAGTCCCGCTGTGGGCACTTTCGGTTCAGATATCTTCGAGCCGATATTGCAACTGCTTTTACATCATTTCGTGGACGTTCCGACTAGACATGTGCGCAACCAACATGTGGGGTATGCAGGTCAACAAAGAGAAGTGCTCCATCCTTTCCCACCGTGCTGCTGAACCACTGGGCTTTTAGTACGCTGGCGCGAACCTACTCAAGGTTACCATACAGGAAAAGGACCTGGGGACAGTAGTAGCTTCTGATCTCAAAACTACCAGCGACAAGTTAAAGCAAACTTCTGCGGCTTCAGGATGTGGGGCGTCATAAGGAAACCATTGTCTAAAATGATGCTACAGCTATTTAGACTTCTATTCACCTCCCACATCCGCCCCACCCTTGAATTCAAACTTCCGACCAAAACCCTTCTATCGAAGCCTGAAAGTGAGCAGAAATCAAGAATTCAGCGAAGAACCTCAAAGTTTATCTTTGGGCTACGTGAACATCCGTACCTCGCCCGATAAAAGTGAGGAAACCATTTTAACTTGGACTATCTCTGACGTAGCCGAGACCATCTCTATAGTAGTCGTATACTACCAGGATAACTGGGAAACGAGCTAAGGCAGTTATTCAGCTAAGACTTGGCATTTCGACACGAGGTCACAACTGGAAGCTGTCTAAACCGAGGAGGTTTAAAGTCAGCTCAGATGTTGCTTGCTCTACTCGAGTCAGTAATGACTGGCACCGACTGCCGGACCCGATGGCCAATGCGCGTTCGGAAGCGAGTTTCAAAGTTTGCTAGACAGCTTCTAATTGAGTACTCCGGATCCTGCAGGAAGGATACTGCCTCCTGAGCTATGCCATAGCTACTACGCCCGCAATCCTTGGAAGATAGGGAAGTGAAGGAGCTGACACCGGATCTCGCTTCTGCTCTATACCACTCAATGGACACGACAGGCTCAGATGAAGTGGGTACTTCTTAGCCCTTTAAGTTCACGCAGAGATGGACTAAGCAAGTATCCATACGGCAAAAGAGCAGTGCCGTCAAATATGACGCTCGATAATTGATCTAATAGCCTAGACCTCCTCCAGTTTACGTTATTGAAAACAGCGTGTAATTCACTGCTAAAAAATTACATCAAAAACCAGTTCTTGTAGATACCTATGTATTAAGCGACACGTTTACATATCTTTCAATTCCAGTTATGAAACATAACCGAGGCCAATGCGATCCTTGTGCGCAGTCTAATGGAGGAGGTACTCGAGGTGGTTCTAATTGTAGACAAATCTCCTCCCAAAATAGTTGCCACCACTAAAACGTGAATGTCCCCAGATATCAATGACGGTGAAGTCTGACTAAGCACTGCTAAGATGTGGTCGTTCTGTTAACTGCCAACTTGGGGGCGTGGCTCATTATGTGAGTTGTAAACTTGATTTGTTGAGGACCTGTGGGTTCCAGTCGCCGGAGCAGACTGTTGAAGCCTTGTCTACTATGGCGTGCACCCCCTCTGCTCAATTTACAGTTGTATTGGTAAACAGAACTCTTGGAAATATCTTCAGGGGTTAGCAAATGCTTTCGTGCTCAGACTGCAGATGTCTCTAAAACTGCTGGGCTGACCTATAGTGCAGTTCGGCTGTGGGCACGTTTGGTTCGGATCTCCTGGAGCCCACAATGCAACTGCCTTTACATCAGTTCGTGGACGTCCCGACTAGACACGTGCGCAACGAAATTCCGTCTACCGTGGATGGCATTTTTGCAAAGTCGCAAGGTTTCGCAAGTGATATTACCTACGGCTGCTCTCTATGAGCCAGTGACCATGTCGGCATATCCGTTCGATGTGCTCTAACTTAGTGCCATCAAACCACCGCTGAGGCGCGTCCAAATATTTGGCGGGCAGGTATCATCCCAATGCGAGACAAAGCCACAGTTCTGCGTTGTGTGATTACCGTGGCTGACACCGTTGAGACAGCTTGGGAGAAAGTTAAGGCAAACCTCACCTAGGTCTCTGATCCCCACATGCTACTCATTAAGAGACGGGTGACAGGCGCAGACTCCTTGGATAGATCCTGGAGGCAAATACCTGCTCAGGAAGCGCCCTATGTGCTGGCGAAGTAACAGCGGTTCCATCAACCAGTACCTACGCGTGCTATCGAGCAGTTAAAAATAAATATAACCAACGTCTTAGATTTCTTCTTCTTCAGTACGACGATAACTTGGCTAACGCAACCATTACAAATCAAACGAGGCTATTTGCTTACGTAAAGAGAAGTAGTGGTACAAATTCGTCTATACCTGCTATACTACTAGAGGACAGAACCCATGGACATACTGATTATCATACTGCTTTTATACCTAGCGAGCAATATACTGGTGTCTTTTCTCATGATGCGTCTCTACCGCAGGCTGAGCTGGTCACAATTGTTTCGGAGGATCATTGCCTAGCTGAAATCAGCATAACCGGGACACAAGTCTTCGGGCTGTTGCAAGGGCCAAATCCATCTAAAGCTTTCGGCACTGATTCAATATATCCGAAGCTAATGTATGAATTGACCGCTGAGCAAAGTTGCCAACTGACGTGCATGTTAACAGTATCACTGGACAGCTGTGCCATACCTTCGGATTAGAAGAAGGCAATCATCTGTCCGAATTTCATAGGCGGTGTGTGAGCTCGGCCTCTCAGCTTAACATGCGTCGTAGTTAAGCTTTTTGTAAATTTGGTCAGGGATTCGGTGGAGAATCACCTGCTTAAGTTTAATCTACTCAGGGCAGCACAGCGTGGATTCCAAAAGGGATTTTCATGTCTGACAAATTTACTTGTAGCTCGAGATAGATGGGCTAAAGCAGTTGACAACCGCCTGGCTATCGACTTGCTTTTCGTTGATTTCTCGAAAGCCTTTGATACGGTCCCACATCAACGACTCTCATTGAATGTGGGATCGTATGGGTTATCTTTGGCAGCCCTTAAATTGGTCTCTGCTTTCCTAGAGGGGAGAGAACAGTATGTAGGCGTGGGATGCAGCCCATCGCTTAGAAAAGCTGTTCCCAGTGGTGTTCCGCAGGGCTCGGTTTTATAGCCGTTGCTTTTCGCAATTTATGTCAATGACCTACAGCAGGAGCTTTAAGTGCCGTCGCTATTGTTTGTTGGTGAGCTCAAGCGCTGGAATATTGTGGATATCCCTAGTGGTCCTGAGGCACTACAGGTTGCCCCGTATAGGCTCTGGCGTTTGTCAACCTTATGGTTGATGCCTATACATCAGGTGAAATGTTCTGTCCTCCGCTTTGGATCTGCTATTTCTCCCACGCGCTGTAGTTGGTGGAAGTAAACTCCCTGTTGTCACTCAGCAGGTTGATCTAGGCATCACCCCTACCTCATTGCTTCACCCTGGGGACAATTGAAGGAAGGCTGATTGTAGAGGTTTCGTATGATGTTGTTTATTCGCCGCACCTTCGGTGTCTTAACGGCAAATATTTTTGTGAAGCTGTTCTAAGCTTTTGTGCGACCCTACTTAGAGTACTGTATCCAGGCTTGTCCACCTTATCTTTTATGGGAAGAAATAGAACTGGGGAGGATTTTGCGAGTGGGTACAATGTTAGTGCCAGGATTACGGGAGCAAACGGATCCCGAACGTTTGCTTTGCTTGGGTATGTTCTCAACGTACTACCGCAGAATTAGAGGTGACATTATTCTCACATACCATGTCTTCACGGCTAAGATCGGTCCATACTTTTCTTGGCTATTTAGTCCTGCAAGCAGCCTGGTATACGACGTCACCAGTTGAAGCTGCACAAACAGCGTTCTGACCGAGTAAGGACGGAAACCCGGTTGCCGAGTCGACTTATTGAACGCTGAAACCCGCTTCAATAGCACGTCGTTAATGAATCTGCGGTATAGGGTTCCGAGCGTCAGTTCGACGCTGTTGGGTAGCAGCACCTAACCTTCACCTCCGAACCGACTTGCAACTTCAACTATCCCTTCTTTTTTAAATTTCTTCTCACACCTTGGTATTATCATTATTTAGCTGACATTCCTCCTCTTGTTTTCGTAGCTCTCCCTTCACAATTTAACTTCCCATAAACCGGCCCGGCAGGGATTTCTGGACAAAGGAACGTAGGAAGTGATTGTTTGGAAAGGGTGTGATGCAGTCTTTGTTTTAGGATTTACAAGGCCTCAAGCAGGCC
Source organism: Dicrocoelium dendriticum (assembly GCA_944474145.2). Taxonomy (NCBI): domain Eukaryota; kingdom Metazoa; phylum Platyhelminthes; class Trematoda; order Plagiorchiida; family Dicrocoeliidae; genus Dicrocoelium; species Dicrocoelium dendriticum. Next base: position 1,412,434 of record OX104060.1, read on the forward strand.
TATCAATTCCTTATCCAACGATACGTTAATGAATTAACGTTCATGTGATTATCCTATCGTTCCGGTCCCAACTTCATCTGAACTTTATACAACATTGAATTTGCACGCAATATATCGGGAACGACCCCCGATATAATGTAGCTGGATAGGAAATCCTACCTCAGTTTAAACGAATTCTGAAGAAACAACCTTAGGAAACCTTTTGCTTTTATAATGGATACAGAACCAGAGGAGTTAGTCCAACAGTTTGGGATCGTTGCATGATTGATTTTCGACAGTGCATCCTCATTTTTATAGCAATTTGCAAACTTTGCATTTTACTGCTAAGCCTCTTATAAATTTACATTTGTTAAGGTAAAATGCTGAAAAAGCACAATTTTTGGGTACATAAAGTTTAGATTAACCTGACTTTGCCACCCAGATATATAAAGTACTAAAGGACTATACCGCTCTCTTTCCAACAAAGATTTTCTTGTTAAGGCCTTTCGAGCTAGGACTAATTACGCCATGCCCAAAGTCGCAAGCCTCAATAATAAGGCTTTAAGGCTTTATAGCGTTTTAGCGCAAATTGCCATACATTTTATATTTATTATTGCATACGCTTAGAAAATCTAATTTTGGGAATACCGCATCACACCTAATTAGTATTGGTAGCATTGAGTCACCTTGCACCTTTATAAATACAACTCCCTATTCCCAAGGGAGCTGGGCTCAAACCAATGGCAGGAATTTTGTTACGGGCCAAGACGAAATGGAACAGCATGCACCAAGAAGGCCATCGGGAGACTTTGGAATTACTTATAATTGTTTCAACAATAACCAGGAATGCGGATGTTATGTTTATAAAAAGTTACAATAATGTAACGTTTGCAGTTAAGTAGTTTACTGTAACCACAGTAACACGTCCCCCAAAATTCCAAACTGAGTAATTGTAACGAAATCGAAACCGCCATGAGGTATTATAAAGACTACTTAAATGATCGCTTTCTTTTCTCTTTCATTTGCAGATTCTCGAAAAACCACAGATATATGAAAAGGTGCAAAGGCACTTCACCGACCCAAAACTCTAACATTCCCTTTTTGTTTTGATTGTCTTATCAAGGTCCTGTACACCTCTGTTTTTCCTTTTGTGGATAAACGTGCTTCCTCCGGGTCTGCTCGTTTTGCCCGTGTCACGCTTGCGTCTTGCGATTCTGTGAGTGCCCGGTTGCTGTGTGTGCTTCTCGCGCCCTGTGTCCGCTGTGATTGACTTCATGCTGCTTTCTACCGCCGTTGATTTGTTCCGTACCCGTTTTCCAGCTCCCGCCGGTACATCATTCCAGGAACTTTGTTAAATTTGGTGTCAGAGGTGGGATCGCAATGGAGAAGGAAAAAGTCAGCCCCAAAAATGAAATCGCAACTTCGTGTAGTTACACAGGCTTTTTCGGAGTTTCGACCTGTGCCGAGGCAACCCCCAGTTTTCCGGCCGGGGATGATTTTGACAATTGGGAGTCTCATGTATCGTTATACCTTTCCAGTATCCCCGAAAAGAACGTGGGCCCTTACGTTCTCAGTTTTTTGAGCGAGGAAGCCACGCGCCTCTTCCGCGCAACTGAAATTCCTCCAACGGCGCCAGCGTCAGAAATATGGGAATTGCTGCTCGGACTGTTTCGGAAAAAGGAAGCCGCAGTTCTGTATAGACAAAAATTCGCTGCTTGTACACAACAGTCAGGGGAATCGGTCGAAGCGTTCGCGCGCACAATTTAGGCGCTCTCCTTGAGAGCCTTTCCCGATCTCTCCAGCGCCGAACGGGATAAGTGGCTGGCTGAGCGTTTTTGCACCGGTTTGCACAACATGTCCCTACGTCACCAACTAACTGGGATGCTGCCTTGCAGTTTCACAGATGCCATGAAAAAGGCACAGTTTCACGGGTCCCGGGATTCGATGGACGATCGCGACGAGTATGGACAGGCCACTTTTTGTTCGGCACTGAGAGACGTGTCCATTACCGACAACAGAGCATCTAACCTCAACTCCACTCCGTCTAGGCAAGATTGTTGGTACTGCCGTCGCTTTGGAAATCGTTCGCAATTTTGCGGCCTTAACCCATCGATCAAGCCGCGACGTTCGCAAGGTGAGTCAGGTCTTAATCCATCCGGCTTCCTTGCATCTACTTTTGTTCGCAATGCTCCGTTTCGACCTTTAACCACCGTTGGCTGCCTCAACGGTTTTAACATCCAGTTCTTGCTTGCCACCAGTGCGTCATGTTTGTTGTTGCGTCTAGAAATAGCCGACCGCCTCGGGGGTCACCACGCCACTACTCAGAGAAGGCCACGAGTGTTAACGGCCAACGGGGCTGAGTTGCCCGTCGAATTCGCAGTGTTGGCTCAAGTCCAACTGGAACATGTTACTGCAGTACACGAGTTTCTAGTTTGTCGTAACCTAAGTTGGGACGCCATCTAGGGATGGATTTTTGGCTGAGCATGGAAGCTTGCTGCAGCTTGATACCGCGAATCAATTACCAATGTCCACTCCTGTTAACATGCAGCTGTGTCACTCACGGGGAGTTTGCACAGTTTTAGAAGCCACCTCGAAACCATCACAGTTCGAGACTGATGTCATTGAGCCTTTGCGTAAACACAGTGGTGCTTCCCCAGACTCAAAAGCCTCACTTCACTCCATGCTGCGTACGTATGAGGATCCGTTTTGCGACACTCAACTTGGGCGCACTAACGTCATCCAACACGAAATTGATACAGGGAGTCAGCATCCTATTCGCCAGCAGGCGCGAAGGGTGCCCATTCATTACGAAGCCCAGCTAGATCGCATGATCCAAGAGATGCTTGATATGCGCGTTATTCGCTCATCAACATCGCCTTGGTCGTCTCCTGTCGTACTCGTGAAGAAGGACGGTTCTCTAGGACTTTGTGTAGATTACCGAAAGCTAAACGAAGTCACCCGTAGAGACCCCTTCCCCTCCCTCGCATTGACGCCATATTTGTTGCCCTTCGTGGTGCACGATGGTTTACTACTCTCGATTTGGCCGCCGGGTATGGCAAGTGGAGGTCCGTCCGTCCGATAGGGAGAAAACCGCGTTCATTGTACCATCCAGGCTGTATGAATTCAAGACCATGCCCTTCGGGTTGGCTAACGCCCCAGCCACCTTCCAGCGCCTGATGCAGAAAGTATTGGAGGGCCTCGTACCCAAAGAATGTTTGATATATTTGGATGATGTGATAGTGCATGGTAGGTCGGTCGAAGAGCACAACACCCGTATACGTAATTTTTGGAGCGGTTACGGCAGGCTGGATTAAAGCTGAAGGGACGGAAGTGCCGTTTTCTCCGAGAGCATGTTAACATTTTGGGGCACGTAATAACGCCAGATAGCATTCAAACCACCCCCGACAATTGCGAACGGATAAGATCGTGGCCACAACCCAGATCAGTTGATGAATTGCGTAGTTTTTTGGGACTGACATCTTACTCCCGGAGATTTGTGCGCAATTTTGCCTCGATCTCTGCGCCTTTACATCGCCTGACGGAAAAGGGACGGAAGTTTGTTTGGACGGACGAGTGTGCTAGTGCTTTCGGACGACTGAAAGAATGCCTCACGTCGCCACCGCTCTTAGGTCTCCCGGATACTTCCGAACGAGCAGGGCCCTTTGTCCTAGACATCGACGCCAGTAATGAGGCGATTGACGCTGTTTTGTCGCAGAAAACTTCTACTGTGGAAACCGTGATCTTTTATGCTAGCCGCCGACTGGACAAGCGAGAGCGTAAGTATAGCACAACGAGGCGTCTTATGTTGGCTTTGGTGTATTTCTTGAAGTATTTTCGACCATATTTACTCGGAAAACCTTTCCTTGTGCGGACTGACCATCAATCTCTGCAATGGTTACAAAACTTCCGTGACCCGGAGGGACAAGTCGCGCGGTGGCAAGAACGCCTACAAGAGTACGCTTTTACCTGTGGGTACCGGCCGGGAGCATGGCATTCCAGCGCAGATGCCGTTTCTAGAATTCCCGCTCTGGACGAAATAAATGCAGTCCAACGACACTCGGAAACTGATACAACGTGGTCAGAGGATCAAGCCCAGGACCCATATATATCTAACATTTATGTACGGCAAGTGGAAGGATCGTCTAAACCGTCGGGTACGGAAATACAATCCCGTTCGAAAGACGAACCCTCACTATGGGACCACTGCAGCCGATTAAGAATCGTTGGTGGGACGCTGTTCCTCATGGATGACCTGGGCCCGAAAGTGATTACTCCTATGCCGAGAGTGCCGGGCGTACTACAAGCAGTCCACCAGCAGTTAGGTCACGCTGGCCAACTAAAGACGGAGACAGCCATACGTCAACGGTACTGGTGGCCAGGAATCCACGTCGACGTCGTAAGGCTATGTACCGCCTGCGAGAACTGTGCCGCTATCAAATCGAAGACCCCTATCCCAGGCCGCATTGGAACCGATAGTGGCCACGTCCCCAGGTCAGCGAGTCGGAGTCGATCTAAGGGGGCCTTTGCCAGTCACAAAAAACGGGAACCGCCACCTCCTTGTTCTTATAGATTACTTTTCGAAATGGTGCGAGGCCATACCTATCAAAAATCCGGATGCGGCAACGGTTGCGTCAGCCATCGTAAATGAGTGGATTGCCCGCTACGGAGCACCGCTGTCACTGCATTCAGATCAAGGCGCCTTCTTCGAGAGTCACCTGCTTCAGGAGGTGTGTCGGCTGCTCTCGGTGAGGAAGACACGTACAACATCGTATCATCCACAAGGGAATGGATTAGTAGAGCGAACCAACCGAACTATAAAAGGGATTTTGCAGAGTTTCCTGGAGCGGCACCAGCCAGATCGATAAGACGAAGCGATTCCACAATGCATGATGGTGTATCGAGCGTCTGTGCATGCAACTGCGGGGTATTCTCCAGCCTTCCTGACGTTCGGCCACGAGCTTCGTTTGCCTCTAGAGCTGATATCCCCTTTTCCCCAAATCGAGGCTTGTTCTCTTTTAGACTACGTACGACAGCTTGGCGAAAGTCTTCCATCAGCCTTTCAGTGTGCGGGAGAACACGCAAGGATAGCACAGCATCGTCAGAAAGTATGTTATGATCGGCACAGTAGGGGCCCTGAATATCACATTGGAGATCGCGTATGGTTGCACCGCCCAAGACCCCCGCCCGGCGCAGCAGCGAAGTTTCATCGACAGTGGCAAGGGCCATACGAGATTGTGTTCGTCCGTTCACCCACGGTGTATGTCGTCCGAGATGTCGCTCAACCAACTTCCGACGTTCTGACCGTGCATTACAATCAGCTGAAACCAGCGGGATCTTCAGCCTCTAATCCGAAGGAGGAAGTCGTCCCACCCGGATGCCTCCCGATCGTGGAACACACTGGGGAGATACCCCCCGAAGGCGGCTCGGCGAGTATTCAGGGCGCTGAGACACTGAGGACAGTGTCTTCGCCGGAAGGGGGAGTGGTGTAACGAAATCAAAAACCGCCATGAGGTATTATAAAGACTACTTAAATGATCGCTTTCTTTTCTCTTTCATTTGCAGATTCTCGAAAAACCACAAATATATGAAAATGTGCGAAGACACTTCACCGACCCAAAACTCTAACATTCCCTTTTTGTTTTGATTGTCTTATCAAGGTCCTGTACACCTCTGTTTTTCCTTTGGTGGATAAACGTGCTTCCTCCGGGTCTGCTCGTTTTGCCCGTGTCACGCTTGCGTCTTGCGATTCTGTGAGTGCCCGGTTGCTGTGTGTGCTTCTCGCGCCCTGTGTCCGCTGTGATTGACTTCATGCTGCTTTCTACCGCCGTTGATTTGTTCCGTACCCGTTTTCCAGCTCCCGCCGGTACCCCATTCCAGGAACTTCGTTACCTAATTGTAGCGAAGTACTGATATTTCAATGGCTTGTTAAACAGTTAAATATGTTTTATCTAATTTAGATAAGCCTATTTCAAGTATCTAATTAATGAAAATGTGGTAAAACGTTGTACGAAATGTATACTTTAAACTTACCTAGCATGATGTGCTGTGATTGTTGGTCGGTGATGAATACTTATAATATATCATTTGCTGCAACGGAAAATCAGGGAATTCGCAACGTGACATAAATGAAATCATGCTGAAAAATGAAATGGAAATGGTAGTGCTGTTGAATGTTAACCGGTGGAGGAAATCGTGAAACCTTATTATTTTGAAATATGAGATGAAACATGGGAACTTGTAAAATCCATATAAGAATTACACAAAACTGCATAATGATTGGCATAAATTATCTGCTGTATAAGTGACAAGGGTAATATGAACTCGCACGAATTATACAGTTGTGCATTGTGTTGAAGTATCTACAACTTATTAACGCAGAATTCATTTCGAATTATTAATGTGCCGGCCATCCAGTAGGCATAATGCGCAGAGGTTGTGCGGCTTAATGATGAGTAGTAATGGCATGATATATAATGCATAACTATAAGGGCATATTTAACGATGTGAATTCGCAATTAATTAAATACCAGATATCCCAGAGAGTATGGATATAATTATCGTCCGAAAGGCATATATATAATCATATACATATTTCTTTATATCATATTTTTATATGATAAGAGAAATGATAAAATTAGAACAAAAGTATATGCATATATAAATATATGTTCTTAGACAAAAGTCATATAAATATATGTATGGCTAGCGGCGTCTGGTTTCGCTTTACCTGTCACTGTGGCCAGCAACAGGAAGCGTGCGCCTACAAAGAAACAATGGTTGATTTGCGCTGCACCAACCGGAGCTCCAACCACACAAACAATATGCAGAGTAAACACAAAGGAACAAGTCCGGGAGGAAGGTACATTGGAGCCACGTTTCGTCTGTTGTGGAAAAGGCCAAAAGGAATGGGCTTAATCACATATAAGAACTCAGTCTATAAATAAGAATGCTGTAGCTGAACTTAGGTAAAGCACGATCTTTGCTAGGCTGTCAGTTAGTCGCACAATCTGGTCGGAAGATGTAACTTAGTCGGCACAATAAATCGCCGCGTTAGATCCGTTGATCGATGGACGAGGCCAGCAAACAGACGACGACAAACGGCACAACAAGCGGAGCCGAAACCAGAAGGCGAATCGAAACCCGAAAAAGTGTGCCATCGGTTGTTGGTCAGTTAAAACAAAACTGTACAATAATAATGGAAATGAGAACAGGGAAGTACAATTGGGAAGAAGGATATGTGCAAGCGCTACAGACCTCCCCCTAGAGCGTGAAACACTGAGACGAAAGCTCGATACTTGGGTGTCATTTACCGTAGTCTGGAAGGGAGAACAACTGTACGTCCGAAGCGTGTTCGAAGATGCGATTTCGAGTTTGTGTCATGAGATGATTGGGGTGCAGAAGAGGGAACAGATGTGTCAGACATGGGCTGAGTAGAAGGCGTACTTGGGAAGATGGGCTGGTCGGTGTTAGGAATGTCTTTGGGTTTCGGTATAGGTCGCGACTCGATGTACGCCGGCTTCAGGCGGTCGGTAGTCGCAGTATCATGATAACCATTTCTATCCAACAAGAAGTACTTCTCTTTTCGGGCATCAACCTTGAAGTGGCCCTCGTAAGGCGGTGTCAGAGGTTTACGGACGGAATCGACGCGCACGAGAACGAAGGGGCAAGTGCGCAAATCCAGGTGTACCTGTTGACTCCGAGGACTGATTCGAAGTGGCGTTGGACGATTTGAACTGAAGTGCTGTCTCAGGCGTGTGACGTACGAAGTCGGATCAACTTCTCTAGTAACCCTTGAGTCTAGCACCATTTCTCCAGGAAGCCTGAGAGTAGTGCCAAAGGCCAACTCAGCGGGACAACAGCCAATGTCATTTTTAATGGTGTTACGAATGCCAAGCAAGATAATCGGTAGACGTTCTGACCATTGTGAGTTCGACAATGAAGCAGTACGTGCAGCTTTAAGTTGACGATGAAAAGGTTCAACGATGCCATTAGCAGCTGGGTGATAGGCGGTTGTCCGTAGGTGGGAACAACCGATCAAACGGTTCACGTCACGAAACAAGGCCGAATTGAATTGGGACCCACTATCGGTAGTAATAGTGGCTGGTGTGCCAAAGACGGAAATCCAATTCTCAATGAATGTTCGCGCCACCGTTTCTGTAGAAGCATCACGTAAAGTCACGGCAAGTGGCTAACGCGTATAACGATAGACACATGTCAATAAGTAGACAAAACCGTTGGATGGAGGCAAAGGTCCAACGATGTCGAGGTGAACATGTTTGAAACGAGCGTCGGGAAGAGCAAACGTGACGGGGACGGTAATCGTGTGACGGTGGAGCTTGCTGGTTTGGCAAGTGATACAATGTTTGGCCCACTGCTAGATCTGGGAGCGCATGTTGTGCCAAATGAAGAGATCAGTACTTAGCTTGACGGTGGCTCGGATGCTCGGGTGTGAGATTCCATGCAGGTGATCAAAGACGATTCGGCGGTACTGCTGAGGGCCAAAAGGCCGGGGCTTACCAGTAGAAGTATTACAGTAAATTTTGGGATCGGAGTTAAGGTTTGGTAACTGTGATATTTTGATCGACGGATTTGATCTCAGTTGCACAAACTCAGGATCTCCTTCCTGATGAGCTGCTATGTCTTCTAAGTCAATCTTCTGCTGTGAAACTTCGTGAAGACATATACGTGACATGGCATCGGCGACAACGTTATTGCAGCATCGACATGGCGAATCTCGGTAGAAAACTGTGAAATATAATCCAATGACGAATTTCTCCTGGGGGAGAAACGGATGGATGAACCACGGAAAGCAAAGGCAAGTGGTTTATGGTCTGTAAGAATGGTAAACGTGCGACCTTCAAGCAAGTGACGAAAATGTTTGATAGCGAGGTAGATAGCTAAAAGTTATCGACCGAATGTGCTGTATCGCGTCTGTGCCGGCTGGAGTTTAGAAGAGATAAAGGATAACGGCTCAGGTTGACCGTTGATTACCTGCTGGAGAACAGCCCCAACGGCGGTCTGAGATGCATCAGTTTTGAGGATGGGAGTGGCTTTAACATCAGTCCTCAAATGACTAAGCGCGGTAGCGTTGGACAACGCGTGCTTGATCTTGTCGAATGCATCGATAGCTTCCTGAGTGGGCTCGAATTTTCGTGACCTGCCTTTAAGTAAATCAATCAATGGCTGGAGTAGCCCAGAGCAATCTGGTATGAAGCGGCTGTAGTAATTCACCATGCCAAAGAAACGACGGAGACTTTTGAAACATTGAGGCATGGGGTAGCCTGTAATCGCTTGTGCTTTCTCGGGGAGTGGACTAATACCATTGCAATCAATTTGGTGGCCCAAAAAATCAAGAGAACTTTGGCCAAAAACACATTTGTCAACATTGATCGTAACGCCGTACTGAGCAAAGCGTACGAAAATCGATCGGAGATGTGACAGATGCTCGTCATGATTGGAACTGGCAACAAGAATATCGTCAATGTAGTCGTAGACGAAGTCGAGACCACTAAGGACTTAATCAATAAATCTTTGGAAAGTCTGTGCCGCATTTCGTAGACCAAATGGCATGCGGACGAATTCATAAAGACCAAATGGCGTGGTTATAGCGGTCTTCGGAATGTCGTCGGGAGCAACCGGAATTTGGTGGTATGCACGCACGAAGTCAAACTTAGAGAAAAATGTTCTTCCATGTAATCTAGTTGAAAAACCATGGATCTGCGGAATCGGATATCTATCGGGGACGGTCGCATTGTTTAGTGCACGGTAATCTCCTCAAGGTCTCCAGTCGCCACTGGACTTTTTGGGAACCATATGAAGCGGGGAGGACCATGGGCTATTGGAAGAACGAACGATACCGAGACGAAGCATATGTTCGAACTTTGCCTTGGCAGTAGCCAGCTTGCCTAGAGGTAATAGTCGAGGTCGGGCGGTTACTGGCGGCCCATCTGTTAAGATGTGATGCGTCACTTCGTGGTTAGGCTCAGGAAAGTCATTAGGCGATTGACAAAGCGCAGGAAACTGCAGTAATAGTTTGGTAAACACATTGTCGGGGGGCAATGCCAAGCGAAGACCGCTCGAACTGATCGAAGTGGCTTTACCCGAAACGGACAAGGATATCAAACTATCGCATAGTTAACGGTTACGCGCTTCCACGATCAGACCAAACTTGGTAAGGAAATCAACACCAAGGATGGGGCGTTGGACGTCCGCAATGAGGAAAACAAAGGGAAAACTTCGACGGAGACCAAGGTTAGGAGTCAACATTTTCTGGCAATATGTATGGATCTTGGTATTGTTCTCCGCCTGCAATGTCGGTCCGGTTGGAAATAGATTGCGTTTTTCTGCAAAACGAGGAATAACGCTGACCTCGGCACCGGTGTCAACCAAGAAGTTCAAATTGGTTGAGGAATCGCAAACGAAAAGTAGGCGACGGTAAGATTGGCCAGACGCAGCCGTCGCCATCACTGGCTGGCGTGGAGGTTTCCCTGCTGCGGTTTGTGGAATGACTTCGGATGGTTACAACCAGGTCGACAATTCCTTGCATCATCGCCAAAACGGTGGTGGTACCAACAGAATTGACTTTTCCAATTACTGGCGGGACTACGTCTACTTCGAGAGGAGCGTCTAGGGCTTCTGACACGGTAGTGATTAATGCTCAAGATGGCGAGCTCCAGCTTCGATAACCTCTCGGAAATGGTTTCAATCGGGTCAGTCTTAAGATCGGCTTTAGTGGTCGAATCAACTGCGAGACATGCTGCAGGTTTATGAAAGTACTCATGAACTTTGTCTGCTTTTTCAGCCAGCTTGTCCAAAGACAAATCATCTGCGAAGGCGGCGAGAAGAGCTGAGGTGTTCGATGGAAGACATTTCGTCCAGAGCTGTCGCAGAATCGTGTCATCGAACTTAGAGGAACCGACCAACGTACGCATGTGCCTGAGAAGTTGCGACGGCGTGCGATCACCTAGTTCAAGACCGGAAAGTAATTGTTGAAGCCTAGCTTCGTCGGAGGCCGTGCTGCGATTTAATACGGCGGCTTTGAGTTTATCGTAAGGTGCGTCAGTCGGAATCAGATCGAGCAAGTAAATAAGGTCAGTTGCGATGTGGGTAGGAAGCTGGACAGTGACATGTGCGAATATAACGAACTGAGAAGTAATACGGCGTATGCAAAAAAGAGCTTCTAAGTGTAAAAACCACACGTGAGGATTAGATGAATCGAAGGCAGCGAAGGAGAAACCAACAAACGTTTCTGAAAGGTCAGTGCAGGGATCGCGGTCCAACATAGTCAAGTCGCAAAAAAAGAGTTCTGAGCTTTCAAAAAATAGAAACCGGGGTCACCAAATATGTAGTGGGAAAGGGCTTAAGCACATATAAGAACTCAGTCTATAAATAAGAATGCTGTAGCTGAACTTAGGTAAAGCACGGTCATCGCTAGGCTGTCAGTTAGTCGCACAATCTGGTCGGAAGATGTAACTTAGTCGGCACAATAAATCGCCGCGTTAGATCCGATGATCGATGGACGAGGCCAGCAAACAGACGACGACAAACGGCACAACAAGCGGAGCCGAAACCAGAAGGCGAATCGAAACCCGAAAAGTGTGTTATAAATAAATAAATAAATAATTTATTCTCGACTATGCGAGGCACGCCCATGGAGGCATGATCAGATATGTACAACTGCACAAACATTTATGGCAACTGTAACAGGGACAGTAGAAAAGTATTCATAAGCCTATGATAAAATAAGTAAATAATTAGTCTATTCTCATTTTCATAGAGACACACCTACTCAGGCATGATCAAGGTTTAAAAACAGATGTGTATCACGACGATACATCGGGTTTAATCGTGTGTAGTTGAAACGGTGTCAGGAAGAGTTGATATGTGAATCTAGTCGACTTGCCAGTATATAGTTGTGGGCAGTGACTTTATTCAGTGGCGAGTCACATCCGCCACGTCGCGGTGTTGTTAAACAGACATTTGTAGCGTTTTATAGGGAGAACGCTTGCCAGGCGTAAACCCACCACGTCCTGCAACATTGCCGTAAAGCAATTTGAACATTAATGCTGAGCTGGCAAAGCCGCTTGACGACTAGTTTTACCTTCGGTTTTTCGCGGAGTAATGGCTTCTAATTTCCTCTGTTATTTGGACAGGTAATTTGATCGGGGTCGCTATGATTTTTGGGACCATCACATCCGCCACTGGCGCGATTTTGAATGCAGGCTGTTGTTCATGAGGACAACCTGTTTCTGCGTTCTGAAAAAGTAATCGTTTTAATGGAGGAATTTCTTTCGCAACATGTTTCCAAGGTATTCAAAACTTCCAAAAATGCAAAATTTGATCTGTACCATGCGTAATTACAAAGTTGACTAAAAGTGTAAAAGTTGAAATATAACCCTAAGTAAGGCGTTAAAAAGGAAACGGAATGTAAAATATGGTTTATGTACGTCCTCGGCATGTATTTCATAGAAGAAGTCAATCGGAGAATGTATGGTAAATGTTGCAAGACATAGGGGAGTCGGCGTTGACTATCTGGCTTATGGAAGTGTAGATTGATTTCTAGTGCACCTTGCATATGGCTTTGTTAACCGTATAATGGATATGATGAAGAGAATCCTCGCCAATGGATAGATAAAGCAGTGTGTATGTGTAATCATGGTAAATGCGGTTTAAAGCTCTCTCTCTGTCTAAATTATATATATATGTATGTATATATATATGTGTAATAATATATCTATGTATACCTATGTATATATGTAAATATATGGATACATAAATATATATATAGATATATATGCATATATATACATATATAGATTTGTTACAACGATATGTATATACTGATGCATAATGCGTATAATTATGTATATATATATATATATATATATGAACCCAATAGTAACTGTATGTATGTGTATATATGTATATATATACATGTATGTAAATAAATAAATAAATAAATATTTTACACTGAGAGGCCCATGTGTGTATTAATGCATGGGTTATTGACTATGGTGTACATGATTGATATGATCAAATGTAACAAAAATGCACGTTATATAAGGATGCAGTTATAGTCTCTTTACTGAAGCATGCTCTATGCATGGTACCTGTGATATAGTAGATGGGAAATATATCCGGATTGGTAATTGACATGGTAAGCAAGTGATCCCATATCGCAATAGGTTATGCGATATACATTTGCGGTTTATGAATATATGTATGTTTATATGCATCTATATATATATACATATATATATATATACATACATATCTATGAGTTTGGAGTGCGTACGATTGTGGTAAGGATGATCTATTGGTTCGCATTTACCTTTGGTAAATACTATAGCCTTTAATCACGCAAGGGAAAAGGAGTTCCCATGAATTGATGGTATTTAAGGATGTAATTGCGAAATCCGTTGATTTCTGAGCGGAGTAGGTGATATGCGGGAAAGTGGGTTCAAGAGGCAGTGGGTATGGAGCAAAGAATATGGCGTCCTTATGGGTGACTGACTTAACGGATGGTGTTATGTGAAGTAGGGAAAATGTAGATCTGAAAACCATCCAGCAAAAGCTACGTAATTTCTACGTCAGTGGGTGTATTAAGTTGAACAGAATAGTCGGTTTAGTTAACGTTAATGATATTTAAGGCTATATTTTAGTGTCTTGGATAGTGAAGTAACACAACGTCATACATGGGATGTAAATGTTTGTCGCAAGATGTTGTCCACATAATGCTTACGTATTTGCAGGGCTACACCAATAAATGAATATATAGATGGTTTATTCTGGAAGTGGTCGTGACATGGTATTGAAGTAGGCACTCCTTTGTTAAGGCGGTGTTTGATTATATGACAAGTGCGCAGACCGGACACACAAACCATATGCAAATATTCTCGTGTAAGTGGGGAGCGTTCGGAACGCTCATCACCCACCAAGCGAGAATACTGAAAAATGGTTCATCAAATATCGTTACAGTAGGAGGGGATGGCTCATGAAGCTGAGCGTTGCTAAGTGTCAGAGCACTAAAGAAACAGTATTTAGCAATAATGGACGGATGTAACGACATGTTACAGGTTGAAAATGGCTGCTAAAGGTTAACTTACCGGTTTGTTTTTGGAGGACGATTTTGTTCGCATACGTCGCGGGGTTGCGAACACGTGTCCATGTATGAATGCCCCATACGTGATCTGAAGATTACGGAGCCACCCACGGAACCTGTGAGTTTGTAGTCCGCCGCAAGGAGATAGCGGTAGTTTGCATACTTCCAATGGGCTGTGGGACGACAAGACACGGATTCAGGGGGTGGCCCTGAAAAGGATGGTTGCTCCGTTCTCCAAGGAATGGTAATATTGTGGTAACTGAAAGGCGAAGGAAGACCGGACAAGGTGCTATGATAGGATAGGTCTAATGCGCGTACGTCACATGAAATCTAAAAATAAATGAGGAGAGATAAATGAACAAACTCAATGTTACCTAAAGGTAGGTATCAATGGAACACCGCATGGCGGCTGCACGACTTGGAAGCAGTCTGTGTGGCATCGCTAGGTGAGAACGCAGTGCGCGGTGCATATCAATGGTTCTGAAACGGGGGTGAGTATATAAAATCGATGTTACCTGTAACTGCGTGTCAATGCAACATCACATGGCGGCGGCATGACTTGTGGGGGAGGCGGCAGTACGTGACAGGAGGCGCTGTGGTCGTGAGAGGTAACAAGGCGGTTGGCGGCAGGTATCAGTGGCTCTGAAATGGAGGTTAGCATAGAAAATCGATGTTACCTGTAACAGCTTATCAATGCGACATGAAGTGGTAGCGGCAGTACGTGACAGGAGGCTCTGTGGTCGTGAGAGTTAACAAGGCGGTGGGCGGCAGATATCACACAATTCATCTGCAAACGCCGGTAAGCCAAGACTTCTGCGCGTTGACTTGCAGCCAGGCCCGGTTATGGAGCATGTCCTGTTGTCAGCACACATACTCCGAAACAATGCGTCTCTTGGCATTTACCAAATTCGTATCTTCCCCGACATCCCGTGGACTAAGCGCGCTGCGCGCAGACAGCAACTGACGCCACCCACGCAACCATGCTGCATCATTGTGCAGGGCGTCCCAGAACTGCATGCATTTGACGCAACCTTACAAAAACGACAACAGCATGACTGTAATCAATGGCGGTTCCTTCAGCAGACACTAAATATTGTCAACGTAATCACAACGGACGTTCACCGCCTACCTCGGGATTGCTGAAACGAGCCTTCGGTCAAATTGACCCCAGCAATTTCCGCCTCCTCCTTAACGCTTTTTTCGACCCCACTTGGAGTTCTACTGCAAGACGGATCTCAGAGTACATCTAGTTGAAACAATCAGCGACCAGGATGACAACTTCGAAGGCCTCTGGTGCCGTGTTCATGTAGGCTTTAGATCCCTGTTGTGCGGTGTCTTCTTCTTCTTCTTTCAACTCCTTTCAACTTAACACTGAGAGTTCGACACCAGGCCACCGCATGAAACTGTTCAAACAGAGGAATCTCCGTGTGCGGCTCCATTTGGCCTTATCAACTCGCGTGAAAAATGATTAGAACCGGTTGCCGGATGCTGTTGTTGATGCTGAGACAGAGGAACGTTTCAAACAACTGTTAGATTCTCACCTGAGCGCGCTGGGATTCTGCTTACTCTAAGACAGTTGCAGTGGTCCTTTGCGGAACATTCTACCGCAGTGACCCAAGCCATCTCCGCAACGATCGGGAGGTGGAGAGCTGACAAAGGATCTTCCTTCTGCTCTCTATCATCTAATGATCCAATGAACCACTCGAGCAATTTAGGGCGAGCAAGTCTTGATGTGGTATTCAAGATGGGGCATTTCGAAATCGGAGAACATCTTTACAATTATGTCAGCTGTTACCACCCCGAAAGAACGGCGTATTAACCACAACATTCTGAAACTCTTACTAGCGGCCTTCTTTCAGTTGTCAACAGAAGGCAAAGCGGAGGAATGAAGGACACCTAGGTCTACTTGGTTAAAGACAAGGGAGAGTTTCACCTCACCGAGTACGTAGCTCGTAGGCAGGAAAGTTGCTCCAATACGAAGAACAGAACACGTACGCTGAGTTATGGGCAGTAGGCACACAGTGTACCAGTCCCAGAGTCCGTCCAGTGCATGCTGTATGGCCTCCGAACCCCCAAGAACTTTGGCAACATTCCATAGCTTAAGGTAATCAGCAAACAATAGCAAAGGTACCCCCAGGCTCTCCAGGTAGATGGTTTAGGTAGATGGAGAACATCATCGGTCCACGGAAGGAGCCCTGTGGGACACCGCTAAGGACCGCTTGCTTAAAGGATAAGCTGCGACCCACAAATACACACTGCTCTCTTTTCTGCAAGGACGCGGATACCCCGTGAAGGCGGCGACCAGATACGGCGTAGGACCTCAGCCTTTGTGATAGCCTCAATCGGGTACGTTATCAAATGATTTCGAGAGGTAAACCAACAGCACATCCACCAGATGGCCATTGTCCGCTGCCTCAGCCCAAGTTTCATCAATAAGCAACATAATCGTCAATCACGAAAACCCTTTCCGGAATCCATGTTGTGCACTACTGAGAACATGAAATCCATTGAGGTGACCTTCCAACGAACCACCTACCAGCTTCGCAAACTGTTTGACCACGACGCTGGTCAGACTAACTGGCCCATAATTGGCTGACAGCGTCATGTCGTCATTTGTGAAGATAGGACAGATGACAGCCTCCTTCCATTCGGAAGGTAATGTACAGCTGTAAAGTGAATTCGGAAACACCATCCTCAGCGGTCCAGTAAGTTACACCGCCAGCTCTTGCAGAAGCTTCCGGTGAATGGAATCAGACGCAGCTGCTTTGGAACGGTTCAGTTCTTGCAGCAGTTTAAGGACCTGCGTTTACACCAAAGTAAACTCAGCTAAATAAGAACCCATCCGTGTCTTACAATCACAGCGCGAAGCGTTGTAATTGGAAGACACAAGGTACCATGAATAACACCCATGCCCAACGTTGCACTGGTCACAAAATAGTCAGGGACAAATGCAGTTGGGGAAGAAAGGCAGTGCCGTGGGAACTTACCGATTGGAAGGGTTTTCCATTTCCAGAGGTTCTTCATGCAGTATTCTCATACTATTTCTGTGTATCCCTAAAGAAAGCAACCTAACCAAAGTGAAACGGAACTTACCCACGGCAACGCGCACATGTATATGCCGCCTCCCATGGTATGAAGCGCAGGTTTGATGAAACCACCGGAAG
Source organism: Dicrocoelium dendriticum (assembly GCA_944474145.2). Classification (NCBI taxonomy): domain Eukaryota; kingdom Metazoa; phylum Platyhelminthes; class Trematoda; order Plagiorchiida; family Dicrocoeliidae; genus Dicrocoelium; species Dicrocoelium dendriticum. The sequence goes on from OX104060.1 coordinate 1,429,678, forward strand.
CAAACATCATAACTTATCCAATCGACAAACTCCGAGCTCCCGCACTAGTCCTCTTCCTCCTCACGCAAAGCGCAAACCGCGCTGTCCGCTTCTTTTTCAGCAGTGCCTCTCACTGTACGCCATGTGTATGTGCGGTGGCGCGCTGATGTCCTTCTTTTAAGGGTCAGAAATGTCAACTCCCGTGAAGTCATGCTGCCTTCCACCACCTCAACTGCACGATGTAACAAAGGCGACTTCCGTCTGCGACGCCTGCGGTCGTCGCAAGGAGACTGGGAAAAACCAGCCACCGGGGACACCAATGTGATCCCTTCGCTGACGTCCCTCTCCGTTGAATTCATGTTGTTACGCGTACCATTGCCTGCCGTCACGTGGGTAGCTGCAGCAGAGGATGACGGCTGCATTCCTTGGAAAGTAGACAGGTTCTCCGAGGATAACGGTTGCAGTTGTTCCAACTGCGGTGATCGCGCGTAAAGCTGAACATCACTGTGACTTGTGAGCAGCTCCCGCACGCATGCAAACACGCTCATAGTGCGCTGGAACTCCTCGGTGCCCATGCTCAGAATCTGCGTTTCCAGAGCCGCAAACATATCCCCGGTGATGCGAATTTTCGCCACCCGGTCGAGAACTACATCACTCAGGCATCTCACCGGCGCCACCGTCAACGTACCTTCCGTATTCTCCGAAAGCACCGGCGCAGATGTACTTATCGCTGGCAATACCCAACGGCAACCATCAAGCACATCCTCCTCCTGGTACGCGGGCAGGCTCGCCACGTGAATTACGTGCGCACATGGAATGCGCCACTGCCGATTAAATCTGCATCCACAAGCGCTGCCATTCCCGATAACAACACGTTGCCTACCAATGCGGTCGTCGTCCACCAGCCAACAACCACCGCCTTGGTTTACGCTGCGAATACGAACTCGAACACTGTGCCGCGCGTACTGCCGCCGGGCGTAGGACGAGAGCCTGCGCAAAATAATATCCCCAATGCTGACACCGTGCTGAACGTCGCATACACCAAGTTGATCTCTGGCCAGCACTGTTTCCCTCTCCTCAATCATGCTACTGGCACGCTGCACTATTACCTGAAACGGGTGAAGTAGCGTTGACCGCTCACTCAAAGTTTGTTTCAGATGCTTATTCTCATTTTTAATGCGATTGGTGCTGTCGCAACCAAATAAAACTACATGGCACATCAAATGCGCCGCCCAGCTAAGCCGCCATGGGATCCATGTACGACGCAGGTATTGGAAGCATTCTGCGCTCCGCAGGGATATCGTTTTCATAATCCGATGGTAATGAGCGCAGTCGTACGTGTACAACAACGACCGCAGCATGCTGAATAGAGCTCTGTTATCTTCCGCGTTACACAGTGGAAGGTGTGAGCAACGCCGCCGCATGTCACGCATAATGTGTACCCGGCAGAAAACAATGTTCGCATTTGGGTACGCATTACGAAACGCATTCACTTGCGCGGTGCACTTGTCCATCACCAAAGTCTGAGCACCGGCAACCGCGGGGGCCGATTCCAACATACCTCTCACTGCCTCCTCGTAAGCAACCTCCGTCTCCTTAGGCAATAGGGCATAAAAGAAACTCATACCGAGGCCGCTGACGTCCACAGACATGCAATGCCACAGGATGTAGCCTCCGTAATTGATCTGATACGTGGAGTCGGCCAAAATTACCTCGCCGTATTGGCCCACCAATTCAAGCATGCGCGAAGGTAAGAAAAATAGGTAAGGAATCTGATTACCCTCATGCAGAATTTTCACCTCACCATTTCTTTGCAACAGTTGAGTCACCTCCTCCACCTCAGTGACACAGGCCTTACGATGACGCCGCCGCCTGACATACAAATCCCTCCTTGTTAAACGAAGGTCACACTGCTGCCGCACAAAGGCACGCATCTCCTGGGTCCGACGAAACGTTCTCATTAAGTTAAGCACCAGCCTCTCCTGATCTTTTGTTAGCCTCCAATTACACGCATACAGCCAAGGCTTCCCAACTTGGAAGCTGTGCGAATGCCACAGATACGCATTCCCAATTTCGTAACATTTGCCCTTATACGCAACCGAAAAACGCGCAAGGCAATTGTATCATCGGTACCTATAGTAATCTTATCATGAGGCAATTGCAATGCACTTACCGCTTTCCTGTAGCATTGCTGCGCCTCCCATGCACACATACAAACAAAATATAACGGTATGGGCATCCTTCCGGTAGCACCTGCCCAGGCACCCTTTCGTACGCCTTCGCAGATTGCACGTTCCAACGAACAAAGGATGTCGCCGTTTTAATCTGAAACACTTTCAGATCCTTCTCCACCGATGCGAAGTCCAGATAAGGCCCTTAAGCATACGTCGGAATCAAGCAAGTCATCCACCATGGCTGCTACGCGTGAGGCGGGAAAATGATTAACCATGGTAACGCATTTAAACCCCTTAGTAAACTGATTACCAATTGAGGTCGTAGGATTTCAGCAAGCATACTCAATCATTAATAAACAACACTATGGGTTCAATGTCGCCAAATCTACATCACATCACCTGCAACCCTGTGTACCGGAATAACACTGCCGAAGGAGCGTTATTTCCAAGTGGCGGATAGGACGCTCTCATGATTTTTGAGGTCGGTGGAGGAGAGAGACATCGCTTTTATTCTTCTTGTTGTATGTCCAGGTGAGCAAAAGTTCAACTGTTCCGCTGTCCAGATTTTTCAGATGTATAATGTATGGGAGTATGAGGATATGTCCAGTTCTTCAAACTGGACAAGGGTTATGGTGATTGTAGGTCGGTCTTTTCGGAGTTTTACCATCCTCCATGTCAGTCCTTGTGGGTTGTGACGTCATTCTTGGGCCAAAGCTGTTCCTCAGTCCAATCCCAGATCTCCAAGAAGTCCCGGACCTAAGAGAAAAGGGAAAGTGAGGGACAACCGAGAGAAGACCGCAAGAACAGGCATGGAGTTGAATATTGTTTATGTCTTGTGTTATAACATTTGGGTTTGAGACAAAAGCATGTACACTGTGCAAAAATAATTATGCCGAAAATGTCTTTTGAGTATCCTATAGAATCATTAGCCGTACAGGTGGATTGCTATCGCCTGCGTAGAGACAAGAGCGTTGTACCAGTAATTAAAGTACGAAGTATCCGTTTAGTATGAGCCGATAATTGCTTGGGGATAGATCAAAGAGAGTTAGTATATTGGTAGTGATTGTCGGGTGCATGAAAAGCACGTAGTTGGTGTAATTCGAGAGGAAGGCATAATAAGCAAAAATAAATAGTTTGCCGCGAGAGAGTCCTAAAGATCAATTGGTCGCAGGGCGGCGGAAGGATTGGATGCAGATATTCTAAAGGAATAAAGGTTATTGAGATGCGGTGTGGCTCCTAACAAGCTCTGGATCATCGCATATGCATGCGGCCAATGGCCATTAGCTACTTCTGAAGGGAGATGCCGAATTTACGACGACCGACAGATGGTGGCGCTAGGAGAGACTCAGTCGCCAGATGTAGCCATTCCAATCAGACGCTTGGTCACTAGTGTATGCGTATAGGGTCGCTGAGTGTATCACCAGGCTAGTGAAGGTAAGTGATAGGTCAATAGACCAGCTGAGCTGTGAGGCATACAATCCGAGAGTATGAACATTGTAAGAAGGGAGCGAGCTCCGGATATCCGCAAAGTTAAATGGAAGCTATGGCAACTGGCTGCTGCTAAGCAGAGATAGTGGCTCAAGAAAAGAGTGTATCAGAGGCTGGAGTAGCCATAACATTAAGACGTTTGATCACGACTGGATACCTACAGTTTCAATGAAGAAACCATCGTGCGAGCGAAGCTTAGAGAGACAGACGTCAGAGGAAAATGAAGGTTGGAGAGTAAGGAAGTGGCTCCTTGCAAGCTACATGGAGCCAACAATGGCTAGCAGCAATCAAGAAGCGTTGAGGTGATTAGGACGAACGACACATAACGGCGCGCTGGGAGAGAGAAGAGTGGCCAGCAATATAGTTCCGATTAGGCCTTCAGTTACTAGTGGATCGTACGGTGGCACATAATAAGACAACAAACCTGCTAAGGTGTGAAGCAAACAATACAAGTGGGTGGACATTGTAAAAAGGGGACGAACTCCGGATATCGGCAAAATTAAATGGGAGCTATGGCGGATAGCTGCTGCTAAGCAGAGATAGTGGCTCTGGAATAAAATGAATTAGTGGCTGGTGTAGCCATGTCATTTAGACGTTTGATCACGAATGGATACCTACAGTTTCGATGAAGAAATCAACATGTGGGCGAAGATTAGATAGATAGACGTCAGAGAAAAATGAAGGCTGGAGAGTCAAGGAGTGGCTCGTTGTAAGCTATATGGAGCCAACAATGACTAGCTGCTGTCAAGAGGAGTTGATGCGAGTGGGACGATAGACACATAACGGCGCGCTAGGAGAGAGAAGAGTGACCAGCAATAGGGTTCGGATTAAGCCTTCAGTTACTAGCTGATCGTACGGTGGCACATAATAGGTCAACAAAGCATCTGAGATGTGACGCAAACAATCCAAGATAATGAACATTGTAAGAAAGGAGCGACTCCTACCGAGCTCCGGATATCGGCAGAGTTAAATGAAAGCTATGGCGACTAGCTCCTGCTAAGAAGATATAGTGGAGCTAGAAAAGAATTAATCAGTGGCTGGTGTAGCCACTATTAAATACCTACAGTTTCGATGAAGAAGTCAACATGCGGACGAAGTTTAGAGAGACAGACGGGAGAGGAAAATGAAGGCTGGAGAGTCAAGGAGTGGCTCCTTGCGAGCTACATGGAGCCAACAAAGACTGGCTAATGCCAAGAAGAGTTGACGCGAGTAAGATGAACGACGGATAACGGGGCGCTAGGAGAAAGATGAATGCCCAGCGTTATAGTTCGGCTTAAGCCTTCAGTTACTAGTGGATCCTACGCTGGCACATAATAGGTCAACACACCAGCTGAGCTGTGAAGCAAAATATCCGACTGAATGAAATTTGTAAGAAGGGAGCGAGCTCCGGATATCCGCAAAGTTAAATGGAAGTTATGGCGGCTAGCTGTTGCCAAGCAGAGATAGTGGCTCTAGAAAAGAATGATTCAGTTGCTGGCGTAGCCATGTCATTAAGACGTTTGATCAGTACTGGATACCTACAGTTTCGATGAAGAAATCAACATGCGAGCGAAGTTAAGAGAGATAGACGGCAGAAGAAAATGAAGGTTGGAGGGTAAGTGAGTGGCTCCTTGTAAGCTACATGGAACCGACAATGGTTAGCTACTGCCAAGAGGAGTTGATGCGTGTAGGACGAACGACATATAACGGCGCGCTAGGAGAGAGAAGAGTGACCAGCAATAGAGTTCGGATTAAGCCTACAGTTACTAGTGGATCGTACGGTGGCACATAATAGGTCAACAAATCATCTGATCTGTGACTCACACAATCCAAGAGAAGAAACATTGCAAGAAAGCAGCGACTCCTACAGAGCTCCGGATATCGGCAGAGTTAAATGGAAGCTATGGCGACTGGCTGCTGCTAAGCAGATATAGTGGCTCTAGAAAAGAGTGTATCAGTGGCTGGTGTAGCCATAACATTAAGACGTTTGTCCATTTTTGGATACCTACATTTTCGATGGAGAAATCAACATGCGAGCGAAGGTTAGAGAGACGGACGGCAGAAAAAAATGAAGGTTGGAGAATCAGGGATTGGCTCCTTGCAAGCTTCATGGAGCCAACAATGACTGGCTATTGCCAAGAGGAGTTTACGCGAGTAAAATGAACGACGGATGACAGCGCGCTATGAGAGAGATGAGGAGTCGGGGAGAGGATAGTGTGGGAAGGTAAGAAGAGGCTAATATAAGTGGTCTGGTCCAGTTTCAAAAAGATCTTCTTCAGGACAGTTGATATTCAGTAGTTTGGAAACTTGTGTGACAGAGTGGTATTTACTAATAGAGAAGCGGAACTGGTTTATTTTCATAGATGCCCTTATAGTGAGAGGCAACCTATTCCATACGTGTGCGTATCTGTAGAGGTAGACGTTGGAGCGATTGCTGCTGCGCGTTCTTGGTAGGATAATGGAGTGGGGTCTATCGCGTAGGGGTACGAAGTGATATATGAGTCTGAGACAGGGGTTATTTGGTTCCCATTGATATTGTTAATGAGCGAGTATAGGAAAGTGAGGTTGGTTTTCAATCGGCGCAGTCACAACGGGTCGAGCTTAAGTGTGTTGCACCGATCACGGTAGCTTAGACTTGAGTGCCCCAGGAGGCGTTTTGTGAAGGTACGCTGAACCTTTTCGAGGGCTATTCGGTCGCATTTTCTAGGGTTGGTGAATACTATGGAGCAGTATTCTAGCAGAGGCCGGGCACATGTTTTGTAGAGCACAGTTCTAGATTCCTGTATTGTCATGGTTTTGAGGATGTAACCGATGAGAGAGCGTGCTTTAGCTGCGGAATAAACTACTTGTTCCGCGAAGTTCAGCGAACAGGAGTAGTGCACGCCTAAGTCACGCACTGTTAGGCAGTTCCCTAATGGCGTGCCTTGCAGCATTAAGGTATTGGGAGGCATGGTGCATCGGTACGTAAGGACATTGCATTTTGATGGTGTGAATGCCAACTTCCATATGTCGCACCATGCAGTTAGCGATCTTAAGTCGTATTGTATATGGGAAATGGCGGTGTGAAAGTTTGACGGATGAAATGGGAAGACAATATTGATGTCATCCGCAAATAGGTAGGGTGTCCCATGTTTGAAAACTTGGAACACATCATTGAGATAGAGCAGGAAAAGTAGAGGGCCTAAAACGCTACCTTGAATTACGCCACTTTTGACTGGTTTAGGAAGTGACATAAATTCTCCAACCATTACTGACTGTGAGCGATCTGCAAGATATGATGAGAACCAAGTGTGCAGTTTGCCGCAGATACCGTATGATTCCAGCTTCATCAAGAGTTCTGTATGTGGTACTCTGTCAAAGGCTTTCGTCATGTCTAGGAAGATGATGGCTAGTGCTTGCATGTTGTCAATCAGTTGAGTTACATGACTGAGGAACTCAAATTGGCAGGTCTGACAGGATTTGGGCGGCAGAAATCCATAATGTTGTCGATTGATGAGGTTGCGAGTAAGCAGGAAGGTGAGCATGGTTTATTTGACTATTCGTTCCATTATTCTTGAAGCTATAGGCGTGTGGCTAATGGGGCGATAGTTTTCCATGTTCTGCTGACTGCATTTTTTGTGTTTGGGGATGACGATGGCATGTTTCCATGTGGTTGGATAAATCCCGTTAGTCAAGGAAAGCGTGAATAGGTTGAGAAGTAGAGCTGGAATGTCCTGGCCACCGAGTATCAGCAACGCAGAGGGAAGACCATCAGGACCAGGATGTGATGAGCATTTGACTGAGCTGATTACTCGGGTGATAGAACGCATGTCAAACTTAATAATGTCGAGTGAGTGATTGGTGCGCCTAACTGGCATAGCAGGCGCGGTTCTATTAGCATCAGTGAAAGAATTGCAGAAGTATCCCTTGAGGGTCTCACATATATTTGATGGATCGCTAATAATGGATGTATCAGAAAGCCTGAGTGAGGCAACAGGCGTAGATTTTGATTGCATCTTTGTCGGAGTAGTTGCTTGAGTGACTTGGTTTTGTTGCTGGAATCAAGGGCGGCGTCTTCTTCAGCAATCTTGGTTGATTCCTGCGCAGTTTGCCAGTTAGTTAGGATTTCATTCATGCGAACAAGGATGTGAAATTCCTTAGTTCTGGAGTACCGCTGTCGCATTTTTTGATCTTCCTAAGTACACCGTAGGCCTTCGCGGATTTCTCTTTCTTCTTTAAGCGGCTTTTGCAGGTGAGTGGGGCGAGCACATCTAGGCAGCTGAAGAGATTGTGATATAGGACGTGTGCGGCTGCGTCTACATCGGTAGCTAAAAAGAAGTTGTCCCAGTTCGCAGATCGCACTAATATATCAAAGCTGTCCCAGTTAATGTGGTTGAACATTCGAAACTGTTTGACAGAAGAAGAAATGCCGCAGTGTGGAGTAGAAAGTGTAAATATGAGTTTGACCACCTTGTGGTCGCAGCCATTTATATTATCTAATATACCAGCAACAGCATCAGAGACACCTTGCGTAAAGATTAAGTCAAGGGTGTTAGAAAGCCTGGTGTGATCGTGAACTTGTTGGGTCCAGTTATTTGCGTGGACGGTGTGAACGAAACTTCTGTATCTAAATGGGGCAACCTGGTCGTTCCAGGGGATAAGTGGCATATTGAAATCGCCACCCACTATCTTGTGTCGTGGGGGCATTTGGGAGATTTCAGTGAAGAGCATAGTGAGTTTGTTAATCTTTTTGCTAGACGTGTGTGGAGGGTTGTATACGCAACCGATAAGGAGGTCAAGGTGACCGCCTGTCGTCTGGATCCAGATGGAGTCTTCAGAGTCACCTATAGATAACCGTTCGAAATCGGATGCAGCAAAGTCGTCCCGGACATAGATAAGACAACCGCCACCCCGCTGGTTGTCTCGTCCGTTACAGAATGCAGTGTAGCAAGGGATACGTAGTAGGCTGTCAGAGGCATTTGAGGGGTGCCACGTTTCTGTGATGAGAACCAGCTATGGGTAAGAGGGTAGGATATATGGGCCTATGAGGTGCATCTTGTGTGTAATAGATCACGCATTAATAAGCAGCGTACTGTATGATTCAGCGCAAGGAGAGGTGGAAGAGTTCGATTGTGTGAGGTAAGTTGCACAATAGGGTGTAACGGGCTTAGGGTACATGGAAGTGGTAAGAAATGGTGGAGAGTGTGATATAGGATTGTGATCAGGAAGTGATTGAGGAGGTAGCTGATGGTAGTCGGCCTCTAATGAGGCTGTAGTAATAATATTGAGTTTAGAACCTATCCGGAGGGCTGAAGCCAACCGTGGGGGGCTAGTTGCAGTGAGCAAATGAGTTGTTGGAGGTAGTAGAGAGCTGGCGAGAACTCTTGGTGGAATGGGCGAGGTGGGTCGCGTCCTGCTGCATCCCATAAATAGGGGCCGTGGATGGTGTGGTCCGGATGTAGTGCTTGCCATCCGGATGTAATTTTCCTTCAGGGGGACGTATGGCCATGGAGTGCGGGGTAGTGTTAATTGAGCGGTACAGATTTTAACAAGGGCGTCCTCTTTGGGAGGGTGCTTTTTTCCCCACTGTTTCGAGAGATTGTGGGGATTGGGAACGGGTTTGTGCACTTGACCTTTGGATGCCATGGCGCTTTTGTAGGGCCGACTGGGCGATAGCATACCAGGCGGATAGTTGGTTATCAGGGGAATCACTGCGTTGATGCAGCGCGGGCTGTTCATAGTTTCATTTTGTTGTAGCGACTGGTAGAACGTCCTCGGTTTTTGAAAGCCATGGCATTTGTTATATTTCTGGGGCTTAATGGCATTGTTGGGCGTCTCGAGTAGGTAGGGCTTGCGCAGTGATTGGGCCGGTTGGATCGAAATCTGCGTGCGGGGCGGCGTTTGGGATCGGAAGGATTTCGAGCTCACGCGATCCATTGGCACAAATGTTGTTTGGGGATTATCAGCTGTCCGATTGTGCCATGACGACATTGCTTGGGTACGGTTATCTTTGTTATGGTGAGGCATCAGCGGGGAGTGCATCCCATTACGAGGCGTGCCGTGTTTCAGCGGTTGACCTTTGTTGGTAGTCGGTCGTGTTGCGAGGGTGGTCATGGCTATGCACGAGGGGGAGGGAAGGGAGTTGATCATCGGGAAGTCTACATTGATAGATTCGGAATCGGTGTCACTCATGTCGGAGGCGTTAGCCATTGACTCAGCTTCTTGTATGGTTAGCGGGGGCGAATCTGGAACGTGAGTTGACTTTTTGTCTATTAGAGCTGAGTGGCTTGAGTCGGGATGTTATGCTGTCGTAGACGCGTGACGCAAGGGGGTTAGGTCCAGCTCCACGTTGGTGCTTGTAGTAGGGCAAGCAGTAGCTCTGACAACCGGCGATGAATCATGAGGCTGTTGTCTTGCTTTGGTATTAGTAGTCGGTGGGAAAGCTCTTTGCAACGGCGTTAGATCAGGCTTGATAAGAATAGGCACAATGTTTGCGTTTGTCCTTAAGGTAAATCGATTTGCTGTGAAGCTTGTAGCCAGTTCTGGAGTTTTGAATGTAATAAGGATAGGGCAATTGCGACTGATCTTCGATTTTCTGAGCCGCTTACTCACGCACATGTCGGGAGGGATGTTACACATAAACGTAAGTAGGCAGGTGACTTTCTCCAAGGGATGTTTGTCACGAACGTTGAAGACGATCACGTTTCGGGCACGGCAGGTGCGCTCGTTTATCTCAGTAGTGAAGGTAGTAAGAAAGGCTCCGGCATCTTTGAGCTCGTCAGCGTTGTCATTTGTCCTTATTCCTGCGAGTTGGGCCAATGGCATAAGTTTTGCTAGCTCTGTTTTGGTAACAGCCATTTCCTTTTTGAGAGAAGCCATTTCGGTTCAGAGTGCACTGATTTTGTTAAGTGCGTCTTTCAAGGGGTCTATAAGAAGGACACTGCAGGGGCGCAGTTTATTCAGTTTGTCTTTTGCAGCAGGACGTTTGGTCGTCTTATCCGCGTTTGCAGTGCATGAGGCAGAGCTGTGATCGACAGAAAATGCGGTATTCGAATGAGTACGTCTACGTTTGCCCAGGAGTTTAGCTCGGGCGGCTTTACCTCTTATTCCATTTTTGTTAGTCATTATGGAATAGCACGGCTTCATAATTTGTGTTCCAGGAACACTGTTTGCCATATATAGGATCTAAAATGCTTAGAGTGTAGCACGTCTAGATATCGAGACAACGCGTCTAATTACTCTAATAAATAGTTGTTATATGGCGGAATAAGCAACAAAAAGTCGAAAACGCACAGTTTCTAACATCGCGTGGTCAAGGTCAAGGTCAATTTCGCAACCCGGTTGTTAGTCAGTTAAAACAAACCTGTACAATAATAATGGAACTGAGAATAGGGAAGTACAATTGGGAAGAAGGATACGTACAAGCGCTACACGTCAACGGAGCCGGTCCACACTCCTTCACAGGCAAACCTGAGCACGCTGTATTTGGGAACCAATTGCCCACAAGGCGGTGGCTGGACCGTATTTCGCCGCCAATTGAGTGTATGGAACCACTCTTTGATCCTAACACGGCCACAAGGACCGTGCACCCCGTCCCCACCAGCAACGTCCAACTGTCTCCTGGAGCAAGTGTGGACGAGGTGGTGGGTAAGAGACACGTAGGCACCATGGCAGCATGCACATAAAGCGAAGCCACACCTGGGATATCAAGAAAAAACCAATCGCTTGAAACGATAAGGTGTAATAAAATAAAAAGGACAATGCATACGCATACTGAGACCTAACTGTTCACTAAATGAGCGTTTAGAAATGATTACGAAGTAATCCGCAATAAGTTCCAGTGGTCATAAAGTATATTTTATGGAAATGCCACAAACATGTAAATGCTATCCAAATTAACTTCTATTGGTTTATGCGACTTGTGCAAGTTTATAGAAGAGAGCACTGGGAGACATTTATATGAAAAAGCAAAGCATTAGGACAAAATTGCAAGACCACCAGCAATATATATATATATATATATATATATATATATAAACCATGCTAACACATGTCCATATAGTCAGACGCATTTTTAATTTTTTAATATATGTGGATGTTTGCAGGTGTTACTTAAATTGGGAAATGTGGTGACACATTCGTCGATCGGTGACCGCGATCATTCCTTATGTAGGGAGGCATTTTTCTTTCGTTGAAGTTCAGCACTGGTAATCATCCTGCGGCATAATAATAGGTTATCGGCATAATTGTTGCCTTATGCACTTGCCAACTGCAACGTAGCAATGTGTACTAAATTCGGGTGGACAACATGCATCGAAGTTTTTCAAAAGTTAATTAGATAAGTTAGCACTTATATTATGTGAGCGGAAATCTGCTCACGGTGCTAAAATGGAAGCACGAGGATTAATTTGATGTGTAAAAATTGGCAGGATAAAGTACGCTAATTGTTTAACGGAGATTACGATCCATATAGCCCTGCTTGGCGTATTAGTACACGCATGAACGCAGTGTGGTAAGGTCTTATTACGCGAAAATGAAGCGCTTGCAACACAACGGGTAACTTCCTGAAGAGGCCATGCACACACTTATTAATTTCGTGTTGGCGATGCTGAATGGAAAGGAATTGGAAGGGTTGCACGTGACTAACAACGTCCATAGCAACTCGAGACTTATGTATTATTAGGACTGTTTTTGATGGGTGTGAGAACAGACGTTGGAACCATATGCGACTACTGTCGTCTGAGTTCGGATTGCTCAAAGTGCTCATAACCCGCAAAGCGACAATACTGAAAAATGTTTGATGGTTTTCGGTCACGGCATAAAAGGGCTGCGCTTAAGACCGGAAGTGTAATAGAGCGTTTGTGAATGTGGTCTACGATTACGGACCCATCCAACGAACTAGCGGCCAAGTGGTGAGGCGCACGCAAGAATATGAGGGGCACTATGGCTTGTAAGAGTGCACCACAAGGCTAGAGTACATAAGATGACCCTGAAAAGTGCCTTCGGGTCGTTCATGGAGTGATTGGAAAGCGGAGGCAGGTAACAGTGCGGACTAACCGGGGGCATGCGAAAGCCGTGGGTGGCAATTGTGATACCTGAGTACCGGTTATGCTATGTGCGGAATAGGCTGTAAGGTGCTGAGGTATGGGCGAGCATCGTTAATCTGAAAAGTAATTGATTAGTGCATCACCACGCACCTTTAAACATTGGTGGCACTGCAGTGCGGTAGACAAATAACAGCGTGTAGCATGCGGGCAGGGTGAGCAAGAGGCGCGGTAGACAAGGTACTTCGAAATAAACGTAAATCAGATCCCTGCACACTAACATTTGCCCATGTGGTCATTTATTGGATCACTGATTAGTAAAGTGCAGGGACGCGACAGGCTGCAAGTAGCGGGACACATGATGCTACATAGATGGATATTCATTCCAACGTGATGTGTGCTTAGTAAGCCTATATAACTGCCACAGATGTGGCATTACTGTCGGCACTTAAGGAGACTTCCTTGGTTGCCTCGCCCGCATGACTAGTGCACGGAGAAGTATCATAGGTCTTATAACAGGAGCGGCATGCTCGCAAATTAACCGGCATCCATGTTGGCTTCATTAGCGTAAGCCCATGTATGTGCAACAGAGGAACGTTAATATTGCCGGTAGCTATACAAGCCTCCATGAACGGTGGTTACTTAGTCCATATACGTCCCAAGACAATGACATCAATATTACCACGAGGTAAACTGCAAATATTGGCAGCACCTACCTACTAGCAGTATTCGTGGTTATCCTATTTTTTCCCATAGTATCTGTTTCATTATGGCGACTAGCATGGCGGATATTGTTGGCTCCACAGATGTACGTGAACGGCGTTTGTTGAGCCCATGTTGGCGGCACAACGGTGTCATCAGTACGGCTGCTAATAAAACACACTTCGAACTTCACACTCCTCCATGAACTTTGTTAACCGTGCCCATATATGCATGCATTGAATGGGTTTTATCAATGTCATTTGTACAAGGTTCACGAGCCTTAAACTTAATTTCATTTTCCGTGTCATGAAATGCAAAATTTTAACATCCCTATCGCTGCATAATCAATGAAATATGGCGTAATCCATGCAACATGGCAATGAAAGGGAAACATGCCATGACATTCAAGGCGGACGTTTGTACCGATTCCACGTTATTATGGGGAGCGTTATCTGCGCTCTTGACCCACAACGGGCAAGCACTGAGGAACGGTGTATTGCAAATTGTGCCACAAACACACAGGAAACCAATATGCATCGATATAACGCAAGGTTGACTTACAGATACAAGAGATACCTAGGTTGTGCAGATCCAGGCAGTCACCTTGCATCTTTCACAATATATATGTGCAGAAGATGAGTATCTGGAAATAAAAAGCCCTTGGGTTCGGTGAGAAACACATAATCACCTAGCATGGCCGTGCTACCTGGCAATCTGTGACTAGGGTGAATTTGGACGGGTGCAACATGGAAGAAAAATAGATCGCAGGTGCGGTCCTTCTGAACAGACAATCTCACCTGCAGTTGCTTTCCGAAATGAGATGGTGTCCATTTCTGCCAAACATCATTGCCTCTATCCGGTAGTTAACAGAGCGACGGAAGATGTAGTTCAACTCAATAGACCAAGACTGCATAAAAGTGAGGCAGGATTACCGCAATGGTTTAAGCAAGATGATGCTAGTCACCAATGCGCCTCACGTACAGGGGTATCAGCAAGGCATAGAGAAATGTCACATGATAACCAATGTTTGACAGAATTGGCTAATCAAAGTACAAGAGCACAATGCAGTAAGGTTTTATGCCGTTCAAATCGTTCACAAATATTCCCGACCTTGCGAGTGAGCGTGTAAATCGCTCGTAACCGACAAAGCTTGAACACTGAGAAATGGTTTGTATCCAGTGAAAAGAAGGGCATCATGCACTACGAGACAGGATTGCACCACCAAACAAAGAATCCGGGCAGCTCATGTCTACTGGCGGTCTAAAAGCCAGGTGTATGTATGCGGTGCACTTACCTGCAGTGAAGCGGACGACATGCGCAATGGATCATTGTAAGTGGACACCGTTTGGCAGCCAGAGTTCCATCCCAATCAGTCGCCGGATGTGTACCACTGGCAGAGTCGTTCAAAGGTTTAGTTGCGCGTTGCTATTAGGCGACCTTCTTCAAGTGACGCAAGCAGTATTTTCTCATTGAACCTATCCGGTGACGACGCAGCTTCGAGCACCGGCCAAGCTGGTGTTGGTATTGCCCTGAGTCCCCGGGCTGAAGCTGTTCTAAATGACTGGATTCCAATCAGTAGCGGGATGTGTGCGGTACCATTGGCTGGCTCCTTCAAAGATTATAATTCGCGCTGGACTAACAGGTGTCTATTCACCATCGCTGCCTACGCGCCCACAAACTGTAGCGATGATTCTGTAAAAAACGAATTCTACCGCCAACTTATCCAGCTCCTTCGCCACAAAAGAAGCACGGACACTGTTGTGCTGGCTGAGAAGCTAAACGCACAAGTTGGAAAGTTGTCCACTGATGAAATGCATCTGGACGGTCGGCACGGTGTAGGCTCCCGTAATGCTAACGGTGTGCGGTTACTTCATTTATGTGAAGATGCCCGCTTAGTTCTTGCGAGCACTACCTTCCGACACATCACCCGTCGGAGGGTGACTTGGCGCCCACTAGCATCGAACCAGCGTTGGACGCAGATTGATCACATGGCTATCAGTTACCGCTGGAGTGGCTGTATCCAGAAATGTCGCTCGATTTGGAGCACAGTTGTGGACCTCGATCCTGCACTTGTATGTGCTGACATGCGGATGCGCTTTGACGGAGGTCCACGATGACGCTGTGAGCGTATTGGCACCAACCAACTGACAAAGCCAGCTGTACTAAATGCGTATCGAAGTACGCTGACATGCGAGTTGAGTAAGCGCTCACTGGAGACAATTGATAATCACTGGTCACATGTTCGCCAGAGGTTACTAGCAGCAGACAACTTCTCATGTGGTATGTCTAATAGCCAACCTGGATATTGGGTCTCTTCGCGGTCTCTGGAACTTATCGAGGCTTGCCGACATACCTCGGCTAGAAGCGAACGCAATAAAAACTCGCAAAGAGCTCTGGGCAAAGCTCCGTGCTAGCCTGAAGAGAGACCGCGAATCTTTGTGGTCCCATCGTGCGTCAGTGATGAAAGTGGCCGCTGCCCTTTGCAACCATCGTAAGTTATTCCGCCTGATACGGGAAACTGGCAGCAGGAGACCTGGCGTTGATGAAACTATACGTGACGAGAGTGGACAACCTATTAACCATTTGTCAAAACGTTTGGAGCGTTGCGCCGAGCTATTTGAAAATAATTTTAATCGGCTAGGATTGTTCGATTCTTCGCCGGCCAGTGATCGCCCTGCTCCGTGGGCTGTCTATTTGCATCCACCCTGTTGCTCAGAAGTCGAACATGAGATCGGACTGTTGAAGTTGAACAAAGCTGCGCTACCAGATGATCTTCCTCCAACCCTCTTTAAATTCGGAGGCTCTACCCTTGTTGATGCTTTACATGAATTACTAGTGAAACTGTGGAAGCACGAAACTGTCCCAACCGATTGGAGCCGCTCCGTTATTGTTCCCATCTTCAAAGGAGGCTGGCGTTCGGAATGCGAAAACATGGAAGAAGCAGTCTGATCTTCATCGCCTCCAAATTACTCGGCTCCATAATTCCTCACAGATTGACTGGTGCTCGTGAAAGCCAGATTCATGAGGAGCAAGCCGGATTTCGTTGGGATCGTGGCTGCATCGCCCACATCTTCACTTTGCGTCAGTTGTTGGAGCACCGTCACACATATTGGCGGCCCACCGTAGTCGAGTTCCTCGACATCAAAGGTGCCTTTGATTCGGTTGATCGATTTACCCTTTGGAATTGTTTATTTAGGAAAGGTGTGCCAGAGAAACATGTAAATATTATATAAGCATTATATGCGCGTAGCACGGTCAGAGTGAGGGCTTACGGCAAGCTGTCGCCACCCTTTAATATCTCCAGCGGCGTGAGACAAGGATGCCCGCTGTCACCTTTCCTCTGCAACTTCGCTATTGACGAAGTCGTGGAGACTGCTTTTACTGGACATTACTTGGTAGGTGTGCAGCTACTCCCAGGAGAACGAATTCTTGACTTGGAGTATGCAGACGACATGGCTTTCATCTGTGACAGCTCCCAGACGAGCGAAGCCGCGCTGGACAGATTAGCACTGGCTGTCAGCCGATTTGGACTTTGCTTTCCACCATCGAAGTGCAAAGCGTTCGTCCAAGCTTGGTCTGGACCGCCTCCTACGCTGACCCTTGGTGGGAATCTGCTAAAAGTCCTTCGGAAATTCAACTACCTGGGAAGTTGTATCAGCGCCCTTGTCATCGAAGACGAGATCACAAACCGTATAGCAAAAGCTCGAAGTGCTTTTGCTTACCTTCGCCACCTATGGCAGCGGCGCGAAATTACTCTCGCCCTGAAGGGTTGAGTGTACAATGCAGCGGTACGTTCGACCCTACCGTACGGTTGCGAAACATGGCCCCTAAGATCGGCCGACATGAAGAGGCTAGGTATGTTGGAACATCGGTGCCTTCGCAGTTTGGCTCACATCTGGTGGGAACACCGCGTGAGTAACGAGCGTGTTCGATGCCTTGTTTACGGCACAGGAAAAGGAACTAAACCGCTCAACACCGTCATTTCACGCACCAGGCTCAGATGGCTGGTCCAAGTTTTGCGCATGTCAGCGAACCGACTCCCTCGACGTGGGTTGTTTGCGCCCCGGGGATGTGGATGGAAGAAGAGGAGGGTGGCTAAGTGATGACTTTGTCCGGAGTAATGAAGGGCTTCTCTTGTGAGCTGGCCTCGGTTGGAGCTTAACGGCTCCCTGGTTGGGGTCCAAATGACGGTGAAAACGTTTGGCTGGATACACTTGCTGACGTGGCAAGGAGCTGATCCCAGTGCCGTTCGTGCTGTGAGTTTTTGTCCCTCCCCCTCCTTTTTAGCCTCCCCTCCACCTACAATCCCATTTCGTAGCGTAAAACATAGCAATATTTCTTTTTGCTTAGTAGCTGGCTGGTAGCTTACCGGGACGATGCCTATCTTTTGTCAGTAGCTCAGTTGGCATGCAACCGTTGCATTTATCTTCCTTTTTCCTTTTTGTATTGCGGCACAGTAGCTGAGGTGTTTCTCACCTCTAGCTAACGTGTGAAATGATATGATGAAGAATTGGGGGTTGAAAACTGGGGGATAAAAGTGAAGCTGGAAAGGGACATTAAGAGTGGGAAGGCGTAAGAGGGGGAATAAGAAGGTGGGTAGGTCTGAGCAGTCATCATCATCATTATCATCATCAACAGCAGTACATAATACATGTGAACTGCTGCTTCGCTGCCATACAATCATAACGACCTATGAAATAAAGAAAAAGAAGAGGGAGAGAAGGGGGAATTATTTGAAAACCTTTATGCCCTAAGCAAACATTCAGGGTCAAGGCGCCTACATCTTGTGTAGTCAACATACCGTCACAAACAGTTGGCTATCGTGCAAAGATAAGGCAGTTTGAGCAGTAGCATCCAAACTCCTATCCACCTTGCTCGATGCAGCGGATAGAACACCGCTGATTATCCTTTGCGGTGGCCTGACTTTAGGAAACTGTTTGAAGAACTAATCATTGTATTGCATGGGTACGGTACCGTCAAGCTGTCCAGGCGTAGAAAGGAGAACGATTAGGATTCTCAATCCAAGCCTACGGTTTAAAAAGCTGACCGCAAAAGAGCGGGTTCAGAGTTTGGTTACAAGGAGTCCTCTTTAAGAAATAAGGAGCCGCCTCATTCCAACCCCAAACCTGGAGGCTGTGTTTGTCTGGCCTATAACCATTGACCAATCTGGTAGGAATGGCGCTGAAGATGCAAAAGCACCACCCAGCATAGCTCAGTGGATCTCCGAAGCACGCAAACCATCGCACCAAGGTAAGGTCCAGCCCCATTGTGAGGGCGCACACACAACAGTGGCGCGTAGCTCGATAAACACACCTCAACCTACGTGACCTCGTTGGACATCCGTTTATCAGTGAAAGCAAGAACAGTTTCGCCGCAATTGTCAACAAAGGCAAAGCCTTGGCATCGCTTGTTTCGCAGGATATGCGAATTATTGAAGATCACCTTTACGTACTCGGTATCGTAGCCCGGGGATCTTGCACCATCGGAACCGGTTCTGGCAGGGAGAAAGTGCACCGCTGGTTAACCGCCCGAAAACCAACTTAGGGATCTTTTCTATGGCTTCACGACGGGCTTCAATATCTCACTGTCACCCGCACTTCCAAAGTCTCCGTTAAACTGAGATCTAAGTGCAACATGACACCAGTGCCTTTGAGCTTAAAGGCAAAAAGTAGAAGAGCTTGGTGTACCTCTGGAGAGGACCGAGAAACACGCAACAGCTTTCTCAGTCGACAAGCTACGAAGTCTGGTGAGTTTTCGCACAGTGACGCAGGAAATGCCTAGCAGTCAAGTTTGTTAACGCATAGCTTAAAGAAATGAAGATCATCTAACATACGCTCCCTTAGAAGAGCAGCATGACTTAGTGGCGATACCGAAAATAACCATGCAATTGGTATACGAAATTGAACGAGGCGGATACTTATTAAACGTTCTGTTGACGTTGGCGGGTTCGCATTAGCGTCCATCCTTTTGACTCCAACGTCGAAAAGGAATCAACCTTGGATGACACAGCAGTAGTAGAAATGGAGGGGAATGGGGTTACGGTACCCGACGGACATGGTACATCCGCCTTGGGTTTTGCCACTTTTTAATTCTCTTCTCTTTTAATTTGACAAGGGCAGAAGCCCGATTGTCTGCATAGATAAAAGACGAATCAAACACGGTATGAGGGTTCGTTGCCAACAGTATTACTAGTAAATTGTGTACTGAGAGTAGACTGAGCAAACAAACATCGGGTCCGGATATTGTAACTTCCACTGCCTCCTGACGGAAACCTAAGCAGTCCAGAAAGTTAACAAAACAACCAAATTTCCCGTCCAGCTAACACAGCAGACATAAGGCTTTCCAGAGACATCGGATTGTTAGTTACTGACGTACAAGGCTCAGTGCTACGCACACAGCAAGCAACACAACTGTGCGGTAGTTTCTCACTACTAGCGATAAGTGCATACCGCATCAGATGCAAACCAGTACACGCAATTAGGAACCGACGGCAACAAATACCGCATTGCAGGCCCCCGGTCAAGTCTGTAACCGCTTTGAGATACTCAGCTTTGCCATATATGACAAACCAGTAGTCGGAAGGACACGAAGGGTTAGGATTGCACTCACAACCATCTCGATAGAAGGGTTAGAAAATCAAATAAATGTAAGAGATAAGCAAAAGTTGTGAACCGGTTTACGGTAACCTTGTATGCAATCGACGGAAGGACCAGTCGGAACTTCTGAGCGTCTACGCATGTAGTGAAATGGACTCACCAATTAATAGCGGGAAAAAAATCGCGGTGAACTCCAAGCACGTGACGACAGGTTCTTTGCCAAACAGCAGAGGCACAACAACCAAGAAACCGAAGGCACGCAGACGAGTTTCACCGAAGTGATCAACTGACAAGAAGTCAAAGTAAACGCGTCTTTTGCAAATGAGTAATGGCGTACAAGCGGCGAGTACCGGGATAACGTCCAGTGATCAAAAGACGAGTAACCATCCAAGGCTTTAGAAACCTCAAAGGTTCAAGACTGAGGATCCAGGGACAAAATACGCTTTAGCTCTACCAGCGTCCCTTTTCCTGTTCCAATAAGCGAGAAGTGCTCCCAGCACATAGACGTGATAATCGATTCTTGCGTTTATACTAGAAAAAGAAAGAATAGCAATAAGGGAAAAGCACCAAAAGCAGGCTTTTAACGATGCCTTTCCACGTGGCTCACAGACGTGACAATGGAAGCGTTTGATGGTAGGTAAAGAAAAGCTCGTCATGATGACAGCAATCCTAAAACTGCTGCAACCGAGTTAAATTTTCACCCTGCCCGTTAGGAAGATATTTGCCAGTAAATTTTGAGGTCAAAATCAGTGAACACTTGCCGCCTGTAGGATTACACCGCAGCCGGTACTGAAAATTTCTTCACATGCTTCCCTTTTGTCAGCAAATTTAAGGGAAACGGAACGCAACAAACGCTAAAACGTAGCAATATATCGGCCATGATGACCGCTCCTAACGCGACGCCACAGCGATTTATTGTCCAGTGTTATCCACTTGAACAATTACAGAGTAGTTATATTTGCAATCCTTCCTTTTATACATTTTTACCTTCACTGTCAACCTAAACAAACTTTAGCCTGGCGTACCCTACCACCCTCACCATATGATACCCATAATAGATTGGTTAGAATCCCGGACCGTATTCCCAATATATGACACTAATCCATATGCCCTTTCCTTTCTCAGTTGCGCTGTAGTTGCTAGTGAAACTAATGCACCATTTATAGCATGGGAACGCAAAGCCGCTACAAGTGGTCCACAAGTAACTTGCAAACGACTGCGAAGTATTCATTTACTTTTCTTTCATCTGTAGCGTACAGGAAAACAAGCTGTTTCAGTATTTTGTAACATCGGATTTTACGGGTGTTTTAACCTTCGAAACATTCACTTGTTTTACTGATTACACATCCGTAGACACAAACCGTTTTGGTGAGTACCTCGCTGCACGTTTCTCGCTCCGTCTGATTCGCTTCCTATTCTTGTAGCCTGCACAATATACGTTGGGTTCAGTCGCCTCCGACTTCCATACTCTCGTATTTGACACGTATTAGGTGGCAACGCCTACCGAGTAGTATCCCAGGCTCCGCCCAGCAATTGGTGACCCCCTGTCAGAAACACGCCGCCCGCCATTTTGCTTTTTCATTCTGGTGAGCTCGTTCCAGTGATTTTGTGATCCATTACTTGTGCTCATATTGTTTTGTCACCAACAACATTTTTATCTGGTTTTTGCAATGGATTATCTAGAGGATAAGGCGTCTCCATGTGCGGTTAACGCCGTTCAGCCTGTCATGGTTAATTCTGTTGCCTTAGCTCCTCCCCCTTATTGGGAGAACGATCCTTTATTATAGTTTTTACACCCAGAATTTGTATTTTATATTCGTAGGATTTCTTCTGATTTCGCCATGAATAATCAGCTAATATCTTGCCTTCCTCAAAGTATATCCTCGCAGGTGAGAGACATCATACTTTGCCCTCCTCTAGTAGTGAAATAGGAGACTCTTAAACAGGCTATTATTCAGCGAATCACACCTTCTGACAAGGTCCGTCTGCAGCAACTCTTTAGTGATCTGCAGCTAGGAGATAAGATGCCCTCAGCCTTGCTGCGCGAAATGCAACAGCACATCGGCACGTCCAACATGGATGTAGGGCTTCTCCGCGAGCTGTGGATGCGACGCCTTCCTGAAAGCATCCAGGCTATCCTTTCAGTAGCAAGTGACTTTCCCATCACAGCAATTGCAGATCTAGCAGACCGCGTCACCGAACGGCAACAGCCAGAGACTGAAGCCAAAGCACCTAAGCGGCTTTGCGCTGGCGCAACCACAAGGACAGACGCGACTAGCCCGCCGTCGGCAATAGACGCATTATCATTGCACATAGCGTCGCATCAGCGCCGGATCGAGGAACTCATTAAAACCGTAAGCACCGCAACCGCACCGGATCATCGCCCCGTCGCACAAAACCTGATGCCACAGGTTATTGCTTTTACCACTCGCGTTTCGGTACTAAAGCCCGTAAGTGCGTACAGCCGTGTAGCTACTCCGCTATAGATGATCCGCCGCGCCGGCGCGTAATGGCGACTAACGGTGTCGGCAAAGCTCAAAGTCGTCTCATCTACATTATTGATTATGACTCCGATAACCAGTTCTTAGTTGATACCGGGGCGGAAGTCAGCGCCATTCCCCCTAAGCCAGGTGAGCCTATCACTTCTCTGTCGACAAGCCTCACTGCTGCCAATGGCACGCCAATAGCCACCTACGGTTATCGGTCGCTTACCCTGGACCTAGGTCTTCGGCGCACTTTCGCTGGGTATTTAATGTCGCTCCAGTCCACTTTGCCATCAACGGCATTGACTTTCTCAGGCATTTCGACCTCTTGGTCGATGCGAAACGCCAGAGGCTAGTCGACGCTGCAACGAAACCCAGTGTACGTGGCATCACCGCTGATGTGACATCTATATCCCCGGTCTATGCATTTCCCCAGACCTCGCCAGACTACGATAATCTCTTTTCTCAGTATCCCGAGCTCGTTCAGCTGATGAACGCGGCTTTGCCAGTGGCAGCTCAAGTCACGCACCAATTACGGACGAATGGCCCACCTGTGTCATGCCGTCAACGCCGACTATCGCCCGAGAAACTAAAGGTAGCTTGTGCGGTGTTTGAGCACATGCCTGAACTCGGAATAATCCGCCCTTCCTACAGCCCTTGGTCCTCGCCCCTGCAGATGGTCCCCAAGAAATCTAGTGACTTGCGCCGTTTTGGTGATTACCGCGCACTCAATCTCCTAACCGTCTCAGATAGGTATCCCATCCTACACATGCAGGACCGTACCGCATGCCGCACAGGTAAGACGATCTTCAGCAAGATCGATTTGGTTCGCGCCTATCACCAGATACCTGTGGAAGACAATGACACTCCTAAAACAGCCGTCAGCACTCCTTTGGGTTTGTTTGAATTATTTAAAATGCCATTTGGACTGTGCAACGCCGCACAAACCTTCCAGTGCTTCATCCACGGTGTTACTCGTAGCCTTGACTTTGCTTATTCCTACCTCCATGATATCTTAGTAGCCCGTTCATCGGAACAAGAGCACCTCGAACATCATCGAACTCGCTTCCAGCTCTTGACCCAACAAGTTGTCACAGTCAAACCGAGTAAGTGCGAACTCGATAAATCAACGGTAGAATTCGTAGGCCGCTTCGTTTCATTGTCTGGTATCGAAGTCCTTCCTGATAAGATCCAGGCAATATAGGACTTCCCAGCTACGATTTTGTTCAAGCACCTCCGTCGATTTTGTGGTTTGGTCAACTACTATGGACGCTTCCTTCCGCGCTGCGCTCAGCTCATGCAGTCACTGACTGACTTACTCAGAGAAAATGAACGTAATTTCGCTTTCTTTTACAAAGCACAGGCAGCCTTCGTCGAGCTCAAGGATGCTATCTTCAACGTAGCCCTTTTCGCTCATTCCGAATCGACTGCACCTCCTTCTATTACGACTGATGCCTCAGACGTTGCTTTAGGAGCCGTCCTGCAACAACACGTTGGTGGGCAATGGCAACCCCTTGGGTTCTTCTCCAAGCGCATGCAGCCAGCGGAATCCCGCTACAGCACATTTGGCAGAGAACTGCTCGCCATTTACCTAGCAATATGTCACTTCCGGCACACACTCGAAGGTCGCGTTTTCACGGTCTACACGGAACACATGCCCCTTATCTTTGCCTTCAACTCTGCTTGCGACAAATACTCACCACGGGTAACGAGACACCTAGACTTTGTCACGCAGTTCACTGCTGACATACGTCATGTCACAGGTGTCGAAAATTTCGTCGCCGGTGCTCTCTCATGCGTCAACCTCACTCTGCATTCTTTGCCTACCGTCGACCTTGCCGCCATGGCATCGGTTCAGGCTCAAGATGAAGGTATACAGCGCACTCTGCAGTCCACTTCGCTGCATGTGCAACCTGTTCCTCTCCAAACCACGGGAGGAACCATTCTCTGTGACACTTCCAAATGTTGTCCTATACCCCTCGTGCCCGTCTCCTTCAGACGCACAGATTTGACGCACTGCACTCACTATCACATACTAGTATCCATGCATTTTTAAACTGGTCATCAAACGTTTCGTTTGGCCACTCATAAACAAAGATGTTCGTACCTGGGCCCGCGCCTGCCTTCAATGCCAGCGCTCCAAAATAAATCTTCCCACCCGCAGTCCCCTTGCTTCATTTCCTGCCCAGGAACTATCGGTTCTCGCATGTATACTTAGACCTGGTAGGTCACTTGCCTCCGTCAGGCGGAACTGTATACATTCTTACATGTCTCGACCGCCTCACCAGATGGCCAGAAGCTATCCCGTAACAGGCTGCACAGCTGAGACTGTTATCCGGGCCTTCGTAGACCTTTGGGTCTTGCACTACGGATGCCCATCCACCATTACAGCCGGCCGAGGAACGCCTTTCGGAACTTCCCAATTCGATACGTTCTGCAACATTTTAGCCTGCGCCGCATTCATACCACAGCGTGTCACCCCTTAGCCAACGGGTTAGTTGAACGATCCCGTAGACAGCTTAAAGCCTCGCTCTGCGCCTCCTCCGACCCCAGCTGGGGCAAAAACGTTTCGGTTGTACCCTTAAGCGTTCGCAGTAGCATCAAAGCTGATTTGCAATGTGCACTAGCAGATCTGGTTTACGGCACGACGCTGAACTTACCAGAAGAATTCTTTTCACCTCCCGCTTCGTCGGGTATGCCTCCGCCTAACTTTGCGTCCTCCCTAGCTCAACGTATGCGTTCACTGAGCCTGACCCCGTTCCGTGAACAGACTAGAGATGAGCAAATGCACAACGGACTCTCTACCTGCACTCACGTCTTCCTCCGCACAGACGCAGTGTGGCGCCCTCTCCAGCCTCCCCACACTGGCCCTTTCAGGGTTCTATAACGGACTCCGAAACATTTTACTTTAGCCCAGAATGGTCACCGAACAACGGTGTCCATCGACCGCCTCAATGTGGCTTTCTTTGATGAACCGCTTGCAGCCCATCCTGATGCTCTTGCACAAGCACCCGCACCTGTGGTGACTTCCCGAGCACCGGATAGCGGGGAACCCTCCGTACCACTTGACCCGCAACCTATCCCGCTGCAACCCCAGCAAACTGACCGACGCCGTAGACAGGTTAAATGTCCGATCCCTGTTATACAGGTTTTGTAAACGTTTCCTATTTCCATTAACACGCCTTTTTCGTCTTTAGTGGTTATCCTGTGGCTCAGCCACAAACGTTTTGCAAAATGGACAAAAAACCCAAAACACATTGGAAACCTTAAAAGCGTATTTGCTTTTATCATGCATACCATGTTCCCTCTCCGGCGTTAAGCCACTTTCCCGAAACTTGCCCACCCCCTCTGAGTTCTACCTTCCAGAAACTCAACCGCTGGAACTGCCCAGGCTACCCTCGAGTGACTCGCCAGCCGTCCCAAAGCCCCTTCCTCACCCAAGGAATAGGCAGTCTCCCTTGACCGCATTTCTTCGTGGGACGAGGACGCCCGGATTTCTCCGTGGGACGAGGATGCCTGGATTTCTTCGTGGGACTAGGACCGTGGACTAAAGTGCGGTGGGGGAAGTGACACCTCCCAAGCGCATCGTCGGGTCTGCAGCAAAGGGAAGGTCCTGTCGGCCTATTTTCTGGACTAGCCAGTTTCTTTTTCAGTCCGACCAGGCCGCCCCGACGGCCCACCGATGATGCACTCTGGTCCACATGATCGTCATAAATAATAACTATCAAAAGCCTGGACCCAGCGAAATCTGCTACACACCCCACTTTGGAAGCCCTTACTCAAGCCCCTGCAAATATTCGCATCCACCGTCGCCTTCCGTTTCTCCACTAACAGCTCCATCGAGGGCTTCCATTATTCAGCCTTCTAGGAGGAGGCCCTTGTAGTGTACCGGAAAACAAGCTCTTTCAGTAATTTGTAACGTTGGATTTTACGGTTGTTTTACCTTCGAAACATTCACTTGTTTTACTGATTGCCCATCCGTGGACACAAACCGTTTTGGTGAGTACCTCGCTGCACGTTTCTCGCTCTAATTCGCTTCCTATTCTTGTAGCCTGCACAATATACGTTGGGTTTAGTCGCTTCCTACTTTATACTGTAGTATTTGACACGTATTACTGGTCACTGCTTACCGACTAGTATCCCAGGCTCCGCCCAACACATCTTATCGAGCCCTCACGGGTTACTATGCCTAGCCCCTTAGATTGCTATTATATTCTATAATTAAGCTGAGCAACTAGTTTTTCCATTTCCTTTGTTAGCTCAGTGTTGCCATGCTCAGGATCACCTATTAATAGAGAATACAGGAATCGTGTTTTATTTTACAAATTATATAACAATTTACGCGGCTACATTGTCTACCTATTTTAGGATTTTATGTCATCCATTTACTGTCGCGGAAAATCGTTTTTAATCTTCAATTAGCTCTTCTGCTTTCACCTCTATCTTTCAATTGTTCACTTGTTCATTTGTTCTCCAAGCTTGTTGGTTTTGTTACAAAAGTTTCACCACCATGCGAGGTGGCATCCTCGGTTCAGTGTGATGCGGCTTGCAACCTTACTGAATGCATCGTCCATCAGTGCTCGATCTGCAGGTGACTTCCCAAAGTAGCAGTCTGGATTTTCATCTCGTCACCTCTAGTCACTTTCCGCACGACTGAAATCGGCGCCCGAGATGCACGCCGCATCTCACTACACCGAGAGTGCCACATCGCATGGTGCTGATAAGTGTGCAACCAAACTGCCGTGCTCAGAGAACAAAAGAACAATTGGATCATCAACCCGAGCTACCAGTATTCCGGATCGCTATCTTTTAAATGAGCATGCCATAAAGCAGGACGACTGATTGCGCATACATACTCCGCTGAAAGTGGAATCGATTACATCAAGATGTTGGGTCGAGGGCTCTGGCCCACCTTATAATTAAATAGATATAACAACGTCCCTGTGATTTGTATTCCTAGGAATAACATACACCCGCACGGAAATCGGCTATTGAAGTATGCACGAATGTCAACGGACTGTCCGACGATGCCATACCGTGAAAACTATCGAACTGTCGTAATTCACACTGTAGCATTTAGGTGGTAAAAATCCTAATATTTGTTTTATTCACGGAAGAGCATTTAACTATTGTACAAAGGTATCTGGTCCGTTGCAGGCACAGCTTCTAGCAGATGTCTAGGAATATACGTTTCATTTTTTTAATTAGTTGGTTGACTACTAACGCAAGTATCACTCGACAAGGAACTTTTTACTCAGGCTGATGCTTTATCACGCCTCAAGGACAATAGCTGACAGAAGCCAGAGGACGTTGGATTGGCTAACATCCTGATCGAGCCTGAAGTTCCTTGCGTTGTAACAAACTAAATAAAAGCCGTCCCAGGAACAGCTTCGCAGAAACATGTCGCAACATCAAACGTTCCGATGCTCCAGCAAGTGCTTCGCTTTCACCGATCAAACTTACCACAGTAGTCGGAAGACAGTGAAATGTAACAGTTTCATTATCATCTCAAGCAATTGTCAATTGTCGACGGCTGTCTTTCTTTGCAAAAGCAATAGTGGTGTCCAAGATTTTTCAGCCGTGAGTAATGCAGCAGTTACATACCTGACAACCGTGATTTAAATCGTACGCAGGACTTAGCCAGGGGCTGCGTGTATTAGCTTTATCTGTACGACCCAGTCGACGAGCTTGCGTGCTCTTTTCAAGTGTGCACTTGCTTCAAAGTTGCCGAGGAAAGCCAAGCTCCGTTGTTGGACGGATCTTGCTAATACATGTTCTAGGCTCCATGCCGATTATGCTAGACCAATTAATGGACACAATTGCCTTAGCCTGGTTGACATCTAGAGCAAGTGGCCAGTGGTACTGAACATACCACCAGCTATTGTCACAGCGGCTATTGCAGCCATTCATCAGGTTTTCTGTTGCATCGCGTATCCGGACTCATTAGTGACTGACAGCAAAACTCAGTTCATTTAAACCATTTTTGATGACTTCTGAAACCAAGTACGGCATAATACAAATGAGGTCACTTCCATACCATCCACAGTCGAACTGCCTAACATAGC
Source organism: Dicrocoelium dendriticum (assembly GCA_944474145.2). Taxonomy (NCBI): domain Eukaryota; kingdom Metazoa; phylum Platyhelminthes; class Trematoda; order Plagiorchiida; family Dicrocoeliidae; genus Dicrocoelium; species Dicrocoelium dendriticum. Next base: position 1,458,167 of record OX104060.1, read on the forward strand.
AGTTTGTGAGAACCGGCCGGGCCTTTAAACAGGCCGTTGCCATTTCACTGGAACACCGATTTAATTCATATGCCGCGGATTCAACAGCCTTTACGGGATATTATTGAGATGTTCTTCAGTAATACAATTTCTAGAGCACTAGCGTTGTACTGCGCTGATTATTGAAGCCTACTTTGAGATGCTGCGCTTCCTACGTGTAAATTTAGCAATGACGCTTTTGTGCCCTAGTGAACCATCGTCCTGGATGGCAGACTTTAACATAAAGCAAGTGACAATGATTCACTTTTTCAACGGAAATTATTACATACATACACGGGACAGTATTCCAGTAACACCTGTGCACTCGAATCCAAATTTTCCATCGCTAAATTTGAAGTTTTAAGTTTGCCATTTTTATCCATCCGCGACCGTTTTTGTAAAATGTTGAAAATGCAGCCTTGAGGGTACATAAAGCCTTTACATACTTGGCTTTATCGAGCAATACTGAAGGCGAAAAGGAGGGACCGACGGCATTGATCCTTGAGACTTTTCTTACTGCCAACATGATAAATCCAAGTCTGCAGGTTCCGTCAGGTAAAGCTCCGGTTAAACTAATAACGCAACGGAAATATCGAATAAGCCTCGAGTTGCCTATACCATCTGACGCAAAGTGCCCGAACCGAACCTACAACTTGGAACAACAGTATAACAGGAGACACGCCACCCATGACCGAGTTTGTTCAAAAGCTAACATCGGCTGGAAATTGACTACTGCAATAACCAGGTTACCTTGGCTCCATGACGTATCATTCGTCGAACTGGAGATGCCAAGTTTGACGTTGCTGTTAATTCTGCGATTTGGTTTCCACATGCCCGTCAGTTAAAATCCTGTACTTTTCCGGATGCACCATAAACGCGCAGTATGTTGTAGTTAGACATGCCCCACGACACGTTTCTTATCTACCCAGACGACTCCAAACCCGAACTGGTGACTACACTTCCTATACGTTTACTACAGTTAGCTCCAAGAAGGTGGACAGTTCGATGCCGGAAGTCAGTGACCAAAGTGATGGTGGATCTCAAGCTGAAAACTCATGCGATTCATTCAAAAGGGGGAGATGTTTGGGGATGCAAATCTTAAACTGATCGGTCGGATGCAGCTTCCAGTTATTTGGCTCGAGGATTATTCGCTTGGCTCATGGTCTTGGGCTTGCTTTACAGTGTTAAGTTACTTGTGTAGGAGGACTTTATGAAGCAATTAAAAAGCTCACTTACATACCTCTTTTGTCCGTTTGCAAGAGAATACTACTAGCTGGCGTCTTTCGGCTCCTGTTTTTAATCGAGCGTTTGAGCTTTGAGTTCGGCATGTCGTGATACTTTGTGGGCCACAACAGGGGCGTTGTCACTGATGTGAAAGAATCATAGTGTGCTAATTTTAAGAGAAGCAATACCGAAATATTTACAATCATAGCGTAATTCGATGGATTGCTACCTACATAACACCAAAATTAGCTTTCATTAATTGGAGTAATCGGTGAGCGTCCGCATAATAGCGCGTCGGTCGCGCGCTATATATTAGCTTTGCAGCTAAACGGCTAACCAAACGCAAGTGCAATAACAAAGAAAATTATGCAAGAAAGCTTTTTTGGAAGATCGTTATAGTAGCTAAGGCTAAAAATGGGGTACCGGGAGGGAAGGCTAGAATGTGCTGAGTTCAAAGCTTCCCGCCTGTAGCAAGTTTCGTCCAGTTGGTAGTGTGGCGAAAGCGAGCGTCTTGGTTTTGAACCAAAGAAATTTGAGCAATATACAAAAAGAAAAACCATCTAATTCCTAAATGCATATGATAGCTAGCATTTTGGAATAGTTTAAAACAGATTATTCAGTCGAACGGGGGAACCTCTAGGATAATACAGAATCACTTATTTCATTATCGCGAAGACATGTAAGCGATTGTGACAGCGTTTTACAGTACACAAGGTGCTGCATCTACTGTTTAGTGGGGTAAGTTACCGTGTCACATTTTGCCGGCAAAGTGCTGCATCTGCGTGAAATGTCACGCATAATTTCTAATCTGTAAAAAACCAAAGCTGCTTTGAGATAAAGTATTTTGTACGCATTCGCCTGGGTTATGCACTTGTTGACTACGACTGCACGAGCATTCAACGTGAATGGCAGCATTCCACGCATTGCAGAAACAGCTGACATTAACTGCCGGCCTTCGTGTTTGGGAATATCCCATGGAAAGACGTGCGACGTAAGGCATAACCACCTAATAACGTATCATGTTATCAAATATAACGACCAACTTTCAGCTGTTTTGTGGCATCAGCTCGCAACACATCGTTGTCTCTATCGTCCACCCCTCTTAAGGACACCGTGAGGAAGAATACAAACAGAATCTCGCCACCATCACTCTCCACACGAAATTTTTGGTTCCTCTGGTCGAGCGCCGCCAACGTGTTAAGGTTGTTCGATTCGCTTAAGCAAACTAAACGCATACGCATGGAATTTGGGTCATCCCTATACAGTCGCTTATTGTACCGATGTACGATCTATCCCTGCTACCCCTTAAAATTAATGAATAAATACGTAAGATCAAACACGTGGTTCTTCTTGATCAGGCCGAAATGCCGGTTGGCAACACGTCGGTTAGGAGCACCAAAATATAATCGGCGAGTTTGAATGACACTGCTATTCCTAAACTTGTAAAGAAAACCTTTGAGATTTATCGTTATATTGGCCGTACACCATTCTTCAACAATATTGTTCAACTAGCAAACCCAAATAACACATACCGTTTACAGTATTTTTCTCGTACTTTGCAGTGCACAACTTGATATGAGATCCAGTTGGACCGCATTTTATCGGGCAGTTGTACTGCGGGTTTCTTATTATACACACTAGAGATTAAGACACCATTATTATAAAAACAGGTGGCTTCGTGTTACAAAGAACTTACAACATGCCCCACAGATAGTTTTCCATGTCTCATACGGGTAACGACGTATAGCACGAAATGCAGCAGAGCCATCTACGTATAGCGCAGCAAAACTGCGGTGTTGCACGAATTAATAGAATTTAGAATCGACTTAGTTAGGTGTAATCGGAATTGAAATAAGCTTGGCTCAAAATCAAAGTAGAAGTAATGACGCACAACGTGCGCAAAAAGAAATCGTAGTAGTCAAGTTGAACTTGCATAAATAAATCGGTAGATTAAATTAGGAACAAGAACCTTCATCACATCCAGCACAGTTAGAATGGAGTTCTGAGCTTTTGCGGTCACAAAGTTGTTTTATTTTCAGCCATTTGAATATTCGCGCTTGCCTCGGAGGACTTTCCCACACATCGTCCCACGTATGGTGCTGAAAAGGAATGGACTGAGGCAAAGAAGCAGTAGTTAAACATAAAATTAGGATCGTTAGCTGAGTTACATAATAAAGGATCATACTGAATACTGTATTATAAAGCATGTATAAAACAATTCTGTACAACGTTCAGAATTTGGGGAAAATATTATAAAAATTGTCGGCCGGGAATATCATTATCCATCTTATGTAACATTTAAATTGGCTGACCCACGGTATTGCAGGACTCACAAACGTGACATGTGATCTTATGTGTGGCATACTTCTCTGAATCCAATAGTGGTAAAATATAAAACTTACAACGTTGTGAACTGCTGTACAGATGTTGCTTCCATCACATGTTCGGGCAAACTGTTCGACACGTTTATACTCTCCGTTCGAAGCTCAGTGGGTGGGGAAATTGTTTCACATCCGGGACGACAAGTTTGTATATGTGTTCGTTTGTGTTCCATAACCTTCTTAAGCGTGATATTGGCCTTAGCATGGGGAACTCACCGAGATGTAGAATACGCTAGGTCATAATAAGGTCAACTTGGACCCGCCGGTGGAATAAGTTGTACCGTCCTAGTTTCTCACATCGGTCTTCATACCCATGCCACATAAACTCGGAATGAGTAGTGTAGCAACGCGTTAGACCCGTCCGAGCATATTTGACTCGCGTCAAGTAATCGGAAACTAGGCGGGCGAACCGTACTCTAGCATTGGTGTAATGATCGAAGAGAAGAAGTGATTGGCAATCTCTTCAGACCATGAGCCGATGGCGCGTTTGAACGCCAAAAGCATAAGCAATCCGGTACTATGTGGCCTGTTCCTGTTTTCTACTTAGTTCAAATCTCAGCGCGAGAGTACACCGAGATCCTGCACTGAGGGTGTGGGATAGAGCGGTTCGCCTTCAAGGGTGTAGGTTCGGCCGTCAGCACTCCTCCAAAGAATCATAAGTACAACTTGGCTGGGTTGACCGGGAGATGAATTTCTGCAAACCATGTGAATAGGCGGTTGTCGTCTAGCTGAAGTACGCCACAGTTGTCGTGAGCCTCAATTTCTCTCCAAATCTTCATGCCGTCCGCAAACAAGACACATGTCGACCAGTGAAGCTAAGGTTGATCGTTGATGTGGAACAGGAACAGAGTGGCCTCCAGCACAGTGCCTTGAAGCAGGCCAGTTGTAGAGGAATACCAGTCAGTTTGATGGTCGTCGACCTCACCCTATAATTTCGTCTAACAAGAAAGTCGCGGCTCCACCGATGCAGTCAGCCGCAGACACTGTATATCCCGAGTTCGTAAAAGAAGAACCCCATGGCTGAATCCACCGAACGCTTTACTGAACTCAATATCACCTCGACAGAGTTCCATTTGCCTATTGCCTTCAACCACTCATGCCTCGTCACAAGCACCTTTGTAATGCTTAAGCAGCCATGCATAAAACCGTGCTACGCAGACAGCAGGACCCCTTTTAACTGTAACTATTGCATTACGCCATTTTTCCCGATTTTCTCAACAACCTCTTCCAAAATAGGTGTCAGACGATTTTTCCTGTATTCGTCAACTTTGCTAGGGTAGCCGCCTGTAGGATTAAGATTCACCACCCAACGTTTACAGCCAACAGGCAATGAAACTATGGATAGCAACCTGTTGAAAATATCAGTCAAGATAACAGATATGACGGTCGAAATTGACTTGACAATCAGTGAGTGAATTTCATCAGTTCTGGCAGCTTTAGTGCCATCAAGGCTGACGGGTAGTTGACATTATTCTTCATCGCCGGGATTTAGACTGTCAAGTTCGGTAAAAGCTGTACACGTCGAACTCGTAACAGATACCTGGTGATTTGCAGGTACAGTAGCAAACTGTGCCAACCACCCGGACGCATGCTCAGGGCTGAAGGTTAGAAGCTGTAAATCCGGGCCATCCAGCACTGATGTATAACTTGCCGCCTGCAGGCGTCACATCAAGTATGCAAACATTCTCTTTGGGTTGGTCTTCGTGGCAATAGTGAGCTGCTTTTTAAAATGTCTTTGCTCATTCAAATCGAAACGTTGCCGAGGTTCCGCTGACTTTACCACACTTCGTAGTCATAGGCAGAGAAAGAGAGAATGAAACTGTCTTACATTTTTTACCGCCTCCGAGCTAGATTTCCACACTCCTTGCCAAAGCAATGCGGCTTAATCGGTCCAACCTTCCGACATTTCAATGGCACAAATTTGGAACACGGTGATATCAATGTTTCTTGTATAAATATCCAACAGTGTTCTACAGATGCAGCTTGTGACAGAGACCAATCCAGTTGGCTCGGGGCTCGAACTATGCCATATAAGTCCGTTTTCCAATAGTTATCAGCTGCTTACAGCGGACGCAAATACGGCAAAGATAATTCCAAATCAGCTATGAGAACTGAATGGTCGCTTGTAGCCTGGGTCTGCAGGATCCGAATGTTACGCACTCTTTGATCGTAGTTAGTTAAAATCAGGTCGAGACAGGACGGGGTTGAGCGTGGTGTTATACGGGTTGGCTGGCGTATGTGTTGTGATGAACCCGTTTCAAGTACCAAACACACGAACTTCCGTTCAACCTCACAATGTCCAGACATCAAATGCACATCAAACCATCGTATTCGAAGACAGTTAAAACTGCCCATAAGTAGATAGTGTGGGCGACTCATATGGGTTCGAAGATGGGGCAGTCAATCCAAACAACGACTCATTGGGCTGTGATAGACTGCGTCCACAAGCAGTTCTCCGCTCCTGAGCTCGATGGAGTATCACAGCAGCACACACATCTATCTTCACTTCGGTAGGTAATCACAAGTCTCACACGCAGGGATGACCGGCTGTAGAGCAAGACAACACCGCAGTCATTTTTAGTCTACCGCATCGGAAGCAAGAGTTACGTTGAGCTCAATTTTCTGGGTGTATAACATTGAATGCAACCATGTATCTGAAAGTTCGGCTACGCCTGGCCTCACAGACGCAAGGAAACAACCAAACTTATCGAGTTTGTCTATAACATTGTAACGGTTTGTGAAGGGTACTCGCCTGCCGCGGTAGGAGCCTCCGGGCCTGCTAGAAGTGTTAACAGCCTGTTTATCCCGATTCGCATATTCTTGGAAACCACCCAAAAATTTACGATACGGAGATTTGTTGCCTCCTCACAAGTAAGTCTTTTCCGCTCAATGATGACAGACCTAAGCCGTTATCGGTCTACTTAACTCAGGTCTGGATGAACATGGAACTTCAAGCATTTTAGCCTACTTGGGCGGGACCAGAACATTCTTGGACCGGCTTCGTTCACTAAAGTGGATATCATAGGCCGATTTTGTTAAGCAACTTGCTTTCTAAGACGGGTAACTTGCCTCACTTTTAACGAGTTCTCACCAGCGTCGAGCAGTCTGTCAATTAGACGCTGTAACGATTCCACATCGTGATCGTAGCGCACTTCGAGTGCTAATTCACGTGGTAACGGTGTGTGGTCAATCACTAGGTTATAACGCCTCTGGTTGGATGAGATTGATCTTGCAGAAAGAGCCGCACGTGATTGTGCTAGATGTGGACATACAGAAGTTATACGTCCAACATGCTTTCGTAATTGGTTCTTTGTTCTTTCCACTGGTCTTCTGCACTCAGGCTTTTCCCTGCTTGGACCTCAGCGTTCGTTGGACAACAAAAAGATAGACAATTCATACCAAGTGAAACTGAGCTTCTCACAATGGTTGAAATTTGTGCCGGTGAGTTTGCACGGGTAGAGGAGAAAGACTGAGCTGAAACCTAAAGATTCTGCAAGCCAGGGTGTTGGGTCAAACAAGCGGAGCTTTTCACAACGGAATGACGAAACCAACACGCATGCTTCAGTTTCCGTGGATGTATCTTGTTCTGGTAAATGTCAAATAAAATTTGGACGAAATCGTGTTGGAACCCATGAAGATGATGAAAATGCTAAACTGTCAATCCAACACATGCTACGTGATTTTTAACTTGTTACAAACACACGTAAGAGCATTTGCACGGTATCCGACTACCTTGGAACAAGTGCCACAGGGTGCTAGCATCAGCATTGCAAATAATCCGACATCAAGAGGAAACGAATTGCTGGAGAAACTGGTGATAGCAAGACTGCTGAAACCAAGCGGTGAAAACATTAGTATTTATGATCGAAAAAGTTAGAATTAGGAATGAAACCGAATGGTATCTATATTTTCACGAAATACTTCTAATGAACGAAAAAATTCAACACCAAATGTCCTTGTCAACACAGCCAAAAATAACAGACCGGAGACCATTATCCACTAGTTAACAGTGGCTACGGCGTACACGCACACCAAATAAATCAAGCATTTGACACATTCGTAAAAGGAAACCAATAAGAATTATTCCGATGTTTGTTTGGAGATGATTTTTACGGTGGTAAACAATCTCGTCAAAATCTAATCACAGCATATTTTTCTGAGTACACGCCGTTATCACGAGCTAGCCGGGCTGCCTTTGGTATTCGAATGTGCCTCATTCCTGTATTGCATAAGGAATTTGTCGTCTGCGCCGTCAATATCAGTAAAAAGCTCAACTCTATCATGGATTGTGTGGATTTTGTTGGATATATTGAACATATATTGTCTGGCACATGCTACTTGGTATTTAACATGTACGGTGAAATTAAAGTTGGGCAAGTACCACGTTCCAAGATCACCCATGGACAGTTGTGTAGGGACATGTTCATTTTTTGGTGTGATAAATCCTTCGGGGATGGAAGATCTGTAAGACATGACGCTTGATTTTTAGCCGAGAGGCTTATCACGCCAGAGTAGCAACATGACTCAAAGGAATGTTAATCATTTTGAATGAGCAATAGCGTTCCGTGCTTCCTCACACCGAAGTTAAAGACGAGCTTGATATACTCAGCAAATACCATTGGCTGGCCATGTTTTACAGACGTGAGGATGTAATGATTTATAGCTGAAGGGGTGAAGGACCGAGGATGCTCCTTTGAATTATCCCACTAGTGATATGGCGTGGAGAACAGCGATAGTCACCTAAAGAGATTACTTGGTGATGACCATGGCCAACCCAGTACTGGGTGGGTATAACTATTACTTTTGAGGTACAAGGTGGAATGATTGGCTTAAGTCCGGAAACAGGATTACTGCTGTATCGCAGGAATTGAAAGATTCTGAAATGGGGTTAAGGTAATGCCGTTGGTATGTTGTACATTGGCGCTAAGGCAACTATGCTGCGCATTATGGATCAGGCCAAAAGAATCGACAACGAACTTTATCTTCTCTCTGACCCCTATTTCAAATAGGTTTACGCTTATTAATGTTCGTCGGTTTGGTTGGTAATTACCAATTCTCGTTTGGAATTTCCTTTGTACCGAGGCATGATAAATGACCTTTCCATTGCTTTGGAAAGTGGCTTGGTTCCAGCGATAGGGTAATCATGCTCATAGGAAGCATTGGTAGATCAGGCCCTCCTAGTACAAGGATGGTTGGTGAAATGTCATCAGACCCCAGCTTGGAGGATGACCTGAGTAAATTGATAACTTAATGGATATTGGCTCTGTTATAAAGCTTTTTTACTATAAGCTCTAAGCACATAGACACAAGGTCAGCTACGTGACTCATGGAAGTGGCAAAACACACGGAGAGCTTCACCGATTGCAGCTGGGTAATGACTTAGTGACCCTTAACGTCAACAGTTTTAGTGATCAGAGGAGAACGGTCCCTTATCCTACGATACAGTAATTGACAAATTCACTTGCCTTGCAGTTGGTTTGTATGGATATGTGTTCTAAATTGTTTCGTCCAGTTATCTGCACTTGCTTGAGTCTGATGGTAAATTCGTGCATTTATTAGATAAGAGAAAGGGTATGGGTCCTTTTTATCTGGCAGATAGTTTTCTATTTTTCTGGCTAATTGAGTGCCCGACGGCATCTTTGAAGCCATGAAGGGAATGGACACGTTGTAGAGCGACGAGGACTGTAGCCTGGTGGATTTGTCTATAAAACTATTTCACAGCGGTGTACACATTGGTAGACAGGAAGAATACATCACAGTCAAAGAAAATAATTAATTGATACAGGTTTTCCTACTTCAACCTATGGGTTGCAAGTCTCTGTGTAGAAGCGGGTTTAATGATAAGTTTAACGGGGAAACTGAGTCGGATCATTTTATGGTCGCAGTCAGGGAGTTTGTTTAAGATCCCGGTCTGTGTGTTGGGTATACCCAATAAAAATATTACGTCAAATACATTAGCGGATCTGGCTGGATTTGCAACCCACTTCTTCGGCCCCCTGCTCTGATGGATTAAGGAACGTGGTGGGTAAGGCTAACGTTAGGTGAGATGACCAAAGTATCATCGGTAATTTGCAATCAGCATCAATTACCTAGAGGCCGGGTGGCAACCCTGATGCTAAGTCAAAAGCAGATGTGATGTTGGTGGTACTCATGTTAGGTGCATTCAGCGAGTTGTAGATACGGGCGAGCAGTATTTAAGAGGAGGCACCTGCAATTAACAACTGAATTGATTCATGAACTTGTCTAGTGACGATTGGTCTACATGTTTAACTGTAAATGTTTGTGCACGTTGATATTACTCTCCATCTTTTCTAACGCAGCCATATTTTAGAAACGGGTGGTCGTTTGGAATCATCAGAGTAGAGCCAAGCTTATGTGAAAAGATCCTGTTTCTGTGAGAATGCTCGCTTGTGGGTCACTGGAATGCGCACGAGTGTCTATAGAAAGTGTTCATATTATGGATCAGACATTTTAGTAGAATCACTGAAAATATACTATAATTGGGGAGTTATCGCTGTCTGTTTCATGGTTCAGATGGTAGGTAAGTGATCATTTGGTGTGCCCGAGTAAGCCATCAGAATGTTGGTTAATAAAAGCAGCGTGTCATGTGTGAAAATCAAGACAGCTTGGGGCACGAACGGAAACGACGCAAAATGCTTAGTCTGTCGTTGGTTTTGCAATTGACTAGCTTTGTCATGGGGACAAACTGGAGGAAGTGAAGTTCAAAATTTAGACCTCCGCGGCATGTATTTAGGGTGGGCATGAGTGCGAGTCAATTCCCGCCACCAATAAAAGTGGTGCTTGTTAGAAGCCGCGGAGGAGAAGAGAGTAACCATGCCTGCATCTCCCAGTTTTCTTCTGGTTTTAGAGCTTTGCAAACTTTCATAATTTTTGAGAATCTATGGGCCACTTTCTTGCACCTGCTGCATAAAACCATATCCGAATATTAAGGCATAAACACCATTTTTGGACTGCTGATCATATATATATATATATATATATATATATATATAAGAATTTTTGCTAGAGCACAACCTGAAATATCTGGTTGATATATATATATATGTATATATATATGGCATAACGGAGGAAAAACCAAACTAAAACCTGGCCCTCCTTATGGAATGCTTAGTAAGGGGATAAAATTATCTTCACAAAAGTACGTCCGGCTTTGAACGAAACGGGTAACCTGCTTAGGTTACACATTATCCAGATTTGGTGTATTTAAAGACAAAGGAATGTCGAGCTTCTCACCACATGGACCGTTTTAGTTAGGGTTGACGCAAAGTGCAAGTTTCTGAATTTTGCATGTTATTACCGGTTATTCGTCTGTGACTTCGCGACCATTTCCTATTCGCCAAACGGTATTATTTGTGCGGTTAAGTAATTCATTTGGCAAACAGCTTATCAGGAATTGTTTCAGAATCCTATGACTGCCCTGCGTGAAGCACCTTTGTTGGATTATCCTGTAAAGCTATTTCACCCTGGTTATGGATGCCTGCGATACACTTGTAGGAGCTTTGCTGTCACAACACAAGCTGCACAAAACCGAGGCAGTCGGTGTGTATGAAAGCAGAAGTCTCTCAAAATGGAGGATGATTACCTCAGGTCACCTAAACCGATGCTCGCTTGGTTGCACTTTAGTAAGCTGGTTTGCTACTATCTGCTGTGTCGCAAGTTAACCGTCCAAACGAACCACTAAATTTTGCTCTTGCTTCCGAACCACGGCAATCCTAAGGAAGAAATCGCAATATGGCAGGAATAGTTGCAAGAGTACAAATTCGAGTGTCATCAGCGCCTGGGCACCAATCACGCAAATGCCGAGCTTTACCATGGATGCTTAGTAGGGACCATGGGCATGGCCCATGGTGCATCAGCACAAGTTGTCCGTTACCATCCTAGACGTGTCTGATACCGAGGCCTGGATATGCTTACAGTCAACTGGATCAATTAAGCCTTCTGTGTCTCTGCAAAGGCAAAACAGGCCAACGCAGCAAACGCTGGCGGTGCCATATTGAAGACACCATGGTTTCAATCCCTTTTGATGCATTTATGCTCAACGGATGCAATCATATATTTCCAAAGTAGCCAAAACCACTTAAGGAGTATTTTTAATTAAGCAGCCGCAACTCAGGAACTTATAGGAAGAACACACCATGAGAAAGTAAAACAAGATGGATGAGGCTATTCCCCGACCCTTTTCGTGAACACCTACGGCACCGATTGTGCATGAAAATAAAATCTACAATGGTTTGCTGCATACCGCTACATCCAATGACGGTTGGGTATTTAGTGAGCTGGTTGGCGTCACCGTTCAGAAACCGCTAACAGTGACCACATGAGAAAACCTCTGGATTTTGATAACTCTTGATTACTTCATTAAGTGATTTAAAGCCTTCCGAACATACACAAGATTGACTCATAGAGTGTGGCAAATATGGTATTTGCAAATTAGATAGCATGATCGGGACCACCATAGCAATTACAATCCAATCTCGGATGGAACTTAAAATGCATAAGTCTGTGCAAAGTTTGACTCAAATTTTTTGCATATGGAAGACACAGGACACTGCTTGCCACTTGTAAAGATGTGGACTGATCAGGCGCACGTACTGCACTCTCGTATAGTTGTTGTTGGATTGCCTTTTAAATGAGACACCCAACGAGTGGGATACGCTACTGCCAAGATATTTAATGGTTTGCCAAGCTTCTGTCCATTCAAAAAATAATTCAACTCCACATTTCGTCATTACCGGATGCAAACTGCGGCTACAATCAGACACCCAGCTGACGACGTCTTACCAAGGAAACTTGGTCGCATCTGACCCCATATCCCGGTTACAGCCAAGCGTCGTGTATTCGCCAGTTAGCGCTAGCATATTTGCAAAGCACTGGGCGCTGAAAACGCACTTCTAATTTAAAGCCTTTGAAAGACCCTACAAACCGTGTAATATAGTCTGGCATAGGACTCTGGTAACAACAATAATTGACCCTGCGAAATTCCATCGCAACTGTGAGGGACCGTACATCGAGCAGATGGTACATTTAGGTCTTCCGTGTAGAAACATGAAAGCGAGGACGTCGTGCTCTTCTATCGTGTGCATTTCAACGGAACCAACTCTGCGCATTGGGAGATTGTTGCTGAGGACAGGGTCAGTGCAGATTGAAAAAAATATTACAAATATTTGTGAGTTCGTATGACGCGCCAGAATTTTCGGCCATTGAGTCCCTCTGCTATCTGGCTTAGATTTTAGTCTTAATTACTTGGGCTTCTAGCTGGATCTGCTAGACAAGCGCAGGCGCCGTTGTTGATCTTTTATATCTTATTACTCCTACTACGCTCGGTAATTTACTTTGTGCTGCACTTGTCGCTAACCATCCGTTTGCTAGATAGCAGTATCCACGTCCTCCTATTACATTTAGTCTCGTAGGTGGTGGTTCAATAAACGGCATCCAAACGTCTGCGGAATATTGTTTCACTTCTCAGCTCCACTGGTATAATGCGGTCCACGTCCCACCTTGTATACAGAAGATAAGGGAATTTCAGACATATCGTATATTACATATTAACTTAGTGAGCGTTATACTGCACCTTGGTAGAATGCGGCCAGCGACGAGCTACAGCTTATACTGAATATTTGATTGGTTGTAAATCCAACCCCGTAATGTTATGGCCGCAAACAGAACCGACTCACCACAATTCAGTGAACGCAGATTGAGACTGTAAGAGGTTGCAGTCATAGACGACGAAGGATTTAGCGTCCTGATCTATAACGACTCTGACAAATACTCTATTTCAATTTCAGAGTTATATCTGACATGTTGTCCAGCTACGCGTTAGTCTATTTTGATCCAAGTGGGTTATGTAGAGTACAGTCGTACCATTTATCTTAAACCTATAGCTGTGCAACGGTTGCTTAAGTTGCTGCCGGTTCCCCTCTCGGTCTAAAGGAAATTGTGGGTGATGCCAACCTTTAAAACCAGACAGGTTACACCTGCCATTTAAAGCACCAGAGGCAGCTGAAAATCACGGCCATAACAGTCGTAACATCCCAATTTCCGTTTCACTAACTCCCATCCATCCGGCCCACTGGGAGTTAGGAAGTTTTGACACATCGCGGTACAGCGTTTCCTTCGAGAAATTAAGACGGTGATCCCGGCTCCATTTAGGACTACACAGTACGATTATTACTTGCCTCCTTTTTCCTTCGTGCTAGAATTGTAGGACCTGGAATATCTGACAGTCCCAATTCAGACGCCAATAATATATTTCCAAGAAATACTAAAGGACATTTCTAGAAGTATGTAAGCCTGTTCTAGAGGCAAAGGTACATATCCATCTATATAATTATTCGTCTGGTTTTGAGGAATCACAACAAACACAGAATTTATTCCGCAAAATCCTGTACCCGCTTCCCTACACACACTCTAAATTGATCATGTGCTTCCATTAGGTCTTAGGATTACCAACAACATAGTTAAGTTTCAGGTTTGGTAGTTCCATATGACAGCGGTCAAAAAATATGGATCAAGTTACTCAAAAAGCTTTTGTTTTGGACCGGAAAGGTATGCTTTTCATCAAATGTATTACTCTGCATTATACACAGTTCCCAGATGCTATCTCTCAAACCTAGTTATTTGGTTGCAGGCTTGCCTCTCACAATAACTAGCATCTACGACGAACCAACTCCAATTCAGGCACCAAATATTTCTTCTTACATTAAGTATGAAGGCATTACCGGAATTAGCAGCATCAATACTAATTATACAAATATCCATGACAATAATATCAACTGGCAAAATAGACTAAATAGCAACGCAATCTTCAGTAAAAGCGAAAGATTTAACTAGCCAAACTGTATAAATGCGCAGAGCGTTCATTCTTTCCGGCCATGTTGTTGGCATTGCTTAGTAAACAAAGAGAAAAACAACAACCCTATGTCGTTGCGCACTGCAAAAGTTAGATCCTTCTCGGATTTGATCCTCCTAATAAACCGGGTCAATTTAAATTTCAAAACCGTAAAAGAGCTCTGGTGCTGCTTTAGGGCGAATTTTTAGGCGCTGACCTCAGCAATGCTCTAACCAAACAATATACATTAAGTATGTTCTCAAACTGTAAACGACCGGTAGTCAAATCGAATGGTAAGTCGACAAGCGCTCAACAATCAACAGTCAAACTGACAACTTTGTAACCATTAGTTCCTTTGAACATTTTAACAATCGCTGTAAGAAGAGGACAACTGGCAGATGCTAAGGTTTCGTATTTTCTCGTCAGTGTATTGTATTAGCAATGAGAAGACAATATAAAATGTTAACATCTGCCAGGTTTCATCTTCTCCCAGCATTAGTTAAAATAAAAGATTTATGTTCAGTTGCGATTCAAGCAAAAACAAGGAATAATTCAACCGAACATTTCGCACTGCACTTAGGCATGCTTCGTATTGTTAATTCACTGCGTTAATACACGTTAAGATACGAGTGACTGTCAACGCTTGCTTTCAAGCAATTTAAAAATCAATGGATATTGGACCGCAGTATGTATGAACTTGTACGTGTAGTTAGGAGCAGGGAATTTGACTTGATGAAATGTCTTTTGCTAGCATGTAGGAGAAATTTTTTAACAAAATGGATAGGCCAAAGCTCATTTAAAGTAATAAAAGAAAAGAGCATGCGTGTACGGTCAAAATATCCGTATTGCTGCTTTTGCAATGAATACGGATTAGTACCGCTGCAACAAACTGAAAACGGAGGAGGCTGTCATCGGCAAAATTAGCAACAGCTAATGAGAAAACTTGTTGTATTTTGCGTTAAGTGGAAGTGGAAGCAGCGCAAACAGGTGCGAATTGATGGGAGTGCAATGCAGAAAATGCGGCAGGTGGTGTCAACATACCTACGCTGGCTTCACGAATCAGCAAGAAGCGTCCCGCTTCATTGAGTAGCAGGGTTAGAAACTGCAAAGTAAACAGCAAGGAAACTAAAGTTGACTACGTGGAGCATATATTTTGCACTCAAACAGGCGGAGATTGCTGAGTGCTACCAGATTTATGATGTCAATAAGGTACTGCAGATCTTTATGGTTCTCGCTTCTGTTTGATGTTTAATCTGGCGCAGATTGATCAACAGATAGTTGTAACTGACAAGAACTCCCTAGAAGCACTGTCATTATGCTGATAGGATTTGTTGGGTTCTGAATTCGGATAGCGCATAACTAACCAAAATATTTCAGTAATTCATAGATCATTTTGTACGTGGGCTCGATTTCATCCACTCGTACACAGACGAAAATATGTGTGCACTTTCATTGAATTTACGGCGTTTAATGGTCTACTAACTGGTTCAGCTTAAAATAATTTTAAAACATTACCTATGATCCTCAGACAAAATATGTGCTAGAACACTTGCACAGGCAGATAAACACCTTATTTAGGGCCGTCAGAAGACTCTGTTGAGGCGATCAGATGCCATTATAGTGTTTTTGATATTAGAGCAAAATTAAAAGCAGATTGGCAAACGTCCACCGCCAAATTGGTTCTATTACAACAACCGCGACTAGAAGGCTGCAATTTCTATAAAGTTGGTAAGTTCTTCACCACGACAGGCAATCTGCATTGCAGCAATCTATTAACACGCAGCGCAGCAAATGGACAGAATTACATATTCAGCATTGTAAATCTTCGTTAATCTGGATTTACTACTCTTGTCCATTTGTAATTATACGCTCCGTTGGTATATGTAAATGACTAGTACTGTGTCAGCTGTACTCCGTAACTGCGCTTCGACGCCTTGCGACCAACATCAGTCGCACGCGGGCTGAGCATGCCGCGAAAGCGCCCAATCCTATGTGGATTAGAAACCACGCCGCTAGATTACGAGACAAGTTCGTTACCTCTAGGCTACCGGCTGACGTATTTTCCTTATATGGTCCTATCGACCTTATAAGATTTCACTTAATATCCTCCAGTGTAAGTGTCCTCTTTATTAGAAGATTTGAATTGCAAGCAGGAAACTGGTACCGCTGACCATCTCAAACCTACCCACGTCGACCCAAAATTCAGTAATTACCGGAATCCGTTCGAAGATTTGACGCAACCGGTGATACAGAATACGCCATTTGCAAACCAAAACGATTCAAATGGAAACATGCTGTCCACATCTTATATCTGGAAATAACATAAATACAAACTTAGTTTGAGCCGCAGTTTTAACCTCTTTTACAATTCCTTCACTCTAGAGCATATGGAGGCTAAAAAAGTTGCTGAAAACATTTCAAAACTACAAACCGCCATTTCCAGTTTGTCAAAAACCTTGGTCCTTGCAAAATGACAAACTAGATTATCGGTGCTGTGATTCTATCGCTTTTCAAAGCTTTGCGCTTCAGTTCTGATTACTATTCGCAGGCTTCTGATTGTGTTCGTTAGGCCATACAAGAGAATAACATGTACTGTTTTCGAATCCTCTTCTCTCCCTATTGAATATATCTGGCTGTACACCACTAGAGAAAAAGCGGCAGTAGACCATTTTTGTCCGATTACGTTGGTGCTTTCTTATCATTCGCATAATGTTTACCTGTTCTAACAGAAGGCTTGCAAGCAACGTAAATTCCTCACGTTTCTTAAATTGCACCTACGGTTTGCATCTACGCTTGCGGTATGCTTGAAACGTTTTTCAAGGACTGTTTTTATTTGCGTACTCAGGATAAATAAGGTTTGCTACCGTGTCAACTTTTGGCACAAGTCTGTACAGCTTTCAAAGTTCCAAGCACGCTATCTTGTGTCTGCGTTTTTAATACATCGTAATAGGACCCAAATTATGGCTTGGTGATTGGTGTCGTTTTCATCGTAGCTTGTACCTTGGCTACCTAAATAAGTTATCTTAGCGCTTTAAGTTGATGGTTCTAATTGTAAACCAAATTTGTGGTGATTGGGAATCGTCGCGTTCTCCTACATCCGTAATTAGCATTTGTCGTGCAACAATTAACAAAATAGCAACACATATGTAACTGGTATTGTTCCATGCTCAAAACTACCTTCCGGTTGTTAGGGAATTTAATTATGTCATATGTATCTGAATGACAAGGAGTGTTTACACAGCATACATGTTGAATGACCCATTTGCGACCAGTATACAAGAAGCACCTAGCACCAGGTTTTACCAAGGTTATGACTAGGTTTTTCCGTAAACATCGCAGTAGAGCGTACATGCCAAATAATTTACATAAGCAAGTGCCATTAACTGTTATACACGTTTTACAATGATTCTTGTGTACCTTTCGAATAATGCATGTTCAACTGGTATTGATTTTGGCGTATTGTGCCCCTCCGAGCCAATTAATTTACCTTAGGTTAATTGTCAACGGTCGAAATATTGGTGCAAGAAATAAATTTCTAGCGTTCGCAAAACGACTCTTTCCGCCTGCCTTTCAAAGCCGCTCGCGAGTGCAGTGATTAAAGGGGAGTAAGAAGACGGAGAAGACCGTTAACCGTAACGTTCTTTACCTATTCTTTTTATTTAGATTGGTTCCCATTACAATGGGTACGTGCTGCGGTTTGAACGTTCCTGTTCCGCTCCTGGAATTCTTTTAGCGTGCATGCTAAAAGATAACGACCAAGCCAGGATCGAAAATGCCGAAAACAAGAAAAAAACACAAGTAAATCATGTATGTAATGAATGTGATGTAGTAGAACAACCTTGGATGTGGATGCTATGTCCAGTGTCCTTGAAAAAATAGCATTATTAGCTCCGAATTTTAACGCGGGCCCAGGGTTACAGCACCGGAAAAATTCTCCATCAGAATGTAACATAGAAGTGGGAAAAGCAAGCATAAAAATTTGTGCAACACTTTCTCTCGTTGTAACGCATTGCCTTGGTCTTGCGTTTACTTTTAGGAGAGGCTTGCAACATAGTTGCAGATGGCGGCGTTTTGGAAAGGGAAATAACAGCTCTTATCTTTGGTACTTTGGACCATTTATAGATCACTCAAAGTCGCTTCCGGAGCTCCTCCAAAAGTTTCACACTCGATACAAACCCCGTATAAAAGCTGACACCTTCGTTCAAAAGTTGAGACACCTAGCAGACAGAGGAGGAAACGGCAGACCAGTGTGAACATCTCTAGGACCAACTGTATATAGCGCTTCAGCACGGAGAAGAGATGGAACGTGGTGCTGAGGTCTTGAGCAGAACCAAAACAACCGAAATGATGTTTAGGTACTCCGCCCCTGACTAACAATAAATAAATGATTATATCCTTTGTCCAGAAGCAGTTTGTCAAGTGCTACGTGCTTGAAACTACATGATATCGAGAGCCCATCCGCATGGAAACGATGTACGCAGTAAGAAGGCTTACCCCCGCCAATTTTAACCATCGGGCGAGCACTTACATTGAAGAGTGTGTCCAAATAATGTTCGCAGCTGACAACTCCAAGCAAGCCGTTTAGAATCATCACGCAAACCCGTGCACGGAAAACCGCTTTCAAAACATATCCGCAGTTGGTGATCAAAAACAGGCTGTTTTCAATCTTCAGCTTAGTCATCACATGAGGATACCTTCATAGTACCATCGGTGTCCAGCAGCGTGAAGAAAACCTCGTTTAATGGAGCTATTGATGTTTCTGGGGTTCCGTTTGTCGGGTTGGTTGATATGGGAGCATGCAACAGCCATTTTAATAATGTTGTACGTAAGCTGTTAACTGAATTTATCTCTGAACCAAATACATGCCGTTTGACGGCCGTTAACGCGGAAACACTGATCACATGCGATTTCGTACAGGTGCTAGTCATCATCGTTAATAAGTAACACTAGCATAACTTTGTCGGAGTCGACCACATCGCTTTCGCAGTCATCAGTTGGTTGGATTTACTAGATAGAATGAGGTAGCAGTTATACGTGGTGAGATGGCAATTAATCACCAATCTCTGCACTGTCCCGCTTTACTAGCATAAATGCGTAGGTTTACAGTAGTACACGGTTCTTGGGGTCTCAGAAGGAATCTCGTGGATAAACCAGTTGGTGCAGCCGCGAAAGTTTATTAGCAATAATCTCACCCAGGGGCGCTTGGAATGGATTTTACAGAAATACTCAGACGGTTTTGCATGGGGAACAGGGAATATTGCGCGCAGCGCTAGTGTGCAGCAATCAGTCGATACCGGCGATGCTTAACCTGTGAGGTGTCCACCGAGACCGATTCCAACTCATTAGCAGAGCGAGGTACCGCAAGTGATAGATGAAATGCTTAGGCGTCACCTATATTGCTGGTGAAGCAGTAGGATATTGATCTCCGGCTGTGCGGGGTTTATAGACTTCTTAACATGGTAACGCGGCTGGTTGCTTTTGTTCTCTCTAGTATCGACAATTCTTTCGATGCACCTGGTGGTTCCACGTGCTCTATCACATTCGATCTTTCTTCTGGCTACTGCATGGTGAAATTGGTATAGAGCGATCTAGTGAAAACTGTTTTCGTCGTGTCTTCTGGCTTGTACAAATTTCAGACTGTGCCGTTTGGGTTAACAAGCGCCTCCAATGAAATTTCACCGTCTGATGCAGACTGTATTGTGTGGATTGAGCCCAATGAATTGTCTCGTTTATTTGGACGATTTTATTATGCATGGGGAAACGAAGTAGGAGCAGTTGAATGAACTAGCCGAAGTACTGAAATGTCGAATTCAGGTAAGTGGCAAACGCAAGCCAACTAAGTGCCAATTACTACGGGAAGCAGTGGTGTATCTGGAACACAAAATCTCGAGATCGGGCATAGGAACAGATCCATACAAGACGGAAAAAAGAAAATTCTTGCATTGAGCAATACACAGCTTTCTTTGTTTGACTACATATCACAGGAGATTCATCAAAGTTTTTTCCAATATTGCCACTCCGTTTAATATATTGTTGCAAAAAGGTCGAAAGTTTGTGTTGTCTGCCAAATGCCAAAAATATTTGATCGGTTCCGGGAGTCCCCATTTACGGCCTGGATGTTAGTGTACCCTTACTTATCGCTCTCGTCTAGAGAATTCCATTTGTACATGGATATGATTGACCAAGCTACTAGATCTGTCTTGTCACAGAAAGTTCCTGACCGAATAGAAAGGGTAGGATCCTACAATAGTAGGAGATTCAGCTTGAGAAATCATTGCACTACAAGAAATGAAATGCTGGCTTTCGTATTTTCATAAAACTGAAGCGGTTGTATCTACTTGGAAGCAGATATGTGGTACAGACTGACCATCAATCCCTTCGACGGCTTCAGAATTTCCGGGATACTGAAGGAAAAATCGTGAGCGGGCAAGAAAAGTTACGTGAACGTAATTTCATAAGTAAATTTGGCCGGTCAGACAGCACACTAACGTTTATACATTGTCTTCGGTTCCCTTCCGGGACCATGCGGATTGTCTTTCGTACAACACGCAACACATAGCCATGAGTAAATTCCAGAAAGTGGAGTATGGACGCTGGAAGCTATGGCAGGCAAATATACAGATATTGGGTTGATTTAAAAAAAGTGCTTTCATGTCCGCAACATTCTAAACAGTAGGGCGATGGGAAGAAAACTAATGAGGGGCGATGCCTGTGGGTCATGTGGTACAAACCAACTACCGAGGAAAATCGTTGTTGTCCGATTTTGGCCGGATCAACACTAGAAGAATCGTGGTCTCACAGCCGAGAGTCAAATAGTTGTTAAGTAAACATTAAAAATTTAGCATTTACCAAAAGGCATGTAGCATCACGACGGCACTTCTGGTGGCCACACTAACGGAGAGACTTACTCATCTTTTTCCCAGTCTTGCGAGGACAGTATTTGCTTTAAACATCCTCTATTCCTCAAGCGTGCTCCGCTGCAACCTATGAAGGCCTGATATCCTAATGAGTTGGTAGTTGTAGATATGATTGTGCCATTGTCCGAAACAGCCTTATTTTAGTCATGGTGGATCAGTTTACCAAGTGGTGATATGATGTACGGTTCGCACAGACCGAAACCGTTACTGTGGCGGGAACATTTGTGAATCACTGAGTTTGTGGTTGAGGAACACCAGAACAGTTACATTCTGACAGGGGCTGCTGTTTTGAGAGTGCATTGGTATAAAAAGTTTTCAGGGTTATTGGGACAAAAAGGACGAGAACGATTAAATATCACCCTGAAGGGGAAAGTCAACTTGAACGAACTAATCGTTCTCTCAAAACACTACCGAAAACCTTTCTGTACGTGAATATCACTGAGTGGGACGCCATGTTGCCAAGTGTTTGCTGACCTACCGAAGTACGGTTCATTCCTTGAACGGAAAAACATCCTATTTTTCTGTGGACTGGAAGAGAGTCGCGTTTGCGTTTTGATTTACGCTTAACTATGAATCAGCATTTAAATTCATCAGTAATGGTTTACGGCAGTCAGTCACTGGACTCGCTCCGATAAGCACAGCAGACTACTCGGGTGTATCTAAAAACTACAAAACTGTACGAAAGAGAGTATTATGACAACAAAATATTCGGTCTGCCCCCTATATTTGCAGAACTTGTGTGACTACATCAGACTCAAACCCAAGTCATGCCTACAAAGTTCCACCGTGAATGCGTCGGCCCCATATGTACTGGAGCCAATGGTGTCCGATACTACGTGTATAGTAAAGTGTCGCGATTCTCCCAACAGCTTCCCCATGACGTTAAACTTTAATCGTCTTAAGCCGTGCCGAAAGAAGGAAAGATAGTAGGTAGCAAAACAGCCGAACCACCATTGAAAGTAGCCTGCGGAAGGGGGATAGGGTCAGGCACCGTCGATGTTGCACGATTACAAAGGATATAGTTTAGGAAAAGATCGAAATATTAGCGAGCGAACTTAATTTGAACAGTTTCTATAATGAAGTTTTCCGCTTTCATTTCAGGGCCGCGCGAGTGTACTGTGACGGAAGTAGAGCGCCAAAACAGAGAAGCTTGTTAACTACAACCTTCTATACCTTTGCTTTCTACTTACATTAATTCCCATTTACAACGGGTACCAGTTGCGTAATACAAGTTTCTGTTCCTCTCTTGGACTTCTTCTAGTGTGTACGCTAGAATGACTCATATTCCTAATTAATTATGCCCTTAATCTTCTTTTTCTGTTTGTGAAAGAAACTAACATTTCAAAATTCACCCCACTATTGAACTAACTCGTCGACAATATGTTGAACGTACTTCTGCCTCACGCAATGGCAGGACACTGTCGAATGTTGCGCGCTGGTTGTTTTGTTGATACTCTATCTCGTCCCAACCTAAAAGACTCATAATGTTGACAGCTCACCGGGTATGCGACAAAGCAGCGGAACGCTAAGAGGTTTTGGGTATTGCGAAAATCGGGCCAGAACCAGTAGTCATTTATTTAGCAAATAAAAGTCCCACACTGCGAGTCGGACAACGTGGTTGACTGTAACAAGTTTCTTGAGGAAGAAAGCAAACTTGGTTAGGCAATATACCCAGTAGACTTAGATTATGAAATTGAGCGTTTTTCCGCATCAGCTGGTAATAAGAGATATGTCAGGGTTTTACTCTTGTCTATATAATGACAAATCTGGCTGAAAAGTTCACAGCAATTTACTTACGTCAGAAAGATAATTGAGCCGATGTCAATGGAATGGCTATACATAGGAATGAAGAAAGGCAGCTTGATAAAATTATGTAATAATTTGGTAAGCGTACTGTCGTCCTTGATGGGCAAAAGTCAATAGAAGTGCAAGGCACTGTGCGTGAAATTCGGTCAAGATGACTGTACGAAGTTGAGTACATTGTTGATTAAAAACACTATTCGACCACAGTGCGGTAAGCAGCTACTCTATCGAACAATTGACGATTCATAGGCGAAGGAAAATCATGGAATCATACATTGTGTATTAGTTGAGAGTTTTACTCAGTTTATAACTGGAAATAATATTCTTGTTCTATCTTAATCCCTGATTAGAATGTGCACTATAGCACAAATACATTACATGGAATAAACGTGCAATAACCCATATTATTAAATAATTGCCAAGTTGAATTGAAAAGCAATCGTAAGACTTCTTGCATTTTGTCGTGTATAGCGAGATATCTTCCGGGAGAATATGACATACCATTGTTAAGTTTAACTAACTCACGCAGATACAAATAATTTTGCTGGTGCGATAAAGTATTTTCTCGGAAGAAAGCACGTTAAATCTAATTGTTTCCCATTAATTGTATGATGATTGCATCATCAGAAACACTGCTCGATCCCCAGGTGTTAGTTTGCTTCGCGGCCATTAGTGAAGAGTACTGACCAAAAAACTATGCCAACCAAGTTTTGAATGTGAAGGAATGTGTTAATTCAATTTTTTACTTATCCGCGGTTAACCAGTGGGAGCTAACTTTTAAGCGTGTCCTAATCTCCGTCAACTGTAATGTTTTGGCGAAACGCTAATTGGTTAACTAAGTGAATATCATGATTCAGTGAACACGTTTTCCCTATGGCTAACTATTAAAAATTTCGTAAAATATAACGCAGGGTCTTTCGAGCATATTTGGCATTAAGCTATAGCAATTTGACTCTACGTAAAGTCAGCTGGTGCTTGATACTTGATGGAGTTCAAATAGGCTAACAGAACGTGTCGCTGTTAAGTCCTTTCTCATTTACCACAAACAGCCATATAAATTTATCCAAATAATCATAAAGGTAAATCGCTCTGCTTAGCCAAATAGATGAGTTTATAAACAGGTAATTCGATTGAAATAAACAAAAATAGATTTAGACATACAGTTCGAAAACGAGGATAAACAGTAAATCAGTAAACACGTAAATTAGTAAAACGGTCTTCGAATGAAAAGTAAAAGTGTAGAACGTATGTGTGCTTGACGTTCGCGTGGCTGTTATGTTAGATTAATGGATACTATAAGAAAAAGTCAAAGCTTTGTTAAAGACATTTGCTGAAGGATTAAAAAGTATCCAATGTGTATGTGTGTTCATTTATACTGGTCGGGTGCACGTTATTTGATTTCTACCCAGCTGACACTACCTCACATGTGACTGAAGAGAATGGGTTACAGCAGCAATACAAATTTCGCAACAAAACCTTCTCATCTAAGTTTAGAAAACGAGTAAGCTTTGTCTAAGTTTACCATTGTTATTCCAAATCGCTAAGGAAACAGAAGTATTGGCCAATGTTAGGCAATTATTTAAGCCCATTAATAAGCAAGTTGAAATTTTCTCAAGCACGTATTAGAAAAGAGAACCGGAATAAATTTATATCAAATTCTATCAATTATGCAAATCGCATTTTCGAAATCTGATCGCGGAAAGATGTAATGTTTTGCGTATATCCATAGCGAACTAACATTGCTAGATATCAATGCATAACACATCTTGCAGTGTGTTCAGGTAAAAACGACAGTTTTTGTTAAAATAACTTTGTTTACCTATCGTTTCAGCTATTGACCTTTAGTGAAAAGAGTTTGATACGTTGGATTTAAGCTCTGTAGCTGTTTAAAGTTATGACACAGTTTAAATAAGTTGGCTCAACAGCGTGGCCTAAAGTGAACGATAGTAAACAACAATAAGTTGACAGCAAACTTTAAAAGAGATAAATTAAAAGATTGTTATCTGTGGGTAAGAAACAACTTCATAAAAGATTGCAAAACTGACAAGCACGCGAATATTGTTTAAGAATTGAAGAAAT
The DNA here is from genome assembly GCA_944474145.2 of Dicrocoelium dendriticum. Classification (NCBI taxonomy): domain Eukaryota; kingdom Metazoa; phylum Platyhelminthes; class Trematoda; order Plagiorchiida; family Dicrocoeliidae; genus Dicrocoelium; species Dicrocoelium dendriticum. The sequence goes on from OX104060.1 coordinate 1,483,438, forward strand.
ATGACTTAAGTGATGCTGAAGAAGTACTTGATAAGAAGAAAATGATTCCGGCTGTGACGTGACAATGATGGATTCGATAATTAGCATGTTCATTTAACACAGAAAAACCGACCAACTTTAAAGGAACAGAGCAATTTCAACTGCGAGAGACTTTACTTCCTTAATCTAGACAGCTGGTGTTGTGGAAAAATGCTTAAGTGACTAAGCAGCCCACTTTACGGAGCATGCTAGTCTAACCATTTTTCACACATTTAAAATACAAAACGTTGAATTGTCTTGAGCAAAGAGTATGTATAGTCCAACTTCCTAGTTCCTTCGGATAAAGCATAACATTTTGGAATCTAGCTTTGTACTCTCATCGCGGTACGCTTGGAACATATATATCTATGTCAAAGGCTTAATTAGTAGTCAGTCTTTGGCTTCATGCAGGGACTGTCAATGTAACGAACAACTAAAGTTTCATTTTCTCATAATTATAAATTAAAGCATAGTAGTTGAAGATTTTATTAATTAGTTACCTTTATTTGCTAAAATACCGTGTATCTTGAGCCCAAGAAATGTGAAACTGTTTTGTTTCGCAACATTAGTAAAATCTTCCAGGTACTAAAGCGTTTGCCAAAATGTGTTTGAATTTTAATCAAACTATTGAAGCTTACATGTTAACTATTTGTACGGTTCATTTTACGTATCCTGCGTGCTTATTGTGGATGCGGCTTCACTGGCCAAATTAGCTTCTTTGTAATACCCACGAAAGCAGCCGAAATTTGGGCATCGCAACATTTTCGTACCGTCCTTAGAACAGGATAATGCTTATACTGTCACCTGGTTTATATGAGCTTTGAACAAGACAGACGATTTCGGCATGAATTTTTATGATGCGAGTTATTCTTAGCAATAAGTGCTACAAGTGCTACCAGTTCCAAGAAGCGTAGTGAAGCATTTTGGAGTACTTTGCGCATTTAAGCACTAAGCACTCGCATAAAATAGGAAATGTAATCTCTACTTCGTGCATAAATGGTCATACTGACATAAGTGTGGACGTTATCTGCAGCGTAAATAATCCAAATTGGAGTGCTGAATTAGTGCACACCTATACTCGATGGATATTTTGTCCAATAAAAGCAGTGCCGCAAGCTGGGTGCACCTTTGCAAGATGCATGCAGGTGTGATGAAGAGTCAAATATGCCTCAGAAACAAAATTTGGATGAGTACGCAAGACACTTGCTTTCGTAGGGAGCAGACAGTGTAAATGTGTGGCAGTATGTAGCGTACATAAAAAACGTATTTGTTGATAAAAAGCTTGATTCTTGGTCGATAGAAAGAAAGAAAACATTAATTTGTGAAGGTTCAATGACACCGATCCTTATTTTCTATCAGTTACTAAAGGAAAATAACGATTTGTTTATCAATTAACCCTGTTTTCAAAGATAAATCAATGCCGGCAGCAGGAACA
>OX104060.1:1485363-1525834 GCA_944474145.2 Dicrocoelium dendriticum
GTACTGCAGATCTTTATGGTTCTCACTTCTGTTTGATGTTTAATCTGGCGCAGATTGATCAACAGATAGTTGTAACTGACAAGAACTCCCTAGAAGCACTGTCATTATGCTGATAGGATTCGTTGGGTTCTGAATTCGGATAGCGCATAACTAACCAAAATATTTCAATAATTCATAGATCATTTTGTACGTGGGCTCGATTTCATCCACTCGTACACAGACGAAAATATGTGTGCACTTTCATTGAATTTACGGCGTTTAATGGTCTACTAACTGGTTCAGCTTAAAATAATTTTAAAACATTACCTATGATCCTCAGACAAAATATGTGATAGAACACTTGCACAGGCAGATAAACACCTTATGTAGGGCCGTCAGAAGACTCTGTTGAGGCGATCAGATGCCATTATAGTGTTTTTGATATTAGAGCAAAATTAAAAGCCGATTGACAAACGTCCACTGCCAAATTGGTTCACTTACAACAACCGCGACTAGAAGGCTGCAATTTCTATAAAGTTGGTAAGTTCTTCACCACGACAGGCAATCTGCATTGCAGCAATCTATTAACACGCAGCGCAGCAAATGGACAGAATTACAGATTCAGCATTGTAAATCTTCGTTAATCTGGATCTACTACTCTTGTCCATTTGCAATTATACGCTCCGTTGGTATATGTAAATGACTATTACTGTGTCAGCTGTACTCCGTAACTGCGTTTCGACGCCTTGCGACCAACATCAGTCGCACGCGGGCTGAGCATGCCGCGAAACTGCCCAATCCTATGTGGATTAGAAACCGCGCCGCTAGATTACGAGACAAGCTCGTTACCTCTAGGCTACCGGCTGACGTATTTTCCGTATATGGTCCTATCGACCTTATAAGATTTTACTTAATATCCTCCAGTGTAAGTGCCCTCTTTATTAGAAGATTTGAATTGCAAGCAGGAAACTGGTACCGCTGACCATCTCAAACCTACCTACGTCGACCCAAAGTTCTGTAATTACCGGACTCCGTTCGACGATTTGACGCAACCGGTGATACAGAATACGTAATTTGCGAACAAAAACGATTCAAACGGAAACATGCTGTCCACATCTTATATCTGGAAATAACATAAATACAAACTTAGTTTGAGCCGCAGTTTTAACCTCTTTTACAATTCCTTCACTCTAGAGCATATGGAGGCTAAAAAGTTGCTGAAAACATTTCAAAACTACAAACCGCCATTTCCAGTTTGTCAAAAACCTTGGTCCTTGCAAAATGACAAACTAGATTATCGGTGCTTTGATTCTATCGCTTATCACCCTATCGCGCTTCAGTTCTGATTACTATTCGCAGGCTTCTGATTGTGTTCGTTAGGCCATACAAGAGAATAACATGTACTGTTTTCGAATCCTCTTCTCTCCCTATTGAATATATCTGGCTGTACACCGCTAGAGAAAATGCGGCAGTAGACCATTTTTGTCCGATTACGTTGGTGCTTTCTTATCATTCGCATAATGTTTACCTGTTCTAGCAGAAGGCTTGCAAGCAACGTAAATTCCTCACATTTCTTAAATTGCACCTACGGTTTGCATCTACGCTTGCGGTATGCTTGAAACGTTTTTTCAAGGACTGTTTTCATTTGCGTACTCAGGATAAATATGGTTTGCTACCGTGTCAAATTTTGGCACAAGTCTGTACAGCTTTCTAAGTTCCAAGCACGCTATCTTGTGTCTGCGTTTTTAATACATCGTAATAGGACCCAAATTATGGCTTTGTGATTGGTGTCGTTTTTATCGTAGCTTGTACCATGGCTACCTAAATAAGTTATCTTAGCGCTTTAAATTGATGGTTCTAATTGTAAACCAAATTTGTGGTGATTGGGACTCGTCGCGTTCTCCTACATCCGTAATCAGCATTTGTCATGCAACAATTAACAAAATAGCAACACATATGTAACTGGTATTGTTCCATGCTCAAAACTATCTTCCGGTTGTTAGGGAATTTAATTATGTCGTCGATATCTGAATGACAAGAAGTGTTTACACAGCATACAGGTTGAAGGACTCATTTGGGACCAGTATACATGAAGCACCTAGCACCAGGTTTTACCAAGGTTATGACTAGGTTTTTCCGTAAACATCGCAGTAGAGCGTACATGCCAAATAATTTACATAAGCAAGTGCCATTAACTGTTATACACGTTTTACAATGATTCTTGTTTACCTTTCGAATAATGCATGTTCAACTGGTATTGATTTTGGCGTATTATGCCCCTCCGAGTCAATTAATTTATCTTAGGTTAATTGTCAACGGTCGAAATATTGGTGCAAGAAATAAATGTCTAGCGTTCGCAAAACGACTCTTTCCGCTTGCCTTTTAAAGCCGCTCGCGAGTGCTGCGATTAAAGGGGAGTAAGAAGACAGAGAAGACCGTTAACCGTAACGTTCTTTATCTATTCTTTTTATTTAGATTGCTTCCCATTACAATGGGTACGTGCTGCGTTTTGCACGTTCCTGTTCTGCTCCTGGACTTCTTTTGGCGTGCGTGCTAAAAGATAACGACCAAGCCAGAATCGAAAATGCCGAAAACAAGAAAAAAACACAAGTAAATCATGTATGCGATGAACGTGATGTAGTAAAACAACCTTGGATGTGGATGCTATGTCGTGTCCTTGAAAAAATAGCATTATTAGCTCCGAATTTTAACGCGGGCCCAGGGTTACAGCACCGGAAAAATTCTCCATCAGAATGTAATATGGAAGTGGGAAAAGCAAGCATAAAAATTTGTGCAACACTTTCCCTCGTTGTAACGCATTGCTTTGCTCTTGCGTTTACTTTTAGGAGAGGCTGGTGACATAGTTGCAGATGGCGGCGTTTTGGAAAGGGAAATACCAGCTCTTATCTTTGGTACTTTTGACCATTTATAGATCACTCACAGTCGCTTCCGGAGCTCCTCCAAAAGTTTCACGCTTAATACAAAACCCGTAGAAAAGCTAAGACATTCGTTCATAAGTTGAGACACCTAGCAGACAGAGGAGGAAACGGCAGACCAGTGTGAACATCTCTAGGACCAACTGGATATAGCGCTTCAGCACGGAGAAGAGATGGAACGTGTTCTTGAGGTCTTGAGCAGAACCAATACGACCGATATGATGTTTAGGTACACCGCCCCTAACTAGCAATAAAGAAATGATTATATCCTTTGTTCAGAAGCAGTTTGTCAAGTGCTACGTGCTTGAAACTACATGATATCGAGAGCCCATCCGCATGGAAACGATGTACGCAGTAAGAAGGCTTACCCCCGCCAATTTTAACCATCGGGCGAGCACTTACATTGAAGAGTGTGTCCAAATAATGTTCGCAGCTGACAACTCCAAGCAAGCCGTTTAGAATCATCACGCAAACCCGTGCACGGAAAACCACTTTCAAAACATATCCGCAGTTGGTGATCAAAGCAGGCTGTTTTCAATCTTCAGCTTAGTCATCACATGAGGATACCTTCATAGTACCATCGGTGTCCAGCAGCGTGAATGAAACCTCGTTTACTGGAGCTATTGATGTTTCTGGGATTCCGTTTGTCGGGTTGGTTGATATGGGAGCATGCAACAGCCATTTTAATAACGTTGTACGTAAGCTGTTAACTGAATTTATCTCTGAACCAAATACATGCCGTTTGACGGCCGTTAACGCGGAAACACTAGTCACATGCGATTTCTTACAGGTGCCAGTCATCATCGTTAATAAGCAACACTAGCATAACTTTGTCTCAGTCGACCACATCGCTTTCGCAGTCATCATTTGGTTGGACTTACTAGATAGAATGAGGTAGCAGTTATACGTGGTGAGATGGCAATTAATCACCAATCTCTGCACTGTCTCGCTTTACTAGCATAAATGCGTAGGTTTACAGTAGTACACGGTTCTTGGGGTCGCAGAAGGAATCTCATGGATAAACCACTTGGTGTAGCCGCTAAAGTTGATTAGCAATAATCTCACCCAGGGGCGCTTGGAATGGATTTTACAGAAATACTCCGACACTTTCGCATGGGGACAGGGAATATTGCGCGCAGCGCTAGTGTGCAGCAAACAGTCGATACCGGCGACGCTTAACTTGTGAGGTGTCCACCGAGACCGATTCCAACTCATTAGCAGAGCGAGGTAGCGCAAGTGATAGATGAAATGCTTAGGCGTCACCTATATTGCTGGTGAAGCAGTAGAATATTGATCTCCGGCTGTGCCGCTGGTAACGCGGCTGGTTGCTTTTGTTCTCTCTAGTATCGACAATTCGTTCGATGCACCTGGTGATTCCACGTGCTTTATCACACTCGATCTTTCTTCTGGCTAATGCATGGTGAAATTGGTATAGAGCGCTCTAGTGAAAACTGTTTTCGTCGTGTCTTCTGGCTTGTACAAATTTCAGACTGTGCCGTTTGTGTTAACAAGCGCCTCCAATGAAATTTCACCGTCTGATGCAGACTGTATTGTGTGGATTGAGCCCAATGAATTGTCTCGTTTATTTGGACGATTTTATTATGCATGGGGAAACGAAGCAGGAGCAGTTGAATGAACTAGCCGAAGTACTAAAATGTCGAATTCAGGTAAGTGTCAAACGCAAGCCAACTAAGTGACAATTACTACGGGAAGCAGTGGCGTAGCTGGAACACAAAATCTCGAGATCGGGCATAGGAACAGATCCATACAAGACGGAAAAAGGAAAGTCTTGCATTGAGCAATTACACAGCTTACTTTGTTTGGCTACATATCACAGGAGATTCATCAAAGTTTTTTCCAATATTGCCACTCCGTTTAATATATTGTTGCAAAAAGGTCGAAAGTTTGTGTTGTCTGCCAAATGCCAAAAATATTTGATGGGCTCCGGGAGTCCCCATTTACGGCCTGGATGTTAGTGTACCCTGACTTATCGCTCTCGTCTAGAGAATTCCATTTGGACATCGATATGATTGACCAAGCTACCAGATCTGTCTTGTCACAGAAAGTTCCTGACCGAATATAAAGGGTAGGATCCTAAAATAGTAGGAGATACAGCTTGAGAAATCATTGCACTACCAGAAATGAAATGCTGGCTTTCGTATTTTCATTAAACTGAAGCGGTTGTATCTACTTATAAGCAGATATGTGGTACAGACTGACCATCAATCCCTTCGACGGCTTCAAAATTTCCGGGATACTGAAGGAAAATTCGTGAGCGGGCAAGAAAAGTTACGTTAACGTAATTTCAAATGTAAACCTCGGCCGGTCAGACAGCACACTAACGTTTATACATTGTCTCCGGTTCCCTTCCGGGACCATGCGGATTGTCTTTCGTACAACACGCAACACATAGCCATGAGTAACTTCCAGAAAGCGGAGTATGGACGCTGGAAACTATAGCAGGCAAATATACGGATATTGGGTTGATTTAAGAAAGTGTTTTCATGTCCGCAACATTCTAAACAGTAAGGCGATGGGAAGAAAACTAATGAGGGGCGATGCCTGTGGGTCATGTGGTAAAAAATAACTACCGAGGAAAGATCGTTGTGTTCCGATTTTGGCCGGATCAACACTAGAAGAATCGTGGTCTCACAGTCGAGAGTCAAATAGGTGTTAAGTAAACATTAAAAAATTTAGCATTTACCAAAAGGCATGCAGCATCACGACGGCACTTCTGGTGGCCACACTAACGGAGAGACGTACGCAACTTTTTCCCAGTCTTGCGAGGACAGTATTTGCTTTAAACATCCTCTATTCCTCAAGCGTGCTCCGTTGCAACCTATGAAGGCCTGATATCCTAATGAGTTAATAGTTGTAGATATTATTGTGTCGTTGTCCGAAACAGGAGGATGACATCGCCTTATTTTAGTCATGGTGGATTAGTTTACCAAGTGGTGATATGCTGTACGGTTCGCACAGACCGAAACCGTTACTGTGGCGGGAACATTTGTGAATCACTGAGTTTGTGGTTGAGGAACACCAGAACAGTTACATTCTGACAGGGGCTGCTGTTTTGAGAGTGCATTGGTGTAAAAAGTTTTCAGAGTTATTGGGACAAAAAGGACGAGGACGATTAAATATCACCCCGAAGGGGAAAGTCAACTTGAAAGAACTAATCGTTCTCTCAAAACACTACCGAAAACCTTTCTGGACATGAATATCACTGAGTGGGACGCCATGTTGCCAAGTGTTTGCTGACCTACCGAAGTACGGTTCATTCCTTGAATGGTAAAACACCCTATTTTATGTGGGCTGGAAGACAGTCGCGTTTGCGTTTTGATTTACGCTTAACTATGAATCAGCATTTAAATTCATCAGTAATGGTTTACGGCAGTCAGTCACTGGACTCGCTCCGATAAGCACAGCAGACTACTCGGGTGTATCTAAAAACTGCAAAACTGTACGAAAGAGAGTATTATGACAACAGGATATTCGGTCTGCCCCCTATATTTGCAGAACTTGTGTGACTACATCAGACTCAAACCCAAGTCATGCCGACAAAGTTCCAACGTGAATGCGTCGGCCCCATATGTACTGGAGCCAGTGGTGTCCGATACTACGTGTATAGTAAAGTGTCGCGATTCTCCCAACAGCTTCCCCATGACGTTAAACTTTAATCGTCTTAAGCAGTGCCGAAAGAAGGAAAGATAGTAAGTAGCAAAACAGCCGAACCACCACTGAAAGTAGCCTGCGGAAGGGGGATAGGGTCAGGCACCGTCGATGTTGCACGATTACAAAGGATATAGTTTAGGAAAAGATCGAAATGTTAGCGAGCGAACTTAATTTGAACAGTTTATATAATGAAGTTTTCTGCTTTCATTTCAGGGCCGCGCGAGTGTACTGTGACGGAAGTAGAGCGCCAAAACAGAGAAGCTTGTTAACTACAACCTTCTATACCTTTGCTTTCTACTTACGTTAATTCCCCTTTACAACAGGTACCAGTTGCGTAATACAAGTTTCTGTTCCTCTCTTGGACTTCTTCTAGTGTGTGTACGCTAGAATGACTCATATTCCTAATTAATTATGCCCTTAATCTTCTTTTTCTGTTTGTGAAATAAACTAACATTGCATAATTCACCCCGCTACTAAACCAAGTCGTCGACAATATGTTCAACGTACTTGTGCCTCACGCAATGGCAGGACACTGTCGAATGTTGCGCGCTGGTTGTTTTGTTGATACTCTATCTCGTCCCAACGTAAAAGACTCATAATGTTGACAGCTCACCGGGTATGCGACAAAGCAGCGTAACGCTAAGAGGTTTTGGGTATTGCAAAAATCGGGCCAGAACCAGTAGTCATTTTTTAGCAAATAAAAGTCCCACACTGCGAGTCGGCAATGTGGTTGACTGTAACAAGTTTCTTGAGGAAGAAAGCAAACTTGGTTAGGCAATATACCTAGTAGACTTAGATTATGAAATTGATCGTTTTTCCGCATCAGCTGGTAATAAGAGATATGTCAGGGTTTTAACCTTGTCTTTTTAATGACAAATCTGGCTGAAAAGTACACAGCAATTTAATTAGTCAGAAAGATAATTGAGCCGATGTCAATGGAATGGCTATACATACGAATGAAGAAAGGCAGCTTGATCAAATTATGTAATAATTTGGTAAGCGTACTGTCGTCCTTGATGGGCAAAAGTCAATAGAAGTGCAAGGCACTATGCGTGAAATTCGGTCAAGATGACTGTACGAAGTTGAGTACATTGTAGATTAAAAACACTATTCGACCTCAGTGCGGTAAGCAGCTACTCTATTGAACAATTGAGGATTCATATGCGAAGGAAAATCATGGAATCATACATTGTGTATTAGTTGAAAGTTTTACTCAATTTATAACTGGAAATAATATTCTTGTTCTGTCTTAATCCCTGATTAGAATATGCATTATGGCAAAAATATATTACATGGAATAAACATGCAATAACCCATATTATTAAATAATTGCCAAATTGAATTGAAAAGTAATCGTAAAACTTCCTGCATTTTGTCTTGTATAGCGAGATATCTTCCGGGAGAAAATGATATACCATTGTTAAGTTTAACTAACTCACGCAGATACAAATAATTTTGCTGGTGGGATGAAGTATTTTCTCGGAAGAAAGCACGTTAAATCTAATTGTTTCCCATTAATTGTATGATGATTGCATCATTAGAAACACTGCTCGATCCCCAGGTGTTAGTTTACTTCGCGGCCATTAGTGAAGAGTACTGACCAAAAAACTATGCCAACCAAGTTTTGAATGTGAAGGAATGTGTTAATTCACTTTTTTTAATTACACGCGGTTAACCAGTGGGTGCTAACTTTTAAGATTGTCCTAATCTCCGTCAACTGTAATGTTTTGGCGAAAAGCTAATTGGTTAACTAAGTGAATATCGTGTTTCACTGAACAAGCTTTCCCTATGGCTAACTATTAACAATTTCATAAAATATAACGCAGGGTCATTCGAGCCCATTTGGCATTAAGCTATAGCAATTTGACTCTACGTAATGTCAGCTGGTGCTTGATACTTGAGGGAGTTCAAATAGGCTAATAGAACGTTTTGCTGTTGAGTTCTTTCTCACTTACCACAAACAGCCATATAAATTTATCCAAATAATCATAAAGGCAAATCGCTCTGCTTAGCAAATAGATGAGTTTATAAACAGGTAATTCGATTGAAACAAACATAAATAAATTTAGATATGCAGTTCGAAACCGAGGATAAACAGTAAATCAGTATACACGTAAATTAGTAAAACGGTCTTCGAATGAAAAGTGAAAGTGTAGAACGTATGTGTGCTTGATGTTCGCCTGGCTGTTATTTTAGATTAATGGATACTATAAGAATAAGGCAAAGCTTTTATCAAAGACATTTGCTGAAAGATTTAAAAGTATCTAATGTATGTTTGTGTGTTCATTTATACTGGTTGGGTGCACGTCAAATGATTTCTACCCAGCTGGCACTACCTCACATGTGACTGAAGAGAATGAGTTACAGCAGCAGTACAAATTTCGCAACATAACCATCTCATCTAAGTTTAGATAACGAGAAAGCTTTGTCTAAGTTTAAGATTGTTATTTCAAATCGCTAAGGAAAGAGAAGGATTGGCCAATATTAGGCAATTATTTTAGCCCATTAATAAGAAATTTGACATTTTATCAAGCACCTACTAGATAGGAGACGCGGAATAAATGTATCTTAAATTCTATCAAGTATGCAAATCGCTGTTTCGAAATCTGATCGCGGAAAGATGTAATGTTATGCATACACCCATAGCGAACTAATATTGCTAGATATCAATGCGTAACACATCTTGCAGTGTGGTCAGGGAAAAACGACAGTTTTGTTAAAATAACTTTGTTTACCTATCGTTTCAGCTATTGACCTTTAGTGAAAAGAGTTTGATTCGTTGGATTTAAGCTCTGTAGCTGTTTAAAGTTATGACACAGTTTAAAAAAGTTGGCTCAACAACGTGGCCTAAAGTGAACGATAGTAAACAACAATAAGTTGACAGCAAACTTTAAAAGAGATAAATTAAAAGATTGTTATCTGTGGGTAAGAAACAACTTCATAAAAGATTGCAAAACTGACAAGCACGCGGATATTGTTTAACCATTGAAGAAGTATGACTTAAGTGATGCTGAAGAAGTACTTGATAAGGAGAAAGTGATTCAGGCCTTGACGTGACAATGATGGATTCGATAATTAGCATGTTCATTTATCACAGAAAAACTGACCAACCTTAAAGGAACAGAGCAATTTTAACTGCGAGAGGCTTTACTTCCTTAATCTAGACAGCTGGCATTGTGGAAAAATGCTTAAGTGACTAAGCAGTCCACTTTACGGAGCATGCTAGCCTAACCATTTTGCATGCATTTAAACTACAAAACGTTGAAATGTCTTGAGCAAAGAGTATGTGTAGTTCAACTTCCTGGTTCCTTCCGATAAAGCTTAACATTTTGGAATTTAGCTTTGTATTCTCATCGCGGTACGCTTGGAACATAAATATCTAAGTCAAAGGCTTTATTAGTAGTCAGTCTTTGGCTTCATGCAGGGACTGTCAATGTAACGAACCACTAAAGTTTCATTTTCTCATAATATAAATTAAAGCATAGTAGTTGAAGATTATATTAATTAGTTACCTTTATTTGCTAAAATACCGTGTATCTTGAGCCCAAGAAATGTGAAACTGTTTTGTTTCGCACCATTAGTAAAATCTTTCAAGTACTAAAGCGTTTGCCAAAATGTTTTTGAGTTTTAATCAAACTATTGAAGCTTACATGTTAACTATTTGTAAGGTTCATTTTACGTATCCTGCATGCTTATTGTGGATGCGGCTTCACTGGCCAAAAGAGCTTCTTTGTAATGCTCACGAAAACAGCCGAAATTTGCGCATCGCAACATTTTTGTACCGTCCTTAGAACAGGATAATGCTTATACCGTCACCTGGTTTATATGAGCTCTGAACAAGACAGACGATTTCGACATGAATTTTTATGATACGAGTTATTCTTAGCAATAAGTGCTACAAGTGCTACCAGTTCAAAGAAGCGTAGTGAAGCATTTTGGCGTACATTGTTCATTTAAGCACTAAGCACTCGCATAAAATAAGAAATGTAATCTCTACTTCGTGCATAAATGGTCATACTGACATAAGTGTGGACTTTATCTGCAGCGTAAATAATCCAAATTGGAGTGCTGAATTAGTGCACACCTATACTCGATGGATATTTCTTCCAATAAAAGCAGTGCCACAAGCTGGGTGCTCTTTTGCAAGATGCATGCAGGTGTGATTAAGAGTCAAATATGCCTCAGAAACAAAATTTGGATGAGTACGCAAGACACTTGCTTTCGTAGGGAGCAGACAGTGTAAATGTGTGGCAGTATGTAGCGTACATAAAAAACGTATTTGTTGATAAAAAGCTTGATTCTTGATCGTTAGAAATAAAGAAAACATTAATTTGTGACGGTTCAATGACACCGATCCTTATTATCTATCAGTTACTAAAAGAAAATAACGATTTGTTTTATCAATTAACACTGTTTTCAAAGATAAATCAATGCCGGTAGCAGGAACAGCGCATTACAAATGCGTACGATGTGCATCAACTTTGTTTGGATACACACAGTTTGACAATGAAACATTAACGAGACATCACTACAGACCAAACGTCGCGACTTGTAACGCACACCTTGACCGCTATGACAACATTGGTCATTGTTTATCGGGCTGTTAGACAGGTTGAAATTCAATTTTCGGTCACTGCTGTACTTGTGGCATATTATATACTAATCCGATGTTAGCCGACGAGGCTAGATGATTTTAACATAGAACACTTGGTGGAGCCAGGGTCTCGAATATAATACAATATAGAACACACGTTTCGGCGGAGCTGCAAAAGCGACTGTGCGTGCTTTATAAATGGTCCAAAATACTAAAGATGAGAGCCGTAAGTTCCCTTTCCAAAATGCCGCTATGTGTAACTATGTCGCATGGCTATCCTAAAACTAAACGCAAGATAACAGCACCGCTTTGCAAAGAGGAAGAGCATTGCACAAACTTTAAAGCTTGCTTTTCTTAGTACCATAATACATTGTGCTGGAGAACATTTCCGGTGCTGGGACCCTGGGCCCGCATTAAAATATCGGAGCACAAAATGCTATTTTTTCAAGGACACTGGACATAGCATCCACAGCCAAGGTTACATTTACTTCATCCCGTTCATCACATGCAAGATTTGCTTGTGATTTGTTTCTTGCTTTCGGCATTTTCGACTCTGGCTGGGTCGTTATCTTGTAGCATGCACGCTACAAGAAGTCCAGGAGCGGAACAGGAACTTGCATAACGCAGCACGTACCCATTGTAATGGGAACCAATCTAAATAAAAAGAATATTTAAAGAACGTTACGGGTAACGGTTTTCCTGTCTTATTTATCCTCTTTAATAAAAGCACACGAGAGCGGCTTTGAAAAGCGAGCGGAAAGAGTCGTTGCACGAACGCTACAAATTTATTTTTGCAGCAATATTTCGACCGTTGACAATTAAACCTAAGTAAATTAATCTGGTCGGAGGGGCATAATACACCAAAACCAATACCAGTTGAACATGCATTAGTCGAAAGGTACACAATAATCATTGTGCAACGTGTATAACAGTTAATGGCACTTGCTTATGTAAATTATTTGGCATGTACGCTCTACTGCGATGTTTACGGAAAAACCTAGTCATAACCTTGGTAAAACCTGGTGCTAGGTGCTTCTTGTATACTGGTCGCAAATGGGTCCTTCAACCTGTATGCTGTGTAAACACTCCTTGTCATTCAGGTATCGATGACATACTTAAATTCTCTAGTAACCGGAAGGTGGTTTTAAGCATGGAACAATACCAGTTACATATGTGTTGCTATTTCGTTAATTGTTGCACGACAAATGCTAGTTACGGATGTAGGAGAACGCGACGATTCCCAATCACCACAAATTTGGTTTAAAATTAAAACCATCAATTTAAAGCGCTAAGCTAACTTATTTAGGTAGCCAAGGTACAAGCTACGATGAAAACGACAACAACCACCACGCCATAATTTGGGTCCTATTACGATGTATTAAAAACGCAGACACAAGATAGCGTGCTTGGAACTTAGAAAGCTGTACAGACTTGTGCCAAAATTTGACACGGTAGCAAACCTTATTTATCCTGTGTACGCAAATGAAAACAGTCCTTGAAAAAACGTTTCAAGCATACCGCAAGCGTAGATGCAAACCGTAGGTGCAATTTAAGAAACGTGAGGAATTTACGTTGTTTGCAAGCCTTCTGCTAGAACAGGTAAACATTATGCGAATGATAAGATAGCACCAACGTAATCGGACAAAAATGGTCTACTGCCGCATTTTCTCTAGCGGTGTACAGCCAGATATATTCAATAGGGAGAGAAGAGGATTCGAAAACAGTACATGTTATTCTCTTGTATGGCCTAACGAACACAATCAGAAGCCTGCGAATAGTAATCAGAACTGAAGCGCGATAGGGTGATAAGCGATAGAATCACAGCACCGATAATCTAGTTTGTCATTTTGCAAGGACAAAGGATTTGACAAACTGGAAATGGCGGTTTGTAGTTTTGAAATGTTTTGAGCCTCTTTTTTAGCTTCCATATGCTTTAGAGTAAAGGAATTGTAAAAGAGGTTAAAACTACGGCTCGGAGGGGCATAATACGCTAAAATCAATACCAGTTGAACATGCATTAGTCGAAAGGTACACAAGAATCATTGTAAAACGTGTATAACAGTTAATGGCACTTGCTTATGTAAATTATTTGGCATGTACGCTCTACTGCGATGTTTACGGAAAAACCTAGTCATAACCTTGGTAAAACCTGGCGCTAGGTGCTTATTGTATACTGGTCGCAAATGAGTCATTCAACATGTATGCTGTGTAAACACTCCTTGTCATTCAGGTATCGATGACATACTTAAATTCTCTAGCAACCGGAAGGTGGTTTTAAGCATGGAACAATACCAGTTGCTATTTGGTTAATTGTTGCGTGACAAAGAGTAGTTACCGGTGTATGAGAAAGCGAAAACTCCCCATTACCAAAAATTTGGTCTAAAATAGGACCACCAATTTAAATTGCTAATATATCTCATTTAGGGAGCCTAGGTTTAAACTACGATGAAAAAGACACCAATCACCATGCCATAATTTGAGTCCCTTTAAGATGTGCTAAGAACGTAGACACAAGATGGCTTGCTTGGAACTTAGAAAGCGGCACAATTTGGTACCAGAAGTTGACACAGACGCAAACCTTATTTATCCTGAGTACGCAAATAACAATAGTCCTTGAAAAAACGTTTCAAGCATACCGCAAGCGTAGATGCAAACCGTAGGTGCAATTTAAGAAATGTGAGAAATTTCCGTTGCTTTCAAGTCATCCGCAAGAACAAGTAAACATTATGCAAATGATAAGAAAACACCAATGTAAATGGACAATAAGAGTCTACGGCCGCATTTTCTTTAACGGTGTACAGCCAGAAATATTCAGTAGGGAGAGAAGAGGACTCGTAAACAGTACTTGTTATTCTCTTGTATAGCCGAATGAACACAATCCGAAGCCTGCGAATGGTAATCAGAACTAGAGCGCGAATCTTTGATAAGCGATAGAATCACAGCACAGATAATCCAATTTGTCATTTTGCAAGGACCAAGGTTTTGGCAAACTGGAAACGGCGGTTTGTAGTTTTAAATGGTTTTTAGCATGCTTTTTGGCCTCGATATGCACTAGGGTAAAGGACTTCTAAAAATGTTAAAACTATGGCTCAAACTAAGGTTTTATTTATGTTACTTGGAGAAATAAGATGTGGACAGTGTGTTTCCATTGGAATCGTTTTGGTTCACAAATGGCGTCTTCTGCATCACCGGTTGCGTCAAATCGTTGGACGGAGTCCGGGCATTATATATCTTTGGTTCGACGTAGGTAGGTTTGAGATGGTCAGCGGTACCAGTTTCCTGCTTGCAATTCAAATCTACCAATAAAAAGAACATTACACTGGAGGACATTAAGTGAAATCTTATAAGGTAGTTAGGAAAATATACGGAAAATACTTCGGCCCGTGGCCTGAAGGTAACGAACATGTCTCGTAATCTAGCGGCGCGGTTTCTAATCCGCATAGGGTTGGGCGCTTTCGCAGCATGCTCAGCCCGCGTGTAACTGATGTTGGTCGCAAGGCATCGAAGCACAGTTACGGAGTACAGCTGACACTGTACTATTCATTTACACAAAACACCGGAGCGTATAATTACAAGTGGAAAAGCGTAGCAAATTCAGATTAACAAAGATTTACAATGCTGATTCTGTGAGTCTGTGCATCTGCTGCGCTGCATGCTAATAGGTTGCTGCGGTGCAGGTTACGTGTCGTGGTAAGGAACGTTAAATAAAATGCAGTCTGCTAGTCGCGGTTCTTGGATGTGAACTAATTTTGCGATGGAGTTTTGCCAATCAGATTTCAATTGTGTTCTCATGTCGGAAAGACTACAATGGCATCTAATCGCGTCAACGGAGCAATCTCGCTGCCCCAAGTAAAGTAGTTATTTGTTATGAATGCGTTCTAGCACACCTTTTTCTGAGGATCATCGGTAAAGTATGTGAAATATATATAATTTGAACCAGTTAGTAGACCATTAAACTTCGTAAATTCTATAAAACTACACACTTAATTTTGTTAGAGTAAGAGTAGTTCAACTCGTACCCACCTGCGAATTGTTCTATGAATTATTGACATCTTTTGGTTAGTTATGCGGTATCCGAATTTAACACTCAAGGAATCCTATCAGCGTACTGACAGTGGTTTTAGGTAGTTCTTGTTAGTTACAACTATCCGTTGATCAATCTGCGCCAGATTAAACATCAGGAGGAAGCCAAAACCATAAAAAGCTGCGGTAAAGTATTGACATTATAAATCTGTTGGCACTCAGCAATCTCCGCTTATATGAGTGCAAAATAAGCTTAACGTAGTGAAACTTATTTTCCTGGCAGTTGACTTTGCGGTTTCTTAACCCTGCTACTTAATGAAGGGGACGATGCTTGCTGAATCGTGAAACCTGCGCAGGTTTGTTGACACCACCTGCCGCATTTTCTGCATTGCACTCCCATCAAATTAAAACTGTGTGCGCTGCTTCCACTTCCAATTGGCACAAAATACGAACAGGTTTTGCAATAACTGGTGCAACTTATTTCGATGGCTGCCTCCGGTGTTCGATTGTTGCAGTGGTATTAATCCTTGTTCATTTCTAAAGCAGCATTATAGATATATTTACAGTAAAGGCAAGTAACTTTTTTAAATATTTTATAATGAGTATTTAAGTATCCATCTCGTTGAAAACATTCTCCTACAAACTACAAGCAATGTATATTTCCCTACTAAACATTTTGTTGTTCTTACTAAATTCAACGAGATCCCTACCTGCTGAAAACGGGCCTACCATTGTAAATTGGATTTGACCTTGCAACCACCACGCTCGCCTGACCGATGTGCGCCGCTGTCAAAGCTGTAAAAGTACAGAACGCCAACCAACCCACTGGGTCAGGTAACGACACCAAATTGAATGGCAGAAAATCGAAACCGAAGAGACTCACATCGAAAGGCATTTGCGGGTTAGAAGAATGTCATCGAGTAGTTAAAATCGGTCTATCTTCTTCGCACTGTTTGGAATGGTACCATAAGAAATGTGCAAATGTATCCCAACAACAGTTACGGGAGCGAAATAGCTCCCAAGATGCATTTTGGTTCTGTACTGCGTGTTCCACCACCCCCCTCGTTAAGTGCTTGCTTATCCTAGCTGAGAAATGCGACCGGTTAATCGCAAAAGCAGAGCAGAAAATAAACAATAAGATTACTTCAATGAGAGCGAGTATGGACCACAGAAGCGTAGCGGCTGCTAAGCAACGGAATGCTGAACAATCCGCTTCCCCTGAACCGCAATCAGCCATGTATCCATCTCCGTTGTCTTCTCCAACTTTGGTAGAACGCCGGGCGAAAACAGACTGTACCTACGTGAATCAAACAGTACTCACAGCAAAGAAAATCAGGCGCCATTTAAAACTTCTGGTTAATCAAATTCCACTAGACCTGACATCTAGCATTACCAAGGATGAAGCAGCCAAACACCAACCATTGGTACCTGTAGCTCAAATATCTCTTGTCGAGACTAAGCCTCCTAGAACATCGGTTACATATGCAGAGATTGCTGCAAGGGTCCACCGAGAGGCCGCCGTTGCGTCCTCTTCCATTGTAAACATCGTTAACGCAAATGGAGAGAAAAACAGCAAACAATCACTTGTCAACAAGTCAAGACAAATGAGTACCATACCTTGTAGATCGATTAAAAAGGGATCCAACAACAGTGCCCGGACTGTTGTATGCTCAAATGTCCCTGAATCTACCGCCATCACATTGCGGGATAAGTTATCAGACGATCAAGACCAATGGAACTCATTGTGTATGCAGATGAGTATCAAAGCCAAGCCCATAAACTTGTTACGAGTTACTCGTCATCCGAACTCGCCACACTATGGTAAAGCCAGACTTATTCGAGTAACTCTAGAATCCTCCACCGACGTAGAAAACGTTTTGCTCTCCGCAAGCGCGCTAAAACACGAATCCTGTGTGATACGTATCTATCCTGATGTCCCTTGGAGCGCGCAACAACCAAAACGAAACACCGAAGAGGGGCACAGCAAGCAAGACCGCCTAAACACAGTTTTCATACATGGCGTGCCAGAACATCCTTCTAACGATGTTCAAGAGACCGGAAAGCACGATTTAGAACAGTGGCGGTTCATTCGTGAAACACTTTCTTTGGATGATGTTGTGGCACTATTGCTCACCAGGATACCTCTATCATCGAATTATAGAGGATGCGGCCCTAGAATCCTAAAACTTGTGGTTCAGTCAGAGCAACAATCAAAGGATGTATTGGATCAATGGCGGAGAAATCGGAAACATCTTCCTTCCGAAATTCGGTTAAAGGTCGCAAACAATTCGCACAGCTCAAGTATTAAAGCAACTAAAGCAGCAAGCATCCTGACGAATGTACAGAAGTGTAACTTGGCTGCTGCTTTAATTGACTCTGACGTAGGTCTAAACGAAGGCTGGGACGCACCTTGGCCGAAGCAAGTTGCAAACGAGGTATCATTGACCCTTTAAAAAAACGAATAACTGCCGACCTCCCATCGGTCGGCATTCTCCCACACTTGACAGCTTCACCTCTCTGCGGGCTCCTAGAGACCGAGAAACTGGCCTGCTTGTATACAAATGCTCAGGGACTTTCTAACAAACTGGCTGAACTGAAAGATCGCCAAGCTTCCGGCTCGTATGATGTCATTGGTATCACCGAGACATGGTTGCACACGGGAATGACGGACGCTGAAGTGTCGCTACCCGGCATGTCGCTGATCTGGAACGATAGGCTCACAAAAGGAGGAGGGGTAATCCTGTACTACCGAAACGACTTACAGTGCGAAGCCGTGGAGGATTCAGATTCGCAGTTCCCCGACTCTCTTTGGTGCCGGTCGCAGTTAAAAGGCAGGGACGCTTGCCTTATTATCTTGGTGTACCGCGCCCCTAACTCAACATCCGAAACCGACTACCACCTAATGGCTGCTTTAAGGTGCAGTTTACAACAAAAGTACACTCACATTCTTATCATGGGTGATTTCAACGTACATTGTTTAGAATCCCCTGACATGACCGGAGAACAATTCAAAACCGATTTACAAGATCTAGTAACTACTGTTCCTCTATACAACCACATCACTTTGCCCACTCGGTTCAGAACTGGTAACAGGCCATCCGTGCTGGATCTTGTGCTTACCAACGAGAAGCATATGATTGATGCGTTGGTTTTAGACTGCCCGTTGGGTCGCATTGATCACGCAGTCATCAGTTTCAACTTCGTCTGCTATGCAGAATATCGGAATGATAACAATGATACTGTGCGAACCAACACAAGGTACGACCGACTCGCTCAGCTAGTCAGCGCCACAACATGGTCTTTCCTCGAAGAAGAACCCCCGGAAGTCGCCTGGATCGAGTTCGTCAACACATTCAGTCAGCTGGTTGCACAGACTTCAGAGATAAAAGCTTGCAATAAGTGCAAATCCGTTTCTTTCGTTAGGAGCAGAACCCGAAAATGGATGACAGTACGCAACGCAGCATGGCGAGTGTACAGAGAAGCTCCAGCACCAGAAAATTGGGACAATTACGTAGCCCAACGTAACCACTGCACTCAAATATTAAGAGAAGACAAAGCCGCCTATCAGCAGAACATCGCAAAAACCTTCAGTGCTAACCCCAAGCTACTGTACAAGCATGTTAATAGACTACGAAAGTTGAGGCAAGGATTTCCTCCACTCAAGACAGCTGATGGCCCAACAAGAACGTCTATGGAAGCTGCAAACGCGCTGCAGATGCAATACGCGCCCACGTTTCAAAGGGTCTTGCCAGCAAGCGATCTACCAAGCTTTGTCTTCTGCTCACCAGGACTAACCCACATCAATTTTACCGCAGAGGCTGTATTGCAAAAGCTGACCTCTCTACGCAAACACAGCTCGCCGGGTGTCGACGCCATTCGTCCTGAGGCAATGGGAGCAGCAGCAAACCAAGTGGCAGGACATTTGGCTCAGTTTTTCAGCACTGCTTAGACCAGAATCATGTTCCCGCCATGTGGAAGCTTGGAATAATAAGCCTGATACACATAGGTGGAAGCATAACTGATCCCTCCAACTACCGCCCAGTAACACTTCTTCCCATACTTTCCAAGGTCATGGAATCCATAGTTGCCGATGCACTGGTGTGCTATCTGGAAAACTGCAACCTCATCACCTCATCACCTCATCACACGGTTTCCGTCGACGGCGGTCATGTACAACTAATTTACTAAATGCACGTAGTAGTTGGACCGAGGCAGCCGACGCTGGAGAAGGTGTTGATGTGATCTACCTGGATTTCTCCAAGGCTTTCGATCGTCTAGACCATCGGATACTACTATTCAAGCTGCAACATTGCGGGATCGGAGACCCTCTTTAAGCTGGATCGCCAACTTTCTTTTTCAACGGCAATTAGTGGTCAGAGTTCGGATCTCTTTATCGGACCCCATACAAGTGGAGTGTGGTGTGCCGCAAGGCTCGGTTCTAGGTCCACGTTTGTTTTTGGTGTTTATTATTGACCATGCACAGGGAATCGCTTCAAATTTCCTAAGGTTTCACGATGATATCAAGATCTGGCGCAGAATCCAGGCGAACGCCGACCAACTTGTGTTCCAAAGTGACTTAGATACAGTGTTTCAATGGTCGATCCAAAACGTATTGCATTTCAACGTCAGTAAATGCAAGGTGCTTTCCATCCGACATCAAAGCAGCTACTCATACCGACTCGGAACGGATGTACTGCAACAATCAACTCTCGAACGTGACTTGGGTTGCTTCAGGCAATCCGAAAAGGCCTCGAAGACCGGGAACCAACACGTTGGGCTGTTGAGGCGGGCGCTTGGACAAATAAACAGCTCCATATTTTGACAAATGCTCAGTGCGTATGTTCGCCCCCATGTCGAATATGCAATTTAAGCCTGGCATCCATGGCTAAAACACGACCTTAATGCCCTGGAGCAACCACAACGCCGGGCATCTAAGAACGTAATTGGAATGCGCAATCTTTCCTACCAGGAGAGGCTGCGTCGACTAGGATTGTTCAGTGGAAGCTATCGCAGGCTAGGAGGCGACCTGATTATGACAAACTTGATTCTGCGAGACCCACATCATGTGTGCCGCCCTTAACTGCAACTCAGCAGCAATACAAACCTGAGGGGCCACTCATTAAAACTCGCAGAACAATACAGTCGTCTGGAGTGCCGCAGAAATTTCTTTTCCATCCGTGTCTGTCACTCGTGGAATGCTCTCCCAGAATCGGTCGTCTCTGCACCGACACTGACAATATTTAAAAGACGGTTGGACGATGCACTCATCCACTTACACTTTGTTACTTAACACTATGTCTCCATCCTACACCTGGAGTTTACCCTGGAATTATTTGTTGTTAACTGTGGGTGTTGTGAATCTAAGTAGATCGCAGGACTGCAGCGAAGCAAACGATAAGTCCTTATTTTCGTATTTAAAGTATTAACTATTTTACTATCTTTTTCATCATTATTGTTATGTTGATATCCCCACCAACTATCCAACGGGGCTTGTAAAGCAACGCTTCTTAACCCGTATAAATTCATTGTTCATTGTTCATTGTCTATTTTGATTTGAACTGATTCGACAAAACCAAGGAGTTTACATGAAGCAATCGTATTTTCGTTGAAACTCAATTCCGTTTGGTAAAACCCAATATATACTTCAAACCTAACTAACATTGTTAAGGTATATACATATAGTTATTGTAGTATTTGCTTCTTTTGAAGTGTTAGGCTTTTATTCAGGAGACTAGTTGCCGTTAACTAGGTGACATGCGCGGTACACAAATGTTTGACCGTAACAAACTCAAGGAGCCGTAATGAATTTCAAAATGCGTTTTTCGCTAAAACGATGGGGGGAAATTTATTACAGCTGTGAGAGTTTACCTAATCCAAATTATTGTTGGTAAACATCATATTTTGATTAATATATTTCATCAAAGGTAGAAAAGCTCCTACCGCAATCGTAATATTACGTTTCGTGCAGATCCAAGTGGTCATAAACATACAAAACAATTGTTGGCCTTTTTTAATAACCTTTGCTTTCTCACCTAAACGTCAATGCTCCGTTTGAGGAAATGCTGTATTTTCGCATTTTATCTCATTAAATGATATTTGTTGATGAAATTGACAGTAAAAGATGCCATTATAAATTACCGTTTATTTTTATAGGGCAGCATCCCTTTACAAATACATCAATAACAAGCAACGAATTACGTTCCATACATAGTGATTCAAGTAAATGTACCTCCAATATATATTATTGAATTACTTCTTAAAGTATACAGTTAATATTGCCAGTACCCTTGAAATGATAGCCGGTACTAGGACACTTTTTTAAACGATCCTCGAACAGCTGTGCACATTAGTCTATTCGTATTCCGATTTACAAGGTTTGAAAACATTGGGAGGAAACTGGGTGCGCAATGGTCGACTCCATTGCAACAGCTGTACCGGCTTAAAGAGATCGTTAAAGAAACAACACCTGGCCATCTTAAATTCGCGCGTTAGTCCAAATTTCTAATGGATATGAAAGCAGTAGACACCAATAAGTCGGTTAGCCACCTCCTTACCGGACATACATAACACCACAAATAAATATACTCGTTCCTGAACAGAACACTGAGAATGGCTTCCATTTGGAGCGTGCACAACTGCTTTCCCAGTGTAAGGGATGAATTTGTCGCTAAATGTTTGTATTTGTATAACCGGCTAGGCGAAATGTTTGTTTGTATATTAATTGAAATACCGCCATTGTCGCTGGTTTGTGACATAAATGTCCAACGTGTCGTCCAACTTTTCCGTGTAGACAAAGCTTGTCTCCTTCAAACATCCACTGTAATGTCAGAGTTGGACAAATAATACCATACCTAGCTTTAAGTTGATAATGAAAGGCATTGGATTGCATAAAAACATAAAAGCTATGGCTTGAGATAAATAATGGATGCCCGAAAGCATATGTGAAGACAAAGACTAGGACACATTTTGAACGAAACATACTATTATGAGTTCTTCAGCCTTGATGTTAAAGAGTTTTTGCAGCTTATGTATTTATCGCCTACTCTTTCGATTTGTCTAGTATCTGTTCTTAATTGACGCATGCTGCTATGTCAGCATATAAACAATAATCCCACCGTAAAAGTGATGCTCGCTGATTCAATTTACTCGTGCAATTTCTAATACTGAAGGGTCAGTTATAACTTGGATAAAAATATTAATTCTCAGCAGTAGACAGCTCGCTGTTTTATTTACAGCCACTCCCTAGACATCGTTTAAAATTTACACACATAATATAATGACATAAGCGTCGAAAATGATACTCCGTGCGTGCGAAATATTTGGCTTGTGCTGACCAATTGGAAGTGCATACAACGTAATATATCTATTGCGGCAGGAGCTTTTCTACCTTTGACGTAAAATGTTCATCAAAATAGGACATAGTGGATGTTTACCAATAATAATTTGGAATAAGTAAAGTCTAACAGCTGTAATAACTATTCTCCTACCGTTTTAGTGAAAAATGCAATTTGAAATGCCTTCAGCCTCCTTGAATTTGTTACGGTCAAACGTTTGTGTACCACGCATGTCATCTGGTTAACGGCACCTAGTCTCCTGAATAAAAGCCTAACACTTCAAAAGAAGCAAATACTACAATGACTATATGTATGTACCTCAACAATGTTAGTTAGGTTTAAAGTATATATTGGGTTGTAGCAAACGGAATTGAGTTTCAACGAAAATACGATTACCTCATGTAATCTTTGATTTGTCAATCTAGTTCAAATCAAAATGGACATTATTTACAAGTACAGGCCAATTTTCAGCAGGTAGCGCTCTCACTGCGTTTAGTAAATATAAAATAATTTTGTAATAAGGAAATATACATGGCCTGTAAGTTGTCTAAATATACCACTAAATCAACTAATTTTTTGTTATTCCCTATGTTGAGGTTGTGTCAAAAAGCAAACAAACCTACTGCAATAGGAGGGAATTGGGTTAAGATAGAGTACGAAAAAAGAAAGCCCTTAATTTGGAACGAGTAGTAGAAATATACTGTGTGCTGTGAATTAAATTCTAGCGATTGAATAGTCGTTTAAAATTTTGAGGAAACAATTAGTGCAAACTTCTATGTGCTTATTTGCAATAAAATCCACAGCGGAATCTCTAGCCAATCCGCTGCCTCCTACATTGTTTTGTCATTTTCCTCTAACCCATGATAGGTTACCGAGGAACAGTAGAGTCAATGTGGCGGTATGCATGCAATCACAAATTTAGGAATCTAATCACGGAGTACTGAAATTACTTTAAGTCAAATGGCCTAAAATGACAAGCTTGAAGCCTTACAGCAGTTTCGGCAAATTTAATAAATCAGTATAAATTTCGGGATAAAGACCCACAGAACTTTAATACTTGACCATCTGGGTATTACATGGTTAAGCCCTACCAATGTAGTCTTCTCCAAAACAACTTAAAACTTGTCTGCTTAAAAGAAAGAAAATGTTATGGCAAGACATCTAAAAGGTTCAATATCAAGGATCTGGACGATGATCAGAGCACTGGCTTAACTAGAGCTTTATGAGGAGTAGAAGATGTCCCACCGGTTGGAGCAACGCATCCGAATAAGACATTCTCAGCATATTTCATATAATAAAGATAGAGGGTATGAAGAGGTTTTCAAAGCATAAAAGAAATAGAGCGTTTAAGCGGATGGCTCCCCGTAATACACCGTGACTGGAGAGCATCGCAGAAGACTTCAGGTCATTCATCTGGGTGAACACAGTGCGCATTTTGACGTAGTCTTAAAACACGTCGCAGAGACTTGTTGGAACCCTATCCTTAGACAGCTGGTTAAGCAGAATAGAGCTGTCAACGCTACAGAACATCCGTATAGTCAAGAAACTGAAGCTGTAATGCCCTGCTTTTTTAATGAGCGCAGATGCTACAGAATACACAATACATAATAAAGTGTCCATTGTGGATGGCCATGTACGTAAACGAACTGATGTAAATCGCCTGCATTGGTACGTGTGGAAATCGGATAAGTAAGTAGATACACGAATACCTTCTGCATCACCAATACATATGCTATGGCATGGTAGATTTAAGCATCGTTTCCGGTGCACATTTTAAACTGACAGGACTCCAAATTGAAGTAACTGGATCCCTAGGAAAACTTTTCATAAAATTTGACACAAGTGCCACAAGATTCAATTCTAAAAAAACTCCATTTTTTAAGAGTTTACAACAGACGAGTGAAATTATATCATCTTGACAGGAGGGTAGGTAAATTGGCAAATTATCCAAACTGAGCATAAAACATGCACGTGAGCTTCTCATCTGTTTCCAGCCCTCTACCACTGCAGAGCCATGGTCCCAAGTGCGCCTTTTGCACACACAGTGTTAAGGCAAGCTTTTGATGGTCACGGCCTAAGGGAGATATTCAGTGTTGCTCCCTCTCATCCTTGCACTCCAAGACTGACGGTTTGCTCTTGCTTTAGACTCATCAGGTAGATATAGCCGTGCTGGGAATGCAATTTAGCGCATAGTGTTTGGCAGCTATTGTCATGATCACTAGAAATTTGAGCTTCGCGAGCAGTGCTTGACACAGCGGTTGGAAGTTGAGTTCCGAGTTTTTCAAGCACCCGACGTGTCTTGCATTGTGACATTCAATCTCAGCCGTGGCCCCCATGGATTTTGAAGTCAGTCTCCGCAAATACGATCACTGGGACCGTCGGTCGTGGAGTGCAGGAATGGAAGAGAGCCACACCGAAAGTAAATTATTATGGTTCATTTATGCATAGATAACAAAAAACGCACCCACATTGTCTACACAGTGATTGTCAGCCAGCAGGTGGAGGGCGATCGATGAAGCAATTATTTGTATGAACCATGATTCCGCCTCATTGGCTGCGCTTCGGAGTTAGCGGACGCGGTCATCTACGAAGATATGTGGAGAATATTTTCAGCAATTAAATCGTGCACCAATCTTGTGTTAACTTTTCTGCTGCAAGGTCTCAGGTCTTAAGAATGGTACGCTTAATGGGACATTGGTTAAAAATTGCGGTAAGTGGTTCAGCAAGACAATCAACACAGGGTTACGGGCCAACGTCAATAGTGCGTTGGGGCCAGTAGCTTATGATTTCTCGGTAAACAGTAAACGTGACAAACGTGAATACTGTGCTTGTGTTGTTGAAGTAGAGCAAAAAAATGCATCCCGTTTAGAATTACGTAACACATCATTGAGTTTGCTTACATTCACGTTATCTATGCGCTTATGGAAACATTAGCTAATTGTTTGTTCCAATAGTCTCCACATCTCGCGAAAATCGTGGGAGTGCAGCAGAGTTGCAATATGTAAACGGTTCAAATATTTTAGTCTGACTTTATTTCCGAAGACGATCTTATCAGTTGTGCATTTATTTTACATTTATAAGCTTTTTCGTTGTTTCTTCTAAATTACTTCCCTGGTGGCGAAGAAAATGTATCTATCACCAGGTGCATGGGTTCAGCTGGGCATAATTTAATGTAGTCAGTCAAGTAATCGCACCCGAAAGATGGTTTTGTTTTATGAAACTGAGAAGTCAGTTGAAGTTAACGTCGACCGGAGTTTTGTGATATTTTCTGTTTTGCCGTCTGATGGTTTTGAATGCCTTTTAATTCAAAGAGACAAGTTAAGTTTTGCAGCACATCTGGGTTATTTTGTGAAAGAAAATTCCGCGTTCGGTCTGCTCCCAAAACGCATTATATTTGTTACTCGAGGGCTTTGCTGCATGTCATTACACTCATTTTGATACCACCTACAAGGAGACAGAGGGAGGTAACAGTTTTGGCAGTAACGCTGGGACTACATAATCCGCAATTATTCAGTTCAGACGGTCGTGTATCAGTAACTACAGAGTATAGAAAAAATCTCTCTCAATAACTTTGGTTTACATTCAAGTGAATAGAAGCTAACTTTGCATGTGGAGGACGCTATCATCAAGACTATCGATTCCTACCAGTTACCCGACGTAAGTGACGACGCCTTGACAACTACGCAGTTTTCCATGTCTATCTCTCTTTATGAAGAGATAGTCACTGAGTTGGATAAACTCGTCCTCAACATCAAGATTAGGCCCAAATTCTTGAAGCACCACAAAACCCGTATTTGAAAATTCCTTAAGCATCATGGTAGCAGGAAGGTCAGTAATTTCACCAAGCAAATAACACACATTGCTGGAGAGAATCAGTTGGATTTGTTCTCTATTTAAAGGACAGTGTCTAAGACCAACTTGTCGACCAGTGCAATAAGTACTACTTTTACCAGCATTTTTCTTGAAAATTAGTTTGATAGAATTTTGGCGTTTTAACTATATTCGCCATAAACTGTGCTTTGCGATGTGCGTCGAATCAGTTTTATAACTTAAGCAGAGTAGCTTATCGAGGAGGTATCAACATATTCAACCAATCCTATACAACAATGCAATTCACCTATGAAGTTAAGGAAAAGAGGTGCTTTCATTTCCTCGATGTTTATATATGAAAAGGCGATTAGGTGCGCTGCAGCGTTACAGGAATGGAAAATTACGCCGAATCAACAACACACAAACTTCTACAGCATTGTGCCAACTAGGTTTGAACGGAATTTGATACATACCCCAGTGAGCCGAGTTGAACAAATCTACACAAAAGACTAGCTCTCAAAGGAATTGGAGTGCAGTTGCTTTGTGCTAAGGGGGAATAGCTATACGAAGAGAATTGTCAAAGCTAACATAGAACATAAGGAGAAACAGCTTGCAGTTTTGATAGTAGAAGGTAAGCCTGTATTCCAACACTTTTCATATAATGGCAAGGTTGTGACAAAAACTTTATCGCGCCGACTTTAGTTTGCGCTCCGATGCACCTAACTAGCAGCGCCGATGCAAATAACAATCAGCAGCACTCCGATGATTCGACCACTCACACAGGATAAAAAAGCCTGTCTACGCCAACTAAATGTGTATTTACTCGTTTTCATGCTCAAATGGAACAGAATACATTAGTCCTATGACAGGGAGAATATCTGAAATAATGAACGAAAACAATTCGGTCTAGATTCGTAGTGGAAACAGAAACACCGTCGACTATTAAACTGCCGCGCATCTAACCGACACAGGGCACGCCACAGATCCAGGTGTTTCTTTCAAAATTATCGATCAGGCTATGACAAACATATAGAAATACGTCCACAAGCGACTACTAAAAACCCCTGGCGAAATAACGATCGGTCTTTATGAACCAGACCTACACTTTAAATAGAAGCTAGCTAAATGGTTGGGAATACCTTCGCTCAAATGGCTGATGACATCTGAGCCGCGAGCTCACCTGCGGTCGGCTGTCGTGACGTAACAGCGCAGTCATGACCCATATAACACGCTCCAGGAGCGACGGTCGGTAATGCCTGTCTGCTTATATTGATTTGCATATAATTAGTGGGCCTGAAAATGAGTTATCGAAAACACGTTCTCATACCCTGACTTATGTTCATAATATGGGATATATAATGAACAGGATACTAGTGATGAACTTTGAATGCTTTATATAAACAGAATTAAGAGAACAGTAAAAAAGGATATGTTAGCAGTCTGTCGATTAGCAAACAGTAATCCAAGGAGAAAGATAGCAACGGTTCGTTTATGGCCCGCCGCACACTGCTTTAATTGTAACAAGAACGTATAATAATAAGATAGCATAAGAACAAATAGCGTAAGGTTTCCGTGTGCAGACAGTCGCGCAGTACCTGCAACACTTACAAAGCCATTTCTACTAAAGAGTTTACTTCCGCTAATCGATAGTTCATTGTACCCCACCAGGGTAATATCGTTTCCTGGCCTCTTCCTCGCATCCTCCGCTGCTTTGTTTACAATGGTTTCGTAATATATGGTTACCATATGAGGATCTAACCGCCAGCGCCTTAAGATATGTTTTAACACATTTATTATTTTCTTACCAAACGATATATTAATAAGACACGGAAACACATGGAAAGCTGGACCGGAAAAGTTAGACACACATTAGACTAAACAAACGTTAAGAAAATTCATTCATAAATTATCCTGTCTGGCGATAGTTGTGTAGAAATTATATTACATAAAACTACCTTTATAGACAAAAAGCATTTGTTCCTCAAATGCTTTAATTGCAATAGGTAGTAAAAGTTATACTTAATTGGGAAGAAAAAGTATATGAGAACACTTCTCTTGAAACGAAAATGTGGAATCCATCGATTTTATTGCAGTTGTACTAATAATCAAAAAATAGAATGCTTCCGACCCAAGTCCATTTCGCTACGTGACGAGCCGAACACTATATTAACACGAACTTACTACCTAGAGAATCCATTACAACTATAGGACCTGGCACTAATTAGGCGAGAGGGTTTGCAAGTAAACAATTGCGCTTATAGAGTACACCGTACCTTTAAGCATATGAACAAGATCCGTATGCAGAGCAGTATCAATAGTTTGATATATAAACTTTTGTTTTCCTTAAAACTGCAAGACTTTACTCAATTGTCCTCAAACATTTAGCGCGAATGTTTCGCTTTACTCTGTCGTTTTGATCGGACTGCTTTAAAATAATCTAGAATACTTCCTTAGACTTATTGAACGCGATGCTGATATTTTTCAACCGCTTAGTTATAACCCAGTTCACTTAGATTCATATAATTTGGGCCAAGGGGTTTGTAACGTTAAAAATAACCCTTTTACTCGACTTTCTTTAGTGCAGCCTACCAGCTCGCTGCGAGTCTTTTTAAATTCCGAAACATTAAGAGAGCACGGTCAATTCACATGTTTTATAAGAGTTATGAACCAGTTTGAATGTATTTTTCCCAGTATGATGCCACCTCTATTAGCAGATTTTTTAACGTGCTATTATTAAAATCCAGTCAACGAGCCTGGTTAATCTTGTGTTAAGCCTGACTTTAGAGTCGGTAGCATGGATACGTAAAAGACGGGTAAATACTAGGCGGTAGAAAAGATGGCGGCAACTGGACCCAACTTTTATCGTACAGGGTACAAGGAATGCGAAGGGAATCAACAAAATCAAGGAACCATTTAACACGCAACTCACTAAGGCAGTTTGCGAATATGGGTGTATAATCGGTAAATAATACGACTTTTGTGAGGTCTCAAACTACAGTAATTTAGATGGAGAGGCACACCAAATAGTTTATACTAGGGGCATTGATGGAAACCAGGTAGACGACGCTACTATCTTAGGACCAAAATCGGTTGGTACACCGAGTTTATGTATAAGGGTACACTCTGGAGTTTTATCGGAGTACCTAGAAAGAAGATGAGTAATTATTTGTGTTCGTTGCTGTGCTGTGTGGAAGCTGTTCTCTTGAACACGATAAAGTAGTATGACAACTGCTACTTTGAACAAATCCTTCGAGACCTGATAGCCATGGATATAAGACGATATTTCATGGGAAATCCGCCTGCGTAACTGGAGGCATGGTTTCTAACAGCGGATCGAAAGAAACAGGTGTGCGAGCTCCTGATCTGAGAAAAACACAAGGTACCACAAAAGGATGCAATCAGCATGGCACAATATAACCGAGAACATTTTTCACCGGAAAATGCAACTTCCAGCAGCAGTAACTGCTATTTAGTAAACCATACACAACAGCTACTCTGGTCCCACGTCTGATTCATGTAATCCTCCAAACCGCAATTGTCGTGTTACTAGTGATTCAGCAGAGTAGCAAAGAAATGCGACCAAAACCGACGAGTAAATATTGTTTCTAATGTACACCTAACAGATTTCAGTGGCGATTTAGTCTTCATTTCAACTAGATATTCTAGAATGTGGGTTGATACCCGTGCCACCTGTTCGTTATTACACCGCTGTGTCGTTTTAAAAGAGATAGCCTATCACAGGTGCAAGTTAGCGGTACCGGAGTTAAAGCAGATAGCTCACCTTCTATGCTTCGAGCGACGAGTAATGAAATATTGGAACAGCTACTTGTGAAAAAATGGCCAAGGGAAATTGGTGTCTGAAATCAGGCCTTTCTTGGACGCTCACTTTGCTGATTTCAGGAACAGGCAGCGCATCGCACCCGAATAGCATATGGCGTTACTGTAATATGTGGCAAACGCTTAGGGACAGTGAGGTGACCCCAAGCACGTGCACGAACTAATTAAGATGGAGATAAACAGACGGGTTTCTGCTGGCTCTATTTTTAGTATTCAGTTTTCAGTATTCAACGTCCTACACAACGATCCAACTATTCGGGAATAATGGAAACGACGTAAAAACCTTAGGCTGGACTGAGGCTAGTATAGAGTTAGAAAGAGATTCAACTGCTTGTCGATTTTTGTGATTAATAACCTACCATGAAACGTCGTGAGAAAAATGAATTTTCTGTCACTATGAATGCTTAGATTAGTCTGGTCAATGAAACTGACAACCAGCGAACAGCTATTACCATTTGGCTTAGCAAACTGACACGTGTTACTCATTGAAAGTTATTATAAATATTCTAGCAAATTTTATTGCTGACTTAAAGGAAACTGACAAGCAGTTTGGAATAGTAGCACGTTTTTGTTTGGGCAGACGACGTCCTGGACGTATGCACATTTTACCTAAACCTCGTTCTTACATCCGACTCACCAACTTGTAAATCGTGTACATGTCCATTTTCAGAGGGAGCTAAAGTGCATAAATAAATAGTTATCAACCTTCTATATTGCCAACGATGTCCTCCATCATCGAAGTCAAATGGCAGCACCGCGGATTACGCCCGTGTGTCAATAAATCTAATCAAAATGCGGTGTTGCAAAAACTACCTTCTCATTACCGCGGAGGGATGAAATCATTTACGAGGTCGCTGGCCCTTGCTGGTTTGCAACTTAATACCTAGCGTCAGTCTGCTACCAGGCTGAGCTTCACCATGACCACCGATGCATATAGGCGTTCGTAGTCTCATCCAGTCAGTACGCGTTCCACATAACTTTCTTTGGTTTGATTAATGCACCAGCTAATTTTCAGTATGTTATGCAAACCGACATATCCGAACTCACACTAGAGCACTTCCTGATACATCTGTGTGATATAATTAGTAATGGTAGGAGGAAGCATATACGCAACCCAAGTCCAGCACTCGTTCTAGCATAATGAGTATGGGGTTAAAAATAAATCTTTCTAGGCGCCCGTTTTCGTTCAAGACAAGTCAACAACTCAGGTTACATATTACCTCAAGTGGATGTTGGTGATGACCCGGGAAAAATCGAGCGCGTTAATCCTGGTCCGTTCTACAGATTGTTGACGCAACAACCAGCATTCTAGAATTTGCCTGTTATTACTGGCCCATCGTAAGCTACTTCGCGTACATTGTCTCCTCTCTAAACAGTATTCTAAATGCTGAGAAACAATATACTTATTAAACAGCTTAACAGAAACTGCCTAAAATTTGAAGACCGTGATGAATTGTCCTGCAACCCTTTCGTCTTCGGTTCTGTCAACTTTGACATTAATGCTAGCGGCGCAGGTAACAGAGCGGTGCTGTTGCAGGGCAAGCCAGACAGAATCGGACCATTCATTTTATACGCAAGCAGAAAGCTTTCAAAAGGAAGCGTAACTACTGCAGCACTCGTAAAAGCTGCTGGATTTGGTGCACTTTATCACTTTTTTTCGCTACTATCTCCTAGGATGCAAGGTCACCACGCGAACGGACCACCATTTGTTGAAGAAGTTCAGAAAACTAGTGAGCCTGAGGGGTAAATCTCCAGATAGAAAGAACGATTGCAAGAGCACAAATGCAAATTTCAGCACCGCTGGGACTCAATGCAAGAAAACTTTCCGTTTTATAATGTAAGTTTACTAGGAACCACTGAGCATTCCCATCAGTCATGAGCGTAACTTGTCTGTCACCATCCTCGACGCGTCTGAAACCGAAGACTGGATGGGGTTACAGTCAAATGATCCAAATATTCCTACTGTACAATTTTATCACATAAAGAAAGACA
Source organism: Dicrocoelium dendriticum (assembly GCA_944474145.2). Classification (NCBI taxonomy): domain Eukaryota; kingdom Metazoa; phylum Platyhelminthes; class Trematoda; order Plagiorchiida; family Dicrocoeliidae; genus Dicrocoelium; species Dicrocoelium dendriticum. The sequence continues at coordinate 1,517,541 of OX104060.1, forward strand.
GGACAACGCAGCAAATGCTGACAGTGCCAGCTGGAAGACGAAATGTCTGTGGTTCGTTTGGCTCCATGTACGTGGGAGGAAAGGAATCATGTACTACTAAATTGGTCATGAATATTTACGGAATATCTTTGACAAATCAGCCGGAATTCAGAAAGCAATACGAGGAATAAAAGAATAACATGTTCCCAACAAAACAAGATGGATGAGGCTATTTCCCGCCGCTTTTTGTGAGCACTTAAGGCGCCGACTGGGCATGAAAATTAAACGTACATCGGATTGCTGAAGACCTATTCCATTAATGACTGCTTGTCATTGAACGAGCTGGTTGGCATCACCATTATGAATCTGGTAACACTGACCACAGGAGAACATAGCTAGGTTCGAGGAATTGTAACGAAATTTTTGTGGGTTGCGAAGCTGTCCCACTACATGATATAGACGCATGGAATTTGGCAAATTTTTGCTTTGGTATTTAGGTAACACGATGGGTCCCACCGTAATATTTACATCACAATCACGAATTGAACTTATAATGTATATTAATGAGAGAATTGTGTCTAAAGTTGTTAGCATCCAGAATACCCGGAACACCGTTTATCATTCGGAAAGAGTTACACAGGTCGGGCGCACGAACGGCACGCGCATAAGGTTGTTGTAGACATTCCTCAACATTGAGCCATCTGGAGAGTGCGACACGCTTGCGCCAAACTATTTACTGGCCTATGAAGTATCTGTACATCCAAAAATTATTAAAAACCGCATTATATAATAACGGGAGGTAAATTGCTGCTGCCATCTGACACGTTACTACCGAGGTCTTACCACGATCAACAAGTCGCAGCTTAACACCCAAACCGGGTGCAATAAAGCATGGTGCACACGCGCCAGTTAGCGCAAGCACACTTATAGAGCTCAGAGCATCAGCAAGAAGCTTACCTCTACCGTAAAGCTTTCGGAAGTCCCTAGCAACCCAGTGATAAACTTTATCGTAAGTCACTGATAGCATCAATAATCGTCCCTGCTTAGTCCCATCCAAAATTGGAGGTTATAAATCTGAGTTTAAGAACCATGAACTTGGATACACTGTTGGATATTGTGGTGCAGTTCAACAGAATTAACTCTGCACAGCGTGTTAGCGGCGCTAAGAACAGCGTATGTTTACAATAAGATATTACAAAAGCAAGTTGTGGATTCATATGTCAAATGTAAACATTCCGTTAGTGAATCCTACTTTTAGCAGGCTCCGATATCTGTCTTAAACCATTGGACTACTGGTTGGAACTACCGGACGAAAATAGGCACCATCCTTTATCTATCTGCTACCTTGTCCCTTCTTCTGCCTTTGTTACTATACCGTGCTTATCGCTCGCCTCCAATTTACTAGATGGCTGTATCCAGGTCTCCTTAAGATATCCAATCTTCTAATGGATGATTAAATGATTGGCCTCAAAATACCTCCAGTGTCTTAATTTTTCTTTTCATCTCCACGAGCATTTTTTGTGCTATACATCACAAATAAGGTACAGTGGATAAATAAGTTCTGAACAGGATGAATACTACTAGCTACATAGAGATAACAAAAGTGAGCACCGCTAGAATGAGCCCAGTGAGGATCTACAGTTCAAGCTGAAATTCCGAGCGGTTGTGCTTTCAAATTTCTTCTGATATAGGCATGAAGATCATGACTCGGATCACCACCATCCAGTTAACTCAGATTGAGACCGAAAGTGTTTGCCCTAATGGACAAATTACCATCCAGCCCTCTGCCCTTTAAAGATACACTTAAATACTATCATTTTTTTCAAACGGGAAACCTCCCTACACCTATTTTATACATGACCCACTGTTCAGCAGCGCACTAGGTCAATGTGCTCCAAGAAGGTTGTGTAGCCGTACAAGCATACATTTCCTCTTAAACATAAGACAATGCACAGCTGCTTAATTTGTTTCCGATTTAATTCTCGTTCCAAATGGAATTGCGGATTGATTATACCTGCCCTTTGAAGCATAAGAGGCAGCAACATGACTACCGCTGAGACAAATGTAGAATAACAAATTTTGTCTTAAGATTCCCATCTCTCTGGCACGCTGAAAGCCTGAAAACCAATTCGCGGTACTACAAAGGATGTGGTCCAAGAGTGTTAAAGCTGTTTCTACAGTCAAAATATATGGTAGCATGTCTGCTGGAAATCTGGCACATGTTCCGTTGCAACTATCATCTAATTTTAGGATGAAGGCAGTCAGAGATATGCCTCCTATAGATGTATGTTAATCAAAGAACCAAAAGCGATAGGATGTATACAAGAACAGTGCACCAGTAGTGTGTTTAATGAGCCCATACAACCAATAGAATATGATATTGACCAGACACGTCACATCATACGCAGACAATTAGGCACGGGACTAACTACGTGAAAAATGAATAAGATGTTAAACCCTACTCCAAGTACCCACCAAAAAAACGATTAGTTACCGGCTACTCACTGGTCGGGGAAACTTCACGTATGAGTTGTACGACCAAGAAAACATTGCTTATATTTGAGAAACATTTACGTATGTACACTAGCGCCCATGGGCTCTTTAATAATATTACCGAACATCAGCTACGTCAGGTTGCAAACAGTTAGGACCTAATTTCTATTACGGAAATTTGGTTACACCAAGAGGTAACTGATGCTAAAGTTGGAATAGCCAGAATAGCACTCACTCGGAACGACCGCCACAGCAGAGGATTTGGGGTCCTACTATACTAACTCAGCGACCTGCAATATGCAATATTTGGTGATCTGGCATATCACGTTACTGACTCAAACTCTTGCCGTACGGACTAAGACATATGGACGCACGTCTCTTAGCTGTGGTTTAACACACCAACGACCACTCCGATAATTACATCCTACTTCAGAAGCACCCTGAACAGAGTAACATCCACTAGGTACAGCCACACTCCCATCTCCGTGAAGTTCTATCTACAAGTTCTGGAGTTCTCGGCATTACCAGGTAGGCAGTTCAAAGCAGAGTTGCATTAACTGATCGATAATATTCCTTTGTACAATCATGTCACTACACCCATTAGATTCAGGACAGCAAACCAACCGTCCATACTGCACCTTGTGCTCACAAATGAAGCGTTCTTGGTTGAAAGGTTATTGATAGAAAGTCCATTAAGTCTCAGTGACCATGTAATGTTAACGATCAACTATGCGTGATTTGCAGAGTATCTATACGAACATTTGGACCTTACTCATAAAATCACAAGCTGCCAAGTCTAGAAGGAATTCGTCGACATATTTGCTTAGGAAATCTCAAACAACAGCGATGGCGTCAACAAAGCATAAGAGACCAAGCCACTTCGTACGGCAAAAATACTTTCAATTCTAGGGAGCAAGACTTGAATATGTCTGCCGATAGGTGATGCAGCATGGCTTGCCTACAATCTTAACCCCAACTCAGAGATTTGGGGCAACTTTCTCACACATCGCAACCACTTCACTGCACTTGTCCGCGGGGACTATTTAACTTATCAACAGTGCCTAGCCAAAATATTCCTGGCAAACAACTAACTGTTGTATAGGCATATGAAAAATCTTCTGAAAGTGAAGCATGACATCCCTCCACTTTTCATAACGGGCGCTAAAGTGCAAGGTGCCCAAGAAGCAGCTAATGCCCTATGGCTTTTCTAAGCCCAATTTTCGAACTCGCAGCATTTTCCCTGTTTCGTAATATCATGCACATTACCGACTCGATTGTTTACGCATGTATTATACTTAACTTATCAATTGTGCTAAGGACGTTACTCTTACTGAGCGATCGTAGTTCACCGGGAGCAGATAACATCCGCTCGAAGACACTGAAAGTTGGGTCCAACAAGCTAGCTGAACCACCGTCACATATTTTCCAAAGATGCTTTGATGAATAACAAGTCTTCATTATGTGGAAGTGTGGTATTATCCCTCCCCCATTTTTAAAGGCGGTAGCCGTTCAGAGCCTGCAAACTATCGCTCATTGACCCTCCTCCCTGTGCTTTCGATGTTGATGAAAGCGGTCTTCGTTGAGACTCTAATGTACTACCTATAAAATGCCTTATCCATGCACCGAAGCATCATGGCTTTTGACAATATCGGTCATGTAACACCAGTCTATTGATTGCACGCGGTACAATGAACAATGAGGAATGATTTATAACTGGTAAAAATGCAGGTGCTTGACATGTCCCGTAGGTGGTTTAGCGTGACACGCAAGATAGAGCAAGGGATAATGGCGTCATCAGTTCGGGCGATTACAGATGTAAATGCACTGTCGTATAAATGGAGTTTGAAAAGAGCATGCACGCTCACAAAGCATAAGGGCAGCGGTTATTGATCACATAATAGGAGGGAGAAAATTAAAAAGATGGCTAGGATAACGCTTACTCGTGTGCAACTATCATTGGTCGACAGGATACAGACCACCCGTTTGTACAGTAGTAGCGTTTATCAAATCTCATGCAAGGTGTTTGGAGTGACTCATTCTCGAGTAGGGTTATCTAAGTATCCCCTGTCTGTAGTACATTAGTGCCAGCATCTGGTGGTCATGGGCTATAGCACGTAGTGTAAATGGGACAGATTGTCGTCCAGGCGCTTTTGGAATAGGGATAGAGTGGGTGCGTTAATTACATATTCCGGGAGGGCGTTCCAAGGCTGTGCCACTCGGAGGGAAAAATAGTTCCGCTGACATTCCAGGCGGCTGTACTGCTTGACTTACTTAAACTGGTAACCTATTAGCGAGGTGGTTGGTCTGAGTATTAGAAAGGAATGGCATGGGTGGTTGGGGTTTCTCAGCATCTGGTACGCCATTATGAGATCGCCCCTTAGACACCGATAACGTCCACTTTATATTTTGAGGGCCTTCAACCTAAGTGGTTCGGGGAGGCTGGTCAGACCTCTGACGCTCTTCGTTGCCCTACGTTGTGCAGTATCGAGCGCGATGAGGTGGTGCTTGAGCCAGGGTTGCCACGCTGGTAGTTGGACGGAAGTGGCTGTGATGATAGGGTCGGATTTGACGTCATCTATGTGCAATTCTCTAATGCTTTTGACCGCCTAGTTCACTGCATCCTACTTCCCCGGCTACAAAGCTAAGGAATGGGAGGTCCTGTGCTTTGTTGGATTGGCAACTTCACCAACAGATGCATCTTGTACGCGTTAGAGGATCAACCAATAACTCGAGAGAAGTGGAATGTGGTGTCCTACAATGTTCAGTGCTGGGATAGCGCTTATTTCTTGCTTTTATCATTGGCCTAGCAAGCGTTTTCTCCTTAACCATTCTGCTTTTTATTGATGTAGTTAAGCTGTGGTGGGTGATTATTAAAAATGTAGATCACGATCTACTTCTACAGGACCTAGATTGCATTTATGAGGGGTAAAAGAGAAACAAGCATCCGATGAACATATCGAATTGCAAAGTGAAACAAGTAGTCATCACCCAGTTACTCCTATCCCTCTCTTATCATGATTGATGGAGAGAATTGTAGAGGAAAATGATCTTCTTTCCTCTTATCGCATGGCATTTTTTAAGTAGTTTAGCAAGGCTTGTTATATACTCGTCCTATATATATTCTAAATTGATTTCTTAAACCTTCCTACCAGATCAATTGCCTCTGGTATTCGGTGCATATTTTTTATCTTGTCTTTCGGAAAATCTTCGATCGAGTCCCGCACAAGGGTTTATTATCGAAACCGAGTAGTGTAGGCATATCAAATACGCGTCCTCATTTGTTTAAATACTATCTGACTCCACGCTTCCAAAGATCCAGCCTAATTAATTACATATCGACACAACATTAAGTTACTAGTGGCTTCATTCAAGGCAACTTGTTACATTATCCTCTTTTTCTAGCCTTCACAAATGTTCTTATTTTATCGAAAAGCTTCTTAATACATACTTATTTGTAGATGACTGAAGGCAATGTATTCAGTCCATTCATCCCAATAACAGGCTGAGAAACTCAAAATTAGTTGTCATCTACGAGACATTGAGAGCTGGGCTGCAAAGTGGCAGATGGACGTTCCTTTATCAAATAAAACATCATGACCTATGGATACCATACTAAAACGGGATAATTTTCAGTTCATGGCGATTCCACTCCAGTGTGCTCTAATGTCCGCGATTTAGCTCATTAACTATTGGCGAACATGCAAACTATATTGTAGCTAAGGCAAAACAAGTATCGGGACAAATTGTTCAGTTAATAACGCTGAAAAGGACAAGACTCGTAGCATATAAAATAAGTGTGAGACCCTTGTTAGTATATTATATGTTATATCCAGCGATTTACGTACATGTTACTGAAAAGTTCATATAATAGTTTAGTGCACCTTCACCAAACACATCTTTGTTTGCACTACAATTGTTCCTTATACATCGAGATGTATTGCATTAAAACGGCGTACATTACTTACAAATATCAATGTCGTATTCAATGTTGTATTGTTTAACGTACACCGTGAACACCGATCTATTCAGTTAAGATTTGAATCCATATATGATAAAAGCGATACCGAAATTGTGATTGCAATACCTCCTTTCAAGATAACAGTCAGATTATTTATCTTATGAGATTCAGCCTGATATGGAATAAGCTATCAAGTTGTCCATGATGTAAAGAAAGCTTCATGCCTCCAGCAAAATTACAAATGATCTTAAGTTTACAAATCAACGAAAATAGTGTTTGATGTGGAAAAGGTCATATTTGAAATGAAACTATACGGCAGCCATGTGTCGAAGATTGTAAATATATACCTGCGTTTAATTTCTAAAATCAATTGAAGGCTTCTCTAGTTTAACTTTCTATACTCATCCGCATATCACTTATTCCATTTTTATATCTCCACTGAGCGATAAGTAACGGATGTTTTCCTCGTGAACGATTGCTTGAAGTTAATGATGGCTCGTCTTCCAATCCTGATGGTTTAAATTGTTCGACTTTGGAGATAAAGCAAACATAACTGCAGACAATAACAACTACAGTTCAACTAACCTTAATGCTATTTATCGCCTACAAAACCTTGGCCGTAGTGAAATATTGGTTCTATGGAAATTTCTGCACCAATGACGATATTGAGCAAGTGTTCCCTTGAATTGGGATCGGCCCATCGGCAAATTGTACTTCCTATGATTATCCTTTTACATCCATATATATATATATATATATATATATATATATATAGCATACTCTTTTTTTCCTTGTTTGCCACGAGTGGGCTGATCACTTTTAAAGGGAAAGAGCATGGTATGCAAGCTCAACGTTTATACCCATGCAAGGCGTATTGCCATGGACTTACTAGCGAATAACAAATTGGCAGATTTGAATGATCCGCAAGTCGGAACGAGCTGAGGCTTCATCGCCCATTATGCACGCATAAAACAGCCCTTATAAAAACAATTAAGAAACAGATGATGGAACAGGTGCTATTATTTCATACCGACACAGTCAGTTGGAGCATGAAAGTGCGGAAGATACCCATCGAGGGATACCATCCCTTAGAAGCAGGTCTCTCGGGGACGATTCCAGGGAGGACCGAAAAATAGTTGAACGTCCGGTTAAATCTGACTCTCCTATTGTTCCCGTTTTCTTAAGCTCGCGGCCACCTTCAAACTGCTAATTAATTCGATAACCAGTTTGGGGTCCTTTCTACAATACATGCGCAAGTAAATATTTTATTTAATCTCGTTGTACAGATTGAACAGACCACAAAGTTGATGTGTGTTGAGCCACTTCGGTGAATGACGTGTCTGTCCGTTTGTGTGTTTATAGATATTAAGTAAGGAAAAGCGGGCCATAAGTCAACAGATAAGTCAGGAATATCGTACCTTTTATTTCTCTCGCTAATTTACTTTGAGAAGAAACGCAGAGGCAGTAGTGGTTGTCGCAGCCTACATCCAACCTATGCTAAAATCAAGGAAAGTGCCTAAATTAATTATGGATTTGAACAAGTACTGAGGATCGAGGAATTCAGCTGGCACAAAGGCAAGTTTGAAAGCGTACAAAGGAATATTTTAAAAGAATGTATGGCCGGAGACCTGATACCAAAGAAGATAGGAAAAGCAATATTCATGATCTGTTGGGGTGTCCGTAACACTGAATTTTCTAAGCATGCTGGCTAATATCGCTGCAATATACAAGCTAAAGTGGAAGTGGCAAACGACACAACTGGCGCTTGCTACTAAGAATCCTTGTTGTATTTTTCGTCAAGGCAATTCGAAGTGACACACATGGGGGCCAACTTGAAGTGAGTGATGCAAAGCGTCACAGACTC